>CAMZMU010000081.1:7447544-7602379 GCA_947311845.1 Poa pratensis | reverse complement strand
TTCCAGTGGCGGTAACAGTAAAGCATACCTCTCATGGATGGATCCATAATCCAGATGCTTCCAGCTTCAGGCGACAGGAGCCTGCGCAGATCATGAAGCGAAGCATCTCGGTACAAATAACCGAGATTCAGATCGGAGCGGAAGAATCGCGAGTTCGAAAAACGTCCCCACCGGATCCCCAGTCCAAAGTGAAATCACCTCGCCGCGCCCGAAGCCACCAAACCATCCGCCTCCGCCTACGTATCCTCCGGCGATCGGCGCCGGCGAGCGCGCGGGCCCCATTCGGCAGGAGCTGGAGCCTTCGGGCCATACGAGATGGCCCCAAAGACGCGCTGACCGGTGGGCCCGCAAGAACAGCAGATGCTGTCGGCCAGCCACCGCCCACCGGACTGTAACAGCTGCACTGTCACCTGTTGCGCTACAAGAGGAGAAGACCTGTAGCTGATCGAGGCGTTGGCGTTCGTGTGGGCCGTTGGGCCGTGTATCGTGTAGGCTTTGGGCTTAGCCCATAGACCATGTTGTGTTCGTGTGGGTCGTGTGTGTGGCTGTCGATATAACGGCCTGGCGTGTGCTGTAGCAAAGGAGGAATGAAAAATAGAGATTAAGCTGGTCCTCTCCTTCTTCTTCTCCACGTCTCTCTCTCCCGATCCCCTTCTGCTCCTCACCGGAAACCTAGCCACGGCCATCATACTGCCGGTAAGGGACGTAACACTTTGGTATCAGAGCCCTGTACGATCCGATCGCGATCCGCATCTCGACGCCGTCCCAGTAACATCGACCATCGGTTGCGAATTACTTCGGTGATTTGTTGTAAATCCGAGATTGGCGTGT
The DNA here is from genome assembly GCA_947311845.1 of Poa pratensis. Taxonomy (NCBI): domain Eukaryota; kingdom Viridiplantae; phylum Streptophyta; class Magnoliopsida; order Poales; family Poaceae; genus Poa; species Poa pratensis. Next base: position 7,601,548 of record CAMZMU010000081.1, on the reverse strand, counting down.
GGGTGGTACAAGGGAGACGCAATGGCACCGTCCAAGGTCTCAACTCCGGCTGCGCAGAGACGCGATTTGTGCTCGAAGCCATGGAGGAGTTGAAGACAGCGCTGCTCGCGCGATTCGACTCGATTGACACGAAGATAAGTGCGCTGGGAAGGTGCAGGCGCACTTGGACGAGATCGACACCAAGCTGAGCAAGCACGCTGACGCGCTCGAGCAGATGCAGGTTAAGGTGAATCTCTCTATGGATTCGTTGGGGAAAGTTCAGGAGGAGCAGAACCGTGTTACAAGCTCGCTCAAGGGACCAAGGGTTACTCCACTCACGATTCCTCAGCGGGATGAGACCAGTCTCATGGGTGAACCACTAGATCGATGGTCGAATCAGCGTCCACCGTTAGCACTGGGAGCAACACGACTATTCCTAATGTAACTCTACCTCCTCCTACACCAACACCGAGGTTTGAGGATTTTGCTGGGTCGAGTTCACAGCAAGGACATGGGAATCGTGAACGCAATGGTGAGGAAAATAGGCGATCATGGATGCCTAAGATGGATTTTCCAAAGTTTGATGGCACCGATGTGAGAATTTGGTGGACACATGTAACACATTTTTTCAGTTGTACAATAGCAGAGGGGTTCAAAGTGTCAGCAGCCACGATGTATATGAGGGATAGTGCAGCTCACTGGTATCAAGCATACAAACTGGAGAATCCTTGGCACAACTGGTCCACATTTTCAGTTGATGTTGTGCGAGAATTTGAAGGCAATGCAGAGAGGGATCGTACCAGGGAACTGTTGATACTGAAACAAACTGGCACTGTCGAAGAGTACAAGAAGCAGTTTGATAAGTTGGTGTATCAGATCAGACTGTATGATCCTCAAGTGGGTGGAATGGTGTTAGTGCAACGGTTTATATTGGGCCTGAAAGAAGAATTGGTGCTGCAGTTGAAGTGCAAACTGCCAGACAGTGTGGCCGAAGCTGCTTCATTTGCAGCCGTGCAGGAAGCTGTTCTGGACAGAACAAGAGGGAGCTCCATTAGAGTTATGCAAAGAAGACAGTGAATAATGATGGCAAGGAAGACCCGTGGGATCAGTTCCAACATACCAAAAGTTTGAAAAAGGCGAACTGTGGAAAGCTCGTCAGTTAAAGGATTATCGCCGAGCAAATGGGCTTTGTTTCAAATGTGGAGAGAAATTCGTACCTGGACATGTGTGCTGTTCCAGCAGTGGCTCAAGTTAGAGCAATGGAGGCTAATGAAATTCTCTCCGATGACATCTTGGACGCTCTCGAAGCTAACAGTGCAGAGGAGTGCTATGTATCATTGAACGCACTGTCTGGGTCTGCTAACCACGGAACAATACAACTCAGAGCCTTGGTAGGAAATCAAGTGATGTTGTTGCTAGTCGATTCCGCGCAGCTCACATAGTTTTGTCGATCAAGCTTTAGTCGATAAACTGAATTGCAATGTCAGTAAAATAACAACTCTGAAGGTGAAAGTAGCAAATGGGGATGTCATATATTGTAACAAAATCATACCACAAATGCAGTGGTGGTTGCAGGGAAATACTTTTGAAACTGATATGAGAGTTCTACCACTTGGTGGTTATGATGGAATTCTGGGGATGGACTGGCTGGCCAAATGGGGAGTTATGAACTGTAATTGGGACCAGAAATGGATCGAGTTTGATCACAATGGACAAGACTCGACTCCAAGGCTTACTGACAGAGCAACAACCAGGCATAACTGAAGTGACAGTGGATCAGTTACTAAAATCATTCAAAGGCAATGATATTTGGGCTGCAGCTGAAATTGGTTTGGTAGACAAGGAGTGGCAGGTCCAAGCAAAACCACCAGACCAAGTCCAAGAGATGTTGGATAAGTTCCTGGATGTGTTTCAGGAGCTTAAAGGGCTGCCGCCACACCGAGAAGTCGATCATGCAATTCATCTCATACCTATATGGCCGACAGTTGACAGGCTGTGCCCCAGGTATGATGTTGATCCAACAATTTATTCTGGGATTGAGTTTGACCACAAGGGCAAGAGGATTAAGCTTAATGGACTGTCAGCTAAGCAACAGACGACATACAAGCAGTGTCAGTGGAGCAATTAGCTAAGTCCTTCAAGGAAATGATATATGGGCTGCAGCAGAGGTGTGTATGGTGGATAACACTGCTCATCACTCTGCGATGGGTTGCTCTCCTTTCAAATCACTTTACAAGGAAGAGCCTCACTCTGGTATGTTGCCAGACATTAACACACTCAAAATACAGAAGTGGATGATTTTCTAGCTGAAACGCAAATGGCATCGGTTATGCTCAAATATCAACTGGAGAAGGCACAATTGCGCATGAAGCACTATGCTGACCATAATAGAACACCAAGGGAATTCCAGGTTGGGGATTCGGTCTTTCTGAAACTGCAGCCGTACGTGCAGCATTCGGTGGTCAAGCGAAGTTTTCCTAAACTGTCATACAAATTCTTTGGTCCATATAAGGTTCTGGCTCACATTGGTTTGGTAGCATACAAATTGGAGCTGCCGGCGTCAAGCCATATTCACCCGGTATTCCATGTTTCAAAACTCAAACCATTCAAACCTGATTTCACTACGGTGTCTACTGATCTCCCTGCTCAAGTATGTTTGGACACTGAAGATGTCATTCCAGAAGGATCGTCGAACGCAGACTTTGCAAGAAGGTTAATGCTGCTTATACGCAAGTAAAAGGGAAGCGGAGATCCTTGCCAGCAGATGCAACAACCTGGGAACATTATGAAGTGTTGCGCGTGCGGTTTCCACATGCACCAGCTTGGGGACAAGCTGGTTCTGCAGGGGGGAGTGGTGTAACAGCTGCACTGTCACCTGTTGCGCTACAAGAGGAGAAGACCTGTAGCTGATCGAGGCGTTGGCGTTCGTGTGGGCTGTTGGGCCGTGTATCGTGTAGGCTTTGGGCTTAGCCCATCGACCATGTTGTGTTCGTGTGGGTCGTGTGTGTGGCTGTCGATATAACGGCCTGGGCGTGGTGTAGCAAAGGAGGAATGAAAAATAGAGATTAAGCTGGTCCTCTCCTTCTTCTTTCCACGTCTCTCTCTCCCCGATCCCCTTCTGCTCCTCACCGGAAACCTAGCCGCGACCATCATACCGCCGGTAAGGGACGTAACACGGACGGCGCCAAGTGTCCTACAGCGAGGGAGGCGACAAGCCCCTCACCGACGAGACTCCTGGTGGGGCCTACCGAACTAGATCCCCTGGCGTCGGAAGAAAATCCTACTCCCTCCGTCCAATATAACGGTCTCAAGTTTGACATTGGACGGAGGGAGTATAAGGGAAACGATTTGTAATCATCCGGGGGATCGCACGCGACACGTCCCCGGGTCGATCGATTGACGCGTGTCCGCGAGACAACGCACGACCACGTCTCTTCCTCTTTGCTTTTTTCCCCATCCCGTCCGTGGAGAATACCAGGCCACCGTCTTCCAGCCAGCCGTCGTCGCGATGGTGGTCAGTGCACCACGCTCGGACCTAGACCTGCCCAGCGGTGGCCGCCGCTGTTCTCCTCCCCTCGTCGGCCGTCTCCTCCCTCCCCCTCGCCGGCCGCATCCTCCTCCGCTCACCGCCACATCCCTCCACCGGGCGCGCCGCCCACCTCCCTCCACCGCGTGCCGGCGGCCTCCCTCCAGCGCGAATCGTCGCCACTGTCCGCAAAACACGGATCCCGCACGCCGCCGGCATCTCTCCGGCCCTGTGCGCCGGGATCCAGCCATGGCCACCGCCCCATTTGATTTTCTGCCGCCGCTGCCCACCGTTGTCCGTAGACGAGTCCGTGCGCCACTGGAGCGACGACCGGCCGCCGTGCGGATCTCGTGCACCGCCGTCGACACCGGCTGGTGGCTCGGCGAAATCGAGCGCCAGCTGATGCTCCTCCCTGTGCCCGGACGCCCTCGTCCTCCGCTGCGTCGAGCTCCACCTCGTCCTCCACTGCGCGCACACCACCTGCACCGACCACCGCCACCAGTGCTCTCTCCTCGACGGCCGCAAGGAAGACTGCCGGCGCCGCCGCGCCCTCGTCCGCCCCTGTACCGAGCTCTGCCGCACCCTCACCCACCGCTACGTCGAGCTCCGGCCGGACCTCATCCCCGCGGGGCGCCGGGGAGGGAGTGCTACTAGCGGCGCGGCGGCGGCCGCCGTTGCTGCAAGGGCAGCCGGCGTTGCTACCGACGGGCCGACGGCAGCAGAGAGTGCTACTAGCGGGGGCACCGTTGCTGCAAGGGGCTGCCGGCGTTGCTACCGCCGGCAGCCGGAGTTGCTGTCCATGGCGGGGTGACGCTACCGACGGCAGCCGCGTGTGCTCTCAGCGGTGGGCGCGTTGCTGCCATGGACTGTAGTGCTACCTACGGCGATTGGGGATGCTACCTGCGTAGGAAGGTGGTGCTACCGACGACGGTCGGCCATGCTGCCAGCTTGGGGTGGCGGTGCTGCCATGGCGGCAGGGCGGTGCTCTCAGACATTTTTTTTTGCAGCAATAGTTTTATAGTTTTGCTAAAATAGCATAATGTTTTTGCATTACAAGAAGAATTTTTATGCTACAATTTGTCATGCTGTTTTGCATCATAAGTCTTATCGGAGAACCTCGCCGGAATAATTTTTGCTACGATGCTGCAATATAACATTTTTTTGCTATTATTGTTTTGTGTCTTGCTACAATAGAACAAAATATTTGCTACGATGTCTCCGGCGAGGTCTCCGTCGATGTTCCGGCGAAATCGATTTTGCTACAATAGCATATTTTTCTGCTACGGGATCTCCGGCGAGGTCTCCGGTGAGGTCCGGCGAGTCCGGTGAGGTCTCCGGCGAAATCGGTCTTTTCTTTTCTGTTTTCTGTGCGAGCCGTTTTTTGCTACATAGGGAGCAAAAGCGGGGATTATTTGCTGCGGCGGCAGCAAAAGCGGGGTTGGTGGGGGTTAGCGCGGGATCTGACGGCTCCTATCGATCCGATCCAACGGCTGGCCCCGGGGATCCTAGGGAAAGATCCCTCGGGGGACGCCTAGTGGTTTCCATCCTATAACCCAATGTTGAACGACCCAGTCGTGGACCACATCTGCATTTGATTAACGGTAGTCAGGGCAGACATGATCCACCGACGTGTACGGTTCTAGATTTGGTCCACCGGATGGGTCGTTCACCTTTGGTCGTATAGGATTTTTTTCCCCTCGCGTCACCGTCACTTCAAAGTTCAAACTCAAAAAATATACACAAACCAAACGAGAAAAAAGGAAACAAATCAAGCAAGCATCTTGTGTGTTCCAGCCAGCTTCTGTAGTCCTGCCCTGCGCCAACTCCCAACCGTAGAGGAGTTCATCCGCCGCACGTGGCGGGCCGAGCGATAAAAAGTCGCCAACGAACTTCCTTCCTTCGATCCCCCTCCCCCGAATCCTCCTCGCGCCGTCGTTGTCGCCAACTTTTTCCACCTCCTTCCCCCCGTCAACAATCGAGCTGCCTTGGGCGCGAAGGCCTAGCTCGTGGTGGCGCGCCTCGTCTCAGTGTCGATTTGCATTCAGTGGGTTGCCGTCGAAGCAAAGCGATCTGCTTTCTTTTTCTTTCTGTCCGGGTAGGCCGCTGGGCGGAGGAGGATGATGGGGCTGATGGAGCTGGGGGACCCGCCGGCGGATATCGGCTCCATCGCCGCCGTGGGGATGTTCGTGGCGCTCATGTGCGTCTGCATCGTCGTCGGCCACCTCCTCGAGGAGAACCGATGGATGAACGAGTCCACCACCGCGCTCTTGATTGTCAGTCTCCCTCTCCCTGTGCCTCCTTATATACTCTGCTTCTTGCTTGCTGATTTGACTGTGGTGAACTGGTGATGTGGGTCTTCAGGGGCTGGGCACCGGCACGGTCATCCTGCTGGCGTCAAGCGGGAAGCACTCCCGCATACTGGTGTTCAGCGAGGATCTCTTCTTCATCTACCTGCTGCCGCCAATCATTTTCAATGCAGGGTATGTACTACTAGTTCTTATGCAAATTAGTAAGTATATTGTTAGTATGGTGTTTTTTTTATAAATGATTGATTGATTCGTGGGAATCTGTCTCTGGGAGAAGTTGTAATTAATGAACATGTTTAGTTGTGCTCCGTGGTGCAGGCTAATTAAGGTAACTATTTTCTGATGTTAGAAGGGTTCAATGCATGTCGTATTACCACTTCTTTTGGTTGTAAATTGATTCTTTGATTAATTAAGCTGGTGGAAATCGTCTCATCTCTGATAATTTAATGTGACAGTCATTCTTTAGAGCAACAGCGATCTGCGATACTGATACTAAACAGTTCTCCAGCTACATAACTGAAATTTTGCTGGGAGCTAAGTGTTGCATGACTCTAAATTCCTTTTTTGTTCCCCCGTCTGATCAGGTTCCAAGTGAAGAAGAAACAGTTCTTCCGCAACTTCATGACTATTACATTGTTTGCTGTAGTTGGGACCCTCATCTCCTTCAGTATAATATCCCTCGGTAGGTTCTCTCCCTCTTTAAATTTTTTACCCAGCGTGTTGATTTGTGCTCACCTGTCTCACCGGTACAAAATCTATATCACAGGTGCTCTGGGGATAATATCAAAGCTGAACATAGGTGCCCTTGAGCTTGGAGACTACCTCGGTCAGTTCTTTGACCTTGAGTATAAATCTTTCCATTAACCAAAGTACAAGAATTTCCATAGCCTGCTTGTAGTTCCTGCTTTTGACTCCTGCATGCATGTTCAATTTTTCAGCACTTGGGGCAATATTCTCGCAACGGACTCTGTATGCACCTTGCAGGTGTTAAGCCAAGATGAGACACCCTTCTTGTACAGTTTGGTCTTTGGTGAAGGTGTTGTCAACGATGCGACATCAGTTGTGTTGTTCAACGCAATCCAGAACTTTGATCTTGCAGATTTCAGTAGCCTCAAATTCTTACAATTTATTGGAAATTTCCTTTATCTATTCGGTGCCAGCACCTTCCTTGGAGTAGCTGTAAGTTCTGTCATGTTCACAACTTTAGCTTTGTCAGCATGTCAAGTTATGTTTTTCTTACTGAATTTATGTCACGACTGCAGACTGGACTTCTCAGTGCTTATGTCATCAAGAAACTGTACTTTGGCAGGTTGGTACTTTGACACATTAAATGGTGTGCTTGATATGTGTGTTATCAATCACAATACAGTTTCTACCTTTCTATTCCGCTTTCATGACTTGTTCCTCTAATTTGGCATTCTTTCTAGGCACTCCACTGATCGTGAAGTTGCTATTATGATGCTCATGGCTTATTTATCTTACATGCTGGCTGAAGTAAGCACCTTGCAGTATGAATATCACATAGATACTACATAATTCAGCACTATCAGCTAGCTCTGTATGGATATTGACTGGTTGCTTTGTGTGGCAGTTGCTTGATTTGAGTGGTATTCTCACAGTTTTCTTCTGTGGTATTCTAATGTCTCACTATACCTGGCACAATGTAACAGAAAGTTCCAGGGTCACGACCAAGTAAGTATCTGCATGATTTCTATCGGAATACATGTGACTCCATTATTGACATCTGAACTTTCGTGATGATTATGTGATTGTATTGCACAACAGGCATGCCTTTGCCACATTGTCATTCATCTCTGAGACGTTTCTCTTTCTCTACGTTGGCATGGATGCATTGGATATAGAAAAGTGGAAGATTGTTAGTGAAACATATAGGTACTTTCTCTACCTGCATGGCTTAATGTATTTGTAGTTCAAATCCACAGACGGTTATGACTTTTGTAACACATTTTCTATTATATGCAGCCCAATGAAATCTATGCCTTGAGCTCCATTATTTTGGTGTTGGTGCTGGTTGCAAGAGCTGCTTTTGTTTTCCCACTATCTATCTCTCCAATTTGACCAAAAAAACTCCAAGCGAGAAGATCTCTATTAGGCAGCAAGTAAGTGTTGTATTTAGCAACATCTTAGTGTATTATGTCCTCTTGCAAGAATGCTGTTCTGACTTACATGATGTGGGTCATCCAGGTTATTATTTGGTGGGCAGGTCTCATGAGAGGTGCTGTGTCCATTGCATTGGCCTACAATAAGGTAAAACTCTTTTGTCTGGTGCATTCCATGTTGCTTTAGGTTTGAAATGCATGATCGTGTTTCCAGTTTCGGTGTTCATCATACTCAAATAATGCTAATTTAACAGCTATCTCTATATAATTTTGTCATTACGAAGATATACCAATTCTATTGACTTAAATGGGAATTCAGACCAAATTTGCGCAAACATATCAATACAAGTGTGCAATCCGCATGTCAAACTTTGTGTATTTACCTTCCACATGGTACATTTCTACCATTATCGTTGGTCAAAAAAAATTCAGGACAAATCATAGCATAGTTTATGTACTTCTGGAAATTTTGAATGTACCGCTTGACTGCATCTAGAAGCCTGGAAGATCTGTTAGTTGTAGCATGCAACTTATGTAGTTCCGTTTCATGAACAGTATGTCTGAAACAAAATATGAACTAAAAACTATCTTTGCCATTAGCTTCTGTATGGGTGTTTGTAAAATAGTATTACCTGCATAATAGTCATTATTAATAATCCAAAACGTGTTATACAAGCATAGCCCACATTCTTATTATGTCAGTGAAGTTGATGTATTTAGTTGTGACACATGACTGAAAGTATATATATTATTCCTTTCCCCATTTCTATAAGTACCAATTTCAAGATACTACAAAAAGGGGTTCTGAATTTTTTTGATACCATGTGGTTAACAGAAATCATATGCATATATCTTTCTGAGTTTCACTCTTTTTGCAAATGAATATTTAATACAATTGTTAGCAATGTAATATGATATCTCATGTGTGCGTGGTAAATTGAAAATGCTGGATTTTTGCTTATGTATATTGCTGTTGTTTGGCATTCACGCTTTGTCTAACTAGCCATTTTTATCATTTGCAGTTTGCAAAAACAGGTCATACTCAGCTTCCTAGCAATGCTATCATGATCACCAGCACAATCACTATTGTTCTTTTCAGCACAATTGTAAGTTCCCTTCCAAACAATGACATGCATCCTTCCAATCAAGGAAACAAAGGAAATTTCACTAATAAGACGAACACATATATGAAAATCGCTTGCAAACAATTACGCAACTCAGTTTTCATATGGTCTAATTTCTTACTTCTATCAGGTCTTTGGGCTATTGACTAAGCCATTGATCAGACTCCTGATTCCGGCGAGGCACCTCACCAGGGAAGTGAGCGCCCTTTCTGAACCATCCAGCCCAAAGTCTTTCCTTGAACAGCTGCCCGTGAATGGGACTGAGGCCGATCTCGAGACCGGCGCAGGCATACGCCGTCCGACGAGCCTCCGGATGCTCCTGGCGAGCCCAACACGATCAGTCCACCACTACTGGCGCAAGTTTGATAACGCCTTCATGCGGCCGGTGTTTGGAGGCCGCGGCTTCGTCCCATTCGTGCCTGGGTCACCCACCGAAGTAGTGTGCCATTACTAGCCCCTGGAAGTGAAAACTAAGAGGACTGAACATGATAGGAAAGGGAGGCTGACAGGAAGTGAAGTTTTGTAAATTAGCTTGTGTGGGTATAATTGCTGTAAATCTGAGGTAGAATTGTTCTTGGTAGGTGCTGATGTAAGCTAATTACCTAACCTGTTTATGGTTATGGTTATGTATATGGCACTGGTCCCTGCACATTATACAGTCGTATTCTGCAGAATGGCATGCCCTCTCTGATTTAGCAAAAGGCATCGAGCAAAGTTTTGTCAGTTTTATCTGTCTTGAAGTGAACATTATGGATGAATATCAATTTTTAAATCAGTCGCTCTAATGACAATTGTTCTCTGTTTTAGCCAAATAATTATTTGATTTATTACTTATTTTATTAGGGGATGTTAATTGTTCGAGGGAAGTTATTTGTAGAAGGCCGTGCCCACTGCTTCCTATCTTACGCCCGTATTAGGAGTCTAGCCTCGCGGTCTCTATCTCAGAAGTATGAGAGCATCTCCACGGCGCTTCCAATATCTGGTCAGAAGCTATGTCGGAGGGACGCTATTGGAAGCGTCGACAACGTTGCCGGATTTTTCACCCATTTTACAAATATTTATATAAATTCAAAGTCTCAGTCACCAAAAACGATAATGTCCGGCCATCACATATTGAACATCAAATGCATAAAATCAAAGGGAAGATGTTGCCTCTTCCGTCGTCGCGATATTTTCCCATCCATCACACACGGTGCAAGGCCCATTTGACGCAAGATGAGTTGTCGATTCACCGTATACAAAAGCCTTCACCGCCGGAGTCATGTTCGACGTGTCGACCATTAAGATTTTCAATTCCTCCAAAATTATATTTTACCACAAATTGTGACAATTCAGAAATCACCTTGATTCTTGCCGTGTTGGCTATGGTTGTTGGGTTGTGGCCTGATGTGTGTGTGTTATCCTGGCCCATGAGGGCCATGTAACAGGGTATATAAGCGGCTCCTGTCTGGGAACCCTAAGGCAATAATAGAGAGTGAAGGAGAGTTCCCCCTCCCAGCCATCATCTTCATGGTATCAGAGCACAGTTTACTAGTGGCGATCTGAGTGAAGGGAAGGCTTGCCCACCCTTAAGGGCCGAGGTAGAGGTGGTGGCGGAGTAGACCTGGGTGCAGGAGGAGGCCTGGAAGTATGTGAGATCAGGAATAGCAAAGGCATTGGAGAAGCTGGCAGAGCTTCTCTCCGTCAAGGCAGAGAGCACATCGGCTGAAGGTGCTCTCGTGCCGTAGGCTGAAGTGGTTCAGAAGATAGAGCTGATGTCTAATGACATCAAGCTGAAGGGGGTCAAGAACTACTTGAGCTGGTCCAGAAGAGCTCTACTGATCTTGAGGACCAAGGGGCTGGAAGACTAAGTCAAGGGCGGAGTCAGCGAACCGGAGGACAAGACAGGTTCAGAATGGAAGAAGTGGAGCATAATCGACTCCACTGTGGTGACATGGTTGTTGAACTCATTGACTCCATCTATTGGTGCAACTATGGAGACATTGTCAAGTGCAGCAGAGGTATGGAAAACCTTAGAAACAATGTATTCTGGGAAAGGGAATGTGATGTTGATGGCACAGATTGAAGATAGAATAAATGAGTTGAAGCAAGGGGATAAGGCAGTGATGGATTACGTGGCAGAACTACAACACTTGTGGGCTGATTTGGATCACTATGATCCACTGGATTTATCACATTCAGAGTGTGTTGTTGCTGCTAAGAAATGGATAGAGCGCAGGAGAGTGATGAAGTTTCTGAAGGGGCTCAATTCCGAGTTTGAAGGGAGGAGCGCTGGATTGTTCCATCAGACAGCACTCCCATCCTATGAGGAGGTAGTTGCAGCAATGGCACAAGAGGAGGTTAGAATGAAGTTAACAAAGGATGGAGGAGCAACTCCATCACGTTCAGCTTTCATTGCAGCTGAACGTAGGGAGACAAGGGAGTGTTATAATTGTGGACAGAGTGGCCACCTAAGTCATTTCTCTACAGAACCACGTAGAGAAATGCGTGGTAGGGGGAGAGGCCATAGCCAGGGCCGTCCCTGAGCAAGTATGGCATGTGCGGCCGCACATGGCCCTCACCTTCCAGGGGCCCCCATCTAGCTATGTATAACTACATATAGGAAGGCCCAATTGAAGCCCAACAGCTTGATCGAACGAGATCATCAGCCTTTCGCTAGAAAAAAAGCACCACATCCATGCCTGACCGCATGTCCGCATCGATCCGTCATGACTCACGACCCGAGCGGCCAAGCGTTGACCCTTCCCTCCGCGTCTCCTCGTTCTCCTATGCCCTCGACTCCTCGTTCTCCTTCCTCTCCAAATCCCCAACCCAATCACGGTGAATCGGCGATAATGGAGGCTCCCGTTGCGATTTCTAGCCGTTTAGGCGGAATTAACGGAGAAGGAGATCCCGATTTGCAACGGTTAGTACCTCCTAATCCATTCCCCTTCTATAAATTTCCCTAGGTTTTCTTGTTGTTCTTCATTCAATCTGCTATCCCTTCCCCTGCCCGGCTTTATTCGATTCTGTTCGCTCCTGCTGCTCAACTGCTGCTGCTGGATACTGTTGCCCAAGGCGGCGGCGGCGACGGCAAGGGGGATTGAGGCGAGACAGTGTGCTGCTGGCCGGTACTGCTGCTGCAAGATTGGTGGATTCGTTTGGGGCGAGCTGCATCAAGCAAGGGCAAACCGATCCAGGTGATTTTGTTCCAACATTCAATCTCATGTCATAATTTCTGTAGTTTTTGTTTGTTGTGTTTTGAGATGTCTTCTAGAAAGTGTAAATCTGGTCATGAGAAGAGGCAGCAAAGAAAAAGAGCCAATGAATTTATAGCATCCCAAAAAGGAGCCCTTGATGACGTGGATCACACGTTCGTTGGGAGACCCCAAGAGGAAGGTATGAAGCAGCGTAGCAGAAGTTTCCCTCAGTATGAAACCAAGGTTTAATCGAACCAGTAGGAGTAAGAAATCACTTCTGAAGGTTGTCAGTGGCGCGCTGACGTGGAACCTGCACACAACACAATCAAACTACTTTGCCCCAACGAAACAGTGAGGTTGTCAATCTCACCGGCTTGCTGAAAACAAAGGATTAAACGTATGGTGTGGAAAACAGTAGTAAATTGCAGAGAATGAAAAGGAACAATGATTGCAGTTGGTTGTATTATCAGTGTAAAAGAATGGACCGGGGTCCACAGTTCACTAGTGGTGTCTCTCTATAAAAGATAATTAACATGCTGGGTGAACAAATTACAGCTGGGCAATTGACAAAATATTGAGCGCATGACAATACATATATATGACATGATGATTACTATGATATTCATGTGGGCATTACGACAAAATACATAAACCGTTATCCAACAGCGTCTATGACTAGTAATCCACCTCCAGGTTGTCATACCGAGTTCCCCGTTGGTATTAAGTTGTAAGCACCGGATAATCGCATTAAGTAATGTGCGTAATGTAAACAAATGCATTAGACCTAACGGCGCACCCTGATGGCCCTTCACGTAGTTACCTGCGTGAAAAGTAAATGGGTTAGGTTGAGACTCCAAGTGCAGAGTGTGTAGTAAGTGGAAGACGTGTTTTCCCCACGAGGGGTGACTCAAGGGTTTAATATCGAACTCTCGGGGAATCAGTAGTGAAGATTTATCTTTCCTATCCTTCTTTTGGTTACCTACAAAACAAAGTAAATGTTTTGATCCTCAACCTCACCTAGTGGTTGTCAAGCACAAGGTGTGAGAATGATATCAAGATAATATGCAATGCAAACAAGAAATAAATATGCAATGGTGGTAAATAAATATGCAAGGATGGTGGTAGCAATGATAAATGATATTTTTGGGTTTTATATGGTGAATGCAAGATGTAAAAGTGTTTTTGTATTTTCGGATTTTGAAATGGCAGAAAATGGAAAAGTGGTAAAAGTTGTTGGAAAGGTATTTCTTATGATTAAAAATGGACTGGGGTTCATGGTTTCACAAATGCACTCTCTCTTTAATAAAGTGGTAGACAATGGAACACTAGAGTTGACATATGAGATTGCAACACAACAGTTTAATGACAAGTTATAATTATATGGGCATCACGTCCTAACATAGAGACCTTTTGGTTATTAGTCTCTTTTATACTCCACCAAGATGCGAACTAAATCATAACACCTCAGTAATTAAGATAACTCAGAGTATAGCAATAAGTATCATGACATGAAGTTAAAATAAGAACATGCTAAATCTAGTCATGGAGTAGTGGCAATGGTCACACCCACATCTCCGGTAGCATGGTATTTCTTTTTATCCCTAGTGAGGCAACAAAATAAGGTAGAGATACCCAAGTGGATCGCAAAACTTTCTCTCACGTTCACTGCACTAGCCACCCCCGTTACTCCAACTAATGCACACGTTCCCCCTCACACGCTCTCATAAACATGCTTGATCATGACAAGTAAATAAGAACGGGGTACATAATATGCATCTACTTCCATAACTGAAACAAAACCATTGCAATCTCAAACATATATTAACTCATAAAAAGATCCACCACAAAGGTATTACATAGATGACCGTAATCATGTTCAGCAGCTCATACGGTACTAATTAGTGAAGCTCAAGAGAGAGAGAGATACATAAGTTATTTCCACAAACCCATAGTCCAGGGGTGGACTACTCCCTCTTCATCATGGAGACGGTGGAGAAGTCGTTGGAGAAGATGGAGACCACGCCGGTGATGACCCACAAGTATAGGGGATCGCAACAGTCTTCGAGGGAAGTAAAACCCAATTTATTGATTCGACACAAGGGGAGCCAAAGAATACTTGAGAGCCTTAACAGCGGAGTTGTCAATTCAGCTGCACCTGTGAATAGTCTTGCTCAACACAGATTATCAGTAGCAACAGTTTTATAGCAGTAGTAGCGGTGAAACAATAGCAGCAGTAAACAGAGACAGCAGTAGTGATTGCAGTAAACAGTAGGATTAAAACACTGTAGGCATAGGGGTGGATGAACGGGCGCTGCATGGATAAAATAGCTCATATAATAATCAAGACATAGGCATTGCAGATAATAATGATAAAGCATCCAAGTACTAAGTAAACGTAGGCATGTGTTCCGTATATAGTCGTACGTGCTCGCAATGAGAAACTTGTACAACATCTTCTGTCCTACCAGCCGGTGGCAGCCGGGCCTCAAGGGAATCTACTGGTAATTAAGGTACTCCTTTTAATAAAGTACCGGAGCAAAGCATTAGCACGCCGTGAACACATGTGATCCTCACATCGCAGCCATTCCCCTCGGCTGTCCCAATTATTGTCACTTTGGGACCGCGGGTTCCGGACAACAATATGTGTATACAACTTGCAGGTATGATCAATAAACAGTGCATATCATTATGAAACAATAACATGTTCAGATCTGAAATCATGGCACTCGGGCCCTAGTGACAAGCATTAAGCTCAACAAGTTGCAACAACATCAATAAGTACTAACAACGGATACTGGGCACCATGCCCTAATGATCTTATAGCTTATTACATGAACAATCTCATCCAATCCCTACCATCCCCCTCAGCCTACAGCAGGGAATTACTCACACATGGATGGGGGAAACATGGATGGTCGATGGAGAAGCGTCGGTGATGATGATGGCGATGATCTCCTCCAATTCCCCGTCCCGGCGAAGTGCCAGAACGGAGTTTCTGGTCCCGAAATAGGTTTCGTGATGGTGGCGGCATACGGTGATGTTTCTGGATGAAGTGGATGACCCCCGACGTTTTTGGGTCAGAAGGGTTAAGTAGTCGAAAGATGAGCTCGGGGAGGTGCCCGAGGCGCCCTCCTCAGTGGCTGGCGCGGCGGGCCCCCTGGCCGCGCCGCCCTGTGGTTTGGGCCACTCGTGGCCCATCTCCGCCTCCCCTTCTGGCTCCGTGAGTCTTCTGGTAAAATAGGAGGTTTGCGATCTTTTCTGGCGTTTTTCCCGAAATTTGACTTTCTGCACAAAAACAAGACACCAGGGCAATTCTGCTGAAAACAGCGTTAGTCCGCATTAGTTGTATTCAAAACACACAAGTTAGAGGTAAAACAATAGCGAAAGTGTTCGGGAAAGTAGATACGTTTTGGACGTATCAGCCGGCAGCGCCCCGCCGGAGTTTTCCCCCTCCAATCTACAGCTCCAGGTCTCTGTTTTGGTGTTTCTGTGTTTCTGCGGCGCTCTTTCCAGAGAATGTCGGGGGACTATTTTTATAGGCAGCTTTAGGTCAAAACCGAGTCGGTGGAGGAAAGATCGACGGCAACGGAGCTCCGAGGAACAAAAGGGGGGTCCCACGCGGCCAGGTACATGGGCCGCGTGGGCCCACTCATCTGGGCCCTCGGGCCTCCGCTTGTTTGCTTCCTTCGCTCCCACGCTTTGTTCCTTCCAAAAACTGATGCTCGTAAATTTCCAGGTCATTTGGACGTCGTTTGGGTCCCTGAAACATTAAAATATAGAAATAGGGTTTTCTGCCTGCGCAGGGTTAATTCCATAAAAAATAGGAAACATACCAAATATTCCCAAAATCATTATAAAACAGTGATATAACCTTATATGATGCAAATATGACTGGAATATAAGTAAAATAATGCAAAGTTCATGTATGCATTTTACATGCATCACACCCTTAAGCTAAGCATCGGTTATTTTATCCCTAGTGGCAACAGCACATCCACAATCTTAGAAGTTGTTGTCACTCTCCCAGATTACCGGAGGCATGAACCCACTATCTAGCATAAATACTAACTCTTGGAGTTACAAGCATCTACTTGGCCAAAGCATCTACTAGTAACGGAAAGCATGCAAGATCATAAATAACATATAAGATAGATTGATAATCAACTTGACATAGTATTCAATATTCATCGGATCCCAGCAAACACAACATGTAGCTTTACAATAAGATGATCTTGATCATGATAGGCAGCTCACAAGATCTAAACATGATAGCATAAAGTGGAGAGACAACCATCTAGCTACTGCTATGGACCCGTAGTCCAAAGATGAACTACTCACGCATCACTCTGGAGGCAGGCATTGCGATTTAGAGCCCTCCGGTGATGATTCCCCTCTCCGGCAGGGTGCCGAGAAGAGCTTCTGAACCCTCCCGAGCTAGGGTTGACGGTGGCGGCGTCTCTGAAACTTTTCGTGGATAATGGCTCGGGTGTCTAGGGTTTTCCTGTGAAGATGAATAAATAGGCGAAAGGGAGGCGGCTGGAGACGCCCGTGGGGCCACACCACCCCATGGCGTGACAGAGGGTGGGGCCGCGCCGCCCCATGGTGTGGCTGGCTCGCGGCCCCCTCCGTTTCTACTTTGGACTCCGTGTATGTGTTGGTAAAATAGGAGGTCCTATCCAAGTTTCGTCCAATTCCGAGAATATTTCCAGATTAGCTTTTCTGGAATACAAAAACAGCAAAAAACAGGAACTGGCACTGTGGCATCTTGTTAATAGGTTAGTCCCAGAAAATGCATAAAAATGCTATGAAGTGTATATAAAACATGTAGCAATTGGCATAATATAAGCATGGAACATCAGAAATTATAGATACGTTTGAGACGTATCAAGCATCCCCAAGCTTAGTTCTACTCGTCCTCGAGTAGGTAAAACGATAAAAACAAAATAATTTCTGAGGTGACATGCTACCATCATAATCTTGATCAAATAGTATTGTAAAGCACATGTTATGAATGAAGTCATCCAGGTCAATGGTCTATAGTGTGCTAGCAAGTAGATAATGAGCAAACAACTGAATCATATAAGCAAAAACTTTTCATGAATAGTACTTTCGAGACAAGCATCAAAGAGTTTTGCATAAGAGTTAACTCATAAAGCAATAGATTCTAAGTAAAAGGTATTTAACCAACACAAAGGAAGATTTAAGCAAAGCAATATAATGAGTGCAATATACAAGCATATAAAAATTGTTGCACCAAAGTTGACACTAGTGTTTGCTTCCGAGATAGAAAGAAGTAGGAAAACTGACTCAACATAAAAGTAAAAGAAAGGTCCTTCGCAGAGGGAAGCAGGGATTAAATCATGTGCTAGAGCTTTTTAAGTTTTTGAAATCATATAGAGAGTAAAAATAAGTTTTTGGAGGTGTTTGTTAATTGTCAACGAATCAGAAAATGGAAAGTACAATATGACCCATGTCAACCAGACTTTTAAGAGCGGCTCCCATAAAGGACGTTATTTCTACCAGCAAGGCAGATCATCCCTCTTCTCTTTTGTTTACACATGCAGATATTTCACTGTTTGTCATTGCTTGACTGATAAATCAGGACAAAAATGTGAAGAGAATTAAACGGTTAAAGTTGTAATTAATTGGGACTGGGCACCTCATTTGCTAGCTCTTTTTGCAAAATTAATGGATAAGCGGATGTATATGCCGCCAGTCCGGTGGTAAAGTCTGTTTGACAGTTGACATAAAGACATCCACCCCGTCCTCATGAGCTTGGTAAACATTGACACAAAAAGGAGTAATATTTTTTTTGAATAGTTTAAAGGTAGCAAATGAAAAATTTACTTGGAATGGCAAGGAAATACCACATATAGGTAGTTATGGTGGACACAAATGGCATGGATTTTGGCTCAAGGTTTTGGATGCACGAGAAGCATTCCCTCTCAGTACAGAGTTTAGGCTAGCAAGGTTATTTGAAGCAAACACAGGATATCAACCGACACAGCAAGACTTATATGAAAACATATTGCAAGCATTATAAGACTCTACACTGTCTTCCTTGTTAACCAAACCCTTTTACTAGAAAATATCTAGACCTTAGACATACCAATCATACAAACCAAATTTCAACGAGCTTTACGGTAGTTCTTCATTAATAGGTTTTAACTACATGATACAAAAGCTTAAACATGAACTACTTGATAACTCAAAACAATTGACAAGTATCAAATTATCCAATACAGTGATCTACAAGAATATGTAAGCTTTTTCCATTATACCATCTACCACATGCAGCATTTTCTGTTCCAACCAAACACCAATCAATTTATTTCAACATAAACTCTCCAAACAATTATAAGTGAAGCAAGAGAGTACTTTCTTTAAAAGAACTAACAGCTCTGAATAAGAGATGCATGCAAAACAGGAGCTAAAAGCATAGCAATAGCTAGATAAGAATACTCAACAAGTATAAGTGAAGAATAGGAGTATTCATATGAAAAAGCGGAGCGTGTCTCTCTCCCAATCAAGAATGTTAGGGTACAATCAAGTTGACCATAAGAAAAATAAAATACTGAAAATAAAAGCACACAGACGCTCCAAGTAAAGCACATATGATGTGAAAGAATTAAAATATAGTTTCACTAGAGATGACCTGATAAGTTGCTGATGAAGAAGGGGATGCCTTGGGCATCCCCAAGTTTAGACGCCTGAGTCTTCTTGAAATATGCTGGGGTGATCCATGGGAGCATCCCCAAGCTTAAGCTCTTCACTCTTCTTGATCACATTATATCATCCTTCTCTCTTGACCCTTGAAAACTTCCGCCACACCAAACTCAGAGTAATTCTCATTAGAGGGTTAGTGCACAATCAAAAACTCACATGTTCTATAAGGACACAAACATGACCGTTACTTTTAACATTAACTACTGCCACTGATGTTATGTGAAGCTCTTCACCCTAAAAAAGAATTCCACTCAACACTAGTAAAAGAGAGAATGCGAAAAATAAAAGACAGAATCTGTCTAAACAGAACAGTCTGTAAAGACGAATTTGTTCGAGGCACTTACGTTGCTCAGATCGAAAAACGCAAAACTAACGATTTTACATAATTTTGCACAAAAATTTGCAGATTTAAATAATTTTTCTGTGATTTTACAGAAGTAAAACGGTGAACAGCAGAAATCTGTTCCTGCGCAGAAATCCAAATCTAGCATCATCTTCCTATTAGAGGATCCACTTGGCACAACAATGCGATAAAATAAAGATACAAATGAATTGTTACAGAATTAAACAACTCCTTGGCTCAAAAAGAAAAGAAAAATTGCAGAAATAAAATAATGGGTTGTCTCCCATAACTGCTTTTCTTTAACGCCTTTTAGCTAGGCATAGTGATTTTTATGATGCTCACATAAGATGAGAGTTGAAACATAAAAGAGAGCATCAAGAAGCATATATAAAACATGTTTAAATCTAACACTCTTCCTATGCATAGGAGCCTTGTAAGAAAACAAGTCAATGAAATACAAAGTGACTAGCATAGGAAGGCAAAATAAGTGCAACTTCAAAACTTTCAACATAAAGAGAGGAGACTTAACATTATAGAGATATATGAAACCGTGTCTCCCTCTCTCATAATAAATTTCAGTAGCATCATTGATGCATGTAAAATGCATACATGAACTTTGCATTATTTTACTTATATTCCAGTCATATTTGCATCATATAAGGGTTATATAACTGTTTTATAATGATTTTGGGAATATTTGTTATGTTTCCTATTTTTTATGGAATTAACCATGCGCAGGCAGAAAACCCTATTTCTATATTTTAATGTTTCAGGGACCCAAACGACGTCCAAATGACCTGGAAATTTACGAGCATCAGTTTTTGGAAGGAACAAAGCGTGGGAGCGAAGGAAGCAAACAAGCGGAGGCCCGAGGGCCCAGATGAGTGGGCCCACGCGGCCCATGTACCTGGCCGCGTGGGACCCCTCCTTTTGGGCCTCGGAGCTCCGTTGTCGTTGATCTTTCCTCCACCGACTCTGTTTTGACCTAAAACCGCCTATAAAAATATTCCCCGACGTTCTCCGGAAGGAGCGCCGCCGAAACACAGAAACCACGAAACAGAGACCTGGAGCTGCAGATTGGAGGGGGAAAACTCCGGTGGGGCGCTGCTGGGGTGGTCTCCATCTTCTCCAACGACTTCTCCACCGTCTCCATGATGAAGGGGGAGTAGTCCACCGCCTGGACCTTGGGTTTGTGGTGGTAACTTGATCTAATCTCTCTATGTATGATCATTGTTGGAGTCCATATGATGTGCCTTGCATAAGTATGGATCTATCTATGTAATTCTTATGGTGGATATTGTGGTATGAGATGATTTGTTATACATTTACCGTTGTGTTGGAACTTTTATGATTTGTCATACTTTGGAGATATTCTATGATGCATGTGATGGTTTGATTTATGCATAATGCCTTGTTTATCCTTGTCATGAGGTGATTGACACCACCAAGTGTGGATAGATGAGAGAGATGTGGTCATGCACACGAAATATGAATCATTGCACTAGTGTTTAGAACATTGTCCATTATGAAGTATGATGTATGTAGGTACGGGATGGCCGATGTGACACGGCATATTGATGCATGTAAAATGCATACATGAACATTACATTTTATTACATGTTATTTCATATTATTTGCATCATATAAGGGTTATATTCATGATTTATATTAAGTTTTGGGGATAATTAACAATGTCCCCATTTTTCTGGAATTAACCCTGCACTGTCAGAAAACCCCTTTTTCTATATTTTTACGTTTCAGGCGACCAAACGACGTCCAAATGACCTGAGATTTTACGGGGATCACTTTTTTTGAAGGAACGAAACGTAGGCGCAAAGCAAGCGAAAAAACGGAGACCAGAAGGCCGAATGGGGTGGGCACACGCGGCCAGATTCCCTGACCGCGTGGGACCCAACAAGTTGGCCCTCGGGCCTCCGCTGTCGTCGATCTTTCTTCCCGAATCTTCGTCTTGACCAAAAAACGACTATATATAGACCCCAGGGATTTCGCGAAAGAGAGCGCCGCCGAAACACAGAAACCATGAAACAGAGACCTGGAGCTGAAGATTGGAGGGGGAAAACTCCGGCGGGGCGCTGCCGGCGTGGTCTCCTTCCCCTCCAACAACATCTCCACCGACACCATGATGAAGAGGGAGTAGTCCACCCTGGACCGACCCGTGCTAACTTTTCAGCCGCGTAATCAAACAGAACACGAGATTTCCTTCAAACAAAACCGATCTGGTAGATCCTTGACTTTCCAAAGCAAACTACTACATGTTCCTTGACTTTCAGCCGTGTAACAAACCAAGATAAGGAAAGTTCCAAGGATACCGATCTGCACTTGATGCTTTTTTTTTTATCGATCAAATCACGATCCCACGGTGTAGGCAACAAGATGTTTCCAGTCCAATACGTGGACAGAAGAAATAGGAGACGGATCTGATTCCTTGATCTAAGGAATAACGTACATGATTTTTTTTAGAACAGATCAGGATCTCACGGATGAAGGCAACCGAATCAGACTTTCCAACTTCGATACGTGAACAAACAAGAAACGGATCTGATTCCTCGATATACGCCAAACAAACTGACTGTTGCAAAAAGGTGGACTCTATGCGTGTGGCGAGACAACGGAAAAGGAGAGGACTGAGCTCTAGCTCAGTGGCAAGCTCTAGCAGTGGCTAGGCTGCCCGCCCGGGATCGACTCCTCAGGAGTGCATCAATAGGAACAGTATTCTGCATCGTCAATAAATGCCTCTTTGGCCTCGCCTGTGAGCCACATCAGGAAAAAAATCCCATACCAGGCAGGCAAGTTGGGTATAGCTTGTAGGTCTTGATTAGGTTCACAGCTAGTGGTGTGCGTGTGGTGTGTGTGTGGTGTGCGTGGTTGTGTGTCTCATCAGATACTACAATTTGTATCCACTTAAGAGAGGTGCAAAAAAAAAAAAAGAGACAACGGAAAAGGATGATGCGGCGGTGAGGATGCAATGGAAAACGATGACGCCAACGGAGGTGGAAGAGATGGCAGCGGAAAGGATAACAAAGTGGATGATGGCGGAGATGTAGCGTGGAAGAAACGTGACTAGAACTCGAAACTCTAAAAATCTAGACACCAGAAACCAGCAACTCGACACACGATGCAACGAAAATTCAACAAAACAAAACCAAATGATTCGGCAAAAAGGCTAAGACTAGTTGTAGGATAGGATGATCTAATACTAAAATATTTTTGTATGGCTTTTTTTGGACTGTATGAAAAAAAATCTAATCTAGGGATAAATTTTCTCACCGAACAACCTGAAATCTGATACCACTTGATAGGGCAAAGGTGTCCGATCTTTCGATGAGATAAAGATACGTCGATTCTGGTGGAGTTCGACCTTGGCGATCCGACTACTACGCTCACGTACGCAGCGCCAATGCAATCGCTAAACCAATCTCCCGAGGTTACCGAATCCTGCAGAAGCACGATCGGCCTGACCAATAGGTCTAGTTCTACCTGCGATCGAGAAACAAGTAAGAACCAATATTGCAATCAAGAATTGCGGATATAAGATGAACTTTATTGAAAAGGTGGGATTCCGTAAGCGGTCTTAATCTGGTCGTTGGACACAAATCGAGATCACGAAGATGCATCAATATGCTAGGCAGTCTTTTAGCTAAACAAAATCCAAGTTTAAACCCTAAACAAAGTCGTCTATATATTGGCGGCCGGTCGGACACGCTCGATGCCTGAGCCTCGTACACGATGGAATAGTTGGGCTGAGTAGTAACAACAGGAGCTGGCCCAACTTCTGGAGGTTCCTCGCGTGTATATGGTCGAAGCCCATTTTCCTTTTGACGTCGTCATGTGTACTGGAGACAGCAGCTAGCAAGCATGGTTCATGGATTGATCGATCATCATGCATAGCTTGGCACGCACATGCATGATCGTATGGGAGACAAGCACGGCATGCATGCTTGTGCTGTTCCATGCATCGGTGGCAGCAAATCTGGTGGCCCTCTTCTTTGTTCTTGATCACGTACACCTCCGAAGATAATAATTCTCGCATCTTAACCCGGGGCTTATACAAATCCACACGATGTCTGCATGTAATAAAAATAGGTGTTGTATCTATATCTTTATTATCAAAATAATATATCAAATTATTAGTACTAGAAATCACCTGGAAAACATGTTTGTGCGTAATAATTTTGGTCGTATCCGGGCTATTCATGTTCTTATCATCCTCCCTTTCTTCAAAATTAAGCCGTCCTCGGCGCTGTTTCTTCTGAAACAGGGATAACAAAAAATACAAGGTGTACGCATGATATATGTATATGTCATCCATTTTAACTTCTCTTAGTTGTTGCACATAAGACGAACTTATATGGGGGTAATTGTCATGTCTTGTGAAGTATAAATCCAAAGAATTATCACAAGAAATAAACCACATTAAACAATTGCAACTCAATTTGCATATATAAGTGAAGCATTTATTCATAACATTTACATTGCAATGCCCGTCATTAAACCATCCCAACATTGGTAAACGAAAATTTGAGGTATAAATATTTCTAACCACAACTAGTTTATATAAAGAATCATGCAACAAGCTATTTGGTGTAAAATCAATACCATAGTTGGAGGTCATATCAAAATGAGTGAACATATGCAACAATTTATTTTCTTTTAAAACAGCAAGGTCATCACACGTGATACAAATTCTATGCACCCAAAATTCAGTATTACTATCATAATCACCAATCAACTGGAAGGTAAAATCTGGGGCATAAACACTGTTCAACGTACTCAAGCATGTGATTTCAACAATTTTATTTCTAGCATGTGACAAAGAAATATGTGGATCCATTGGAACAGAAAACAAAGTATTATCATGAGAAATTCTAGCTAACACTTCGTCATTCCTGATCAATTTTATATGATCCAAAGCATAGTTAAGTGTCAGGTCACATTGTTTATTTGCAGCAACAATTATTTCATCGGGTGCACTCATATCAATGGATGAATTAAACTCAGCAATAGGTGCACTCAAAATAGCAGGCATATCAAGTATTTGATCACATGGTAAATTCAACTCAGCAATATTATCCTCGAAAATAGGTGGTGTGACCAAATCAACATGCAACGCAACACAAGAATTATTGAAATCTCTTGGAAATAAATCAATCTCATGTCGAATGATATCATCAGTACCTTTATTATCACCGTATATGTCTGACTCATATAGTGGAAGTACTGTCGGTGACGATGGTGCACATGTTGGAGGTGGGATAGTGCTCAAATCAGCGGATGTGGTTTCCATAATAGGTGCAATGGTAGCGGTGGTAGGAACAAACGACTCAACTCGTGGAATATGCACCTCACGCTTGTTTGTCTTGGCGGCAACACGTCTCTTTATTTCCTGTTCAGCTTTACAAGCAAGACGAAACAAACGATGCATAGGATAACACTTTTCATGCAATAGTAGCTCCTGAATATCATGGTTTAAACCTTCCCAAAATCTATCCATGAAATCTTCATCACTTTCCTCCAAAAATGAATGCAACAAGGTAGTTTCTAAAGCATCATAATATTCTTTAACAGTGTCATTACCTTGTTTTAAATTCTGCAATTTCTTAACCATCTCACGTGAGTAGTATGATGGAACAAATTTATACCGCATAGCTAGTTTTAAATCATGCCAAGTAGTAGGTATATAATCAGGATATAAACGACAATATTCATTCCACCAAATGGAAGCAAGACCAGTGAATGTACTAACAGCAGTTTTTACTTTCTTAGGCTCAGAAAAATCATGGGAAACAAATATATCATTGATCTCCAATTCCCATTCAATATATAAATCAGGCTTATAACGACCCGCAAATGGTGGCATAGGAATATTAACCTGATCATGTACAATTTTATGTGTTATTACCTCTCGCGGTGGTTGCTGTGTTGTTGTAGGTGGTGGCAAATCTCCAACTATAGATGAAGCCCAAGAAGTTCTAACGCCGGCACCTGCCATGATTAGTAGAAAACAAGAAACAAATCGCAAGTATATGTTCCTATTAACTACTAGTATGTGGTGGCAAGTCGCATAATCTGTCAAGCAAAATACAAAGCTCTTACAAGTTCCTTACCATGTAGGAGGGCGTCACGGCAACCACAAGAATCAGCACTCCAAAGATTGGACAAAGCGATTGCCAGGCGAACGTATAATGCACGCAGTAGAAAATATGTGGAGCTGTAGGTAGGCTTATATATATGTGGAGACAATACCAGAACCACGTTAGTAAATATAAAGCTGAAAATCCGCTCAAAGTGGTCAAGTGCTGGTTCTAGACTAGACCGTGCTAGAGACGCGAGCCTAAGACACAGATGAAATCACGCACACGGAAGAAGCTGGAAAAACAATATGGAGCGAGCGCCGGTCAAAGAAACAACTATACTGCCGAAGTGGATCAATAGATAGGGAGAAAACACTCGATAAGTGTTGATATGCCAGAATAATATGTAGCCGCGCCTACGCGCCCTTCCGATTACGGCAGGAGCAGGCGAGGCCTCTTCAAAACACTACGTTTATGGAAGTTACGGTGCACAAATCACTTGCCAAGCTGAATGGAACGTACATAACTGATCGGGTCTTTCCTTTTTTTTTTAAATACCGGACCGACCCGTGCTAACTTTTCAGCCGCGTAATCAAACAGAACACGAGATTTCCTTCAAACAAAACCGATCTGGTAGATCCTTGACTTTCCAAAGCAAACTACTACACGTTCCTTGACTTTCAGCCGTGTAACAAACCAAGATAAGGAAAGTTCCAAGGATACCGATCTGCACTTGATGCTTTTTTTTTTATCGATCAAATCACGATCCCACGGTGTAGGCAACAAGATGTTTCCAGTCCAATACGTGGACAGAAGAAATAGGAGACGGATCTGATTCCTTGATCTAAGGAATAACGTACATGATATTTTTTTAGAACAGATCAGGATCTCACGGATGAAGGCAACCGAATCAGACTTTCCAACTTCGATACGTGAACAAACAAGAAACGGATCTGATTCCTCGATATACGCCAAACAAACTGACTGTTGCAAAAAGGTGGACTCTATGCGACGGAAAAGGATGATGCGGCGGTGAGGATGCAATGGAAAACGATGACGCCAACGGAGGTGGAAGAGATGGCAGCGGAAAAAGATAACAAAGTGGATGATGGCGGAGATGCAGCGTGGAAGAAACGTGACTAGAACTCGAAACTCTAAAAATCTAGACACCAGAAACCAGCAACTCGACACACGATGCAACGAAAATTCAACAAAACAAAACCAAATGATTCGGCAAAAAGGCTAAGACTAGTTGTAGGATAGGATGATCTAATACTAAAATATTTTTGTATGGCTTTTTCTGGACTGTAGGTATGAAAAAAAATCTAATCTAGGGATAAATTTTCTCACCGAGCAACCTGAAATCTGATACCACTTGATAGGGCAAAGGTGTCCGATCTTTCGATGAGATAAAGATACGTCGATTCTGGTGGAGTTCGACCTTGGCGATCCGACTACTACGCTCACGTACGCAGCGCCAATGCAATCGCTAAACCAATCTCCCGAGGTTACCGAATCCTGCAGAAGCACGATCGGCCTGACCAATAGGTCTAGTTCTACCTGCGATCGAGAAACAAATAAGAACCAATATTGCAATCAAGAATTGTGGATATAAGATGAACTTTATTGAAAAGGTGGGATTCCGTAAGCGGTCTTAATCTGGTCGTTGGACACAAATCGAGATCACGAAGATGCAGCAATATGCTAGGCAGTCTTTTAGCTAAACAAAATCCAAGTTTAAACCCTAAACAAAGTCGTCTATATATTGGCGGCCGGTCGGACACGCTCGATGCCTGAGCCTCGTACACGATGGAATAGTTGGGCTGAGTAGTAACAACAGGAGCTGGCCCAACTTCTGGAGGTTCCGCGCGTGTATATGGTCGAAGCCCATTTTCCTTTTGACGTCGTCATGTGTACTGGAGACAGCAGCTAGCAAGCATGGTTCATGGATTGATCGATCATCATGCATAGCTTGGCACGCACATGCATGATCGTATGGGAGACAAGCACGGCATGCATGCTTGTGCTGTTCCATGCATCGGTGGCAGCAAATCTGGTGGCCCTCTTCTTTGTTCTTGATCACGTACACCTCCGAAGATAATAATTCTCGCATCTTAACCCGGGGCTTATACAAATCCACACGATGTCTGCATGTAATAAAAATAGGTGTTGTATCTATATCTTTATTATCAAAATAATATATCAAATTATTAATACTAGAAATCACCTGGAAAACATGTTTGTGCGTAATAATTTTGGTCGTATCCGGGCTATTCATGTTCTTATCATGACTAGATCTAGCATGTTCTTATTTTAACTTCATGTCATTGAACTTATTGCTATGCTCTGATTTATCTAAATTACTAAGGTGTTATAATTTAGTTCGCATCTTGGTGGAGCATAAGAGAGAGAACAACTTATACTTGAGATCTCTATGTTAGGACGTGATGCCCATATTATTAATAACTTGTCAAACCATGTCTTGCCATCTTTCATGTTAATTTTAGTGTTCCATTGTCTACCACGTTATCAAGAGAGAGTGCATTTGTGAAACCATGAACCCCGGTCCATTTTTAATCATAAGAAACACCTTTCCAACACTTTTATCACCACTTTTGTTTGCTGCCATTTTTAAATCCGAAAATACAAAAACGTTTTTACATCTTGCATTCATTATATAAAACCCAAAAATATCATTTATCATTGCTACCATCATCCTTGCATATTTATTTACCATCATTGCATATTTACTTATTGTTTGCATTGCATATTATTTCATTATCATTCTCACACCTTGTGCTTGACAACCACTTGGTGAGGTTGAGGGCACAAAACAATTTATTTTGTTGCAGTTTCTCAAGAGAAGGATAAGGAGATAACACCTGAAATACTGGTTCCCCGAGAGTTCGATATTAAACCCTCGAGTCACCCCTCGTGGGGAAAACTGTCTTGCACTACTACATACACTCTGCACTTGGAGTCTCAACCTAACCCATATTCTTTTGACGCAGGTAACTCCACGCCATCAAGACTGTTTTCTGGCGTCCGTTATAATAGCATCATTGGGTATCACATATGTATTGAGTGACATGTGAAATACAGCCCAACATCCTTTATCTGGGGGTAAAAAGGAAGAGTATGATGTGGGAGTGACAGCAACCACGCTAGCCTTACGAGGGTGACCTAGCAACACAAATGAGTACTTCTTTCAACTATGTGTTTTAGAACATATAGCCGTCATAAAAGCTACCATTAAAACATGACAATTGTGTGTACTTTATCTATAACATGATAATCACCGTAGATGAGAGAGAGGATTAAGTGAACCCATGAACCCATGTCCATTATTCCAATAAGAGAAAACCTTTGTCTTGTCCTCTTGCAGTGAAGAGGATTGGGACACTTTTACATTCTTGTTTTGTTACATTAAGCTTCCATCAATTAAATCAACCACCTTGTTCTTTAAACTTGTTTAGTGCATAATCAACTAAAACTTGTGACACTTTTAGTTGTAGGGAATAGATAACTTTTCCTTCTTGCTCCTGCGGATCGATACCTTACTTCACATTGAGAGGTGCTACAGTGATCCCCTGCTCTTGGGGGTTATCAATCATGAACAAATTCAACAATATAACTATCACATAAAGCATGCTTTTCATGATCTACAAACACATAATTTTTATCAAGCTCCAAGATAGTGGGATCAAAATTTTCAAACCCACTTTTAGACATATTAAAACAAGATGATTGACCACGCTCAATTGTAGAATGCATAATATTATCAAGCAACATAGGACCATCATCTAGAGCTTTACCATAAACATTTTCTAAGCAAACTTTCTCATTACCATGCATTTCGAAATTAGGCAAAAATAAAGGATTATCATAAGATATATCGAAATAGCATGGATTATCATAAATAACAGTAGCATAATTATTTCCACAAGTTTCATTCATAGGGAATATTTCAAGAGAATTCACAGGAACATAACATTCATCCTCCTTTTGTAAGCATGGAGGGCAATCAAATAGTGTAAGAGTTAAAGAGTTACTCTCATTGGAAGGTAGACATGGGTAGTTAATCCACTCTTCCTCCTTTTGTTCATCACTCTCCTCCTCTTTTTCATCCAATGAGATTTCAGCATCAGCAGTTTCTTCTTCCACATGTTCCTGCAAGGCAATGGTCTCCACCTTTGGAGGAAAGATCCTATTAATAAATTCAGTAATATAACCATTATCCTTGTAATTCTCAAAACAATATTTAAGTACATCAAGATTCTCATATTTATAATGGGTAACATCATCATTAGCAATAATGTCAAATAAAGCAGCAATTTCATAAGCCCCCTTAAAAGCAATAAATTCTTCAATTCTCTCCACATTATAAAAATCATAATCCCCATTAGCATAAGAAGACAAGATTTCATTATCATTGTGAGCACATTGGAAAGGAAGGTGACGCAATCCACAAGAACATTTTACATCATAAAGCCTACATAAATCCCAGGCACATGACTTAACTTTCTCAATAAAACTCCATAATAGTAACCCATTTTCAGACAAACGGTGTTTCTTAAAATGTTTTTGATGACCCTCTGTGAACCCACCGTGCCAATAAAATTTAGTTTGAAAGAAGTTATCCATTGATAGCAAGTAAACAACTCGACATAATAACAAAAAGAAATAAACTAGATGCTGGAAATTTTTTTGTGTTTTTGATTTTTAAAAGCAAACAAGATAAAATAAAAGTAAACTAAGCAAGTAAATAACAAAGTAAAGAGATTGGAAGCGTGAAACTCCCCTTGCAGAAATCCTATTACTCCCCGGCAACGGCGCCAGAAAAATTTGCTTGATGACGTGGATCACACGTTCGTTGGGAGACCCCAAGAGGAAGGTATGAAGCAGTGTAGCAGAAGTTTCCCTCAGTATGAAACCAAGGTTTAATCGAACCAGTAGGAGTAAGAAATCACTTCAGTGGCGCGCTGACGTGGAACCTGCACACAACACAATCAAACTACTTTGCCCCAACGAAACAGTGAGGTTGTCAATCTCACCGGCTTGCTGAAACAAAGGATTAAACGTATGGTGTGGAAAACAGTAGTAAATTGCAGAGAATGAAGAGGAACAATGATTGCAGTTGGTTGTATTATCAGTGTAAAAGAATGGACCGGGGTCCACAGTTCACTAGTGGTGTCTCTCCATAAAAGATAACCAACACGTTGGGTGAACAAATTACAGCTGGGCAATTGACAAAATATTGAGCGCATGACAATGCATATATATGACATGATGATTACTATGATATTCATGTGGGCATTACGACAAAATACATATACCGTTATCCAAAAGCGTCTATGACTAATAATCCACCTCCAGGTTGTCATACCGAGTTCCCCGTTGGTATTAAGTTGCAAGCAACGGATAATCGCATTAAGTAATGTGCGTAATGTAAACAAATACATTAGACCTAACGGCACACCCTTAAGCTAAGCATCGGTTATTTTATCCCTAGTGGCAACAGCACATCCACAATCTTAGAAGTTGTTGTCACTCTCTCAAATTACCGGAGGCATGAACCCACTATCTAGCATAAATACTAACTCTTGGAGTTACAAGCATCTACTTGGCCAAAGCATCTACTAGTAACGGAAAGCATGCAAGATCATAAATAACATATAAGATAGATTGATAATCAACTTGACATAATATTTAATATTCACCGGATCCCAGCAAACACAACATGTAGCATTACAATAAGATGATCTTGATCATGATAGGCAGCTCACAAGATCTAAACATGATAGCATAAAGTGGAGAGACAACCATCTAGCTACTGCTATGGACCCGTAGTTCAAAGATGAACTACTAACGCATCACTCCGGAGGCAGGCATGGCGATGTAGAGCCCTCCGGTGATGATTCCCCTCTCCGGCAGGGTGCCGGGAAGAGCTTCTGAACCCTCCCGAGCTAGGGTTGACGGCGGCGGCGTCTCTGGAACTTTTCGTGGATAATGGCTCGGGTGTCTAGGGTTTTCCCGTGAAGATGAATAAATAGGCGAAAGGGCGGCGGCTGGAGACGCCCGTGGGGCCCACACTACTCCACGGCGCGACAGAGGGTGGGGCCGCGCCGCCCCATGGTGTGGCTGGCTCGCGGCCCCCTCCGTCTCTCCTTTGGACTCCGTGTAAGTGTTGAAAAAATAGGAGGTCCTGTCCAAGTTTCGTCCAATTCCGAGAATATTTTCAGACTAGCTTTTCTGGAATACAAAAATAGCAGAAAACAGGAACTGGCACTGTGGCATCTTGTTAATAGGTTAGTTCCAGAAAATGCATAAAAATGCTATGAAGTGTATATAAAACATTTAGCAATTGGCATAATATAAGCATGGAACATCAGAAATTATAGATACGTTTGAGACGTATCATGTGAGGACCCCTCAGATTTACCAGTCCGAGGTGCCCACGTTATGTAAACAGATCACGATCCCAATGATCAGTGCATCGCGATCACATAACCAACATGGTATACAGAGTTACATCGTCCAACTCGATTAGTACAAGACTTACATAAATAATGGTCACACGACCAAGCCTGCAACCATCGTCATGCGGGACGGAATTAACTACGATATAGCGGAAGCTTTCGGCTAGCGTCGGCCCTCGTCACAACCGGACGCATTCCCACAGAGCAGTTGACCGGTGACACTCAGTTGGCGTAGTCGTCGGCGTACTCCTCCTCCTCGTCGTACATCTCCTCGTTGTAATCTGGACGTTTGAATATCCAGGGACACAGCCATATGAGTACATTTACGTACTCGCAAAACCACCTCAAGGCTTAAGTTTTCATGGTAATGCAATAAAACGTTTTCGAAAACTGGGGTAGCTGCTATATAATGCTATAGGGCTTAGTTTTCGCAAACGATGCTTTTAGACATAGAGATTACAACATCTCTATGTCCTTGTTAAACAAAACATTTAGAGACAGAATTCTCTCTTGTAGAAATAGCATGCGCTATCTCCACATCTTTGTAAAAACACTTTTGTGATATTTTTCAAAGACACTAGGATGGGGATACCCCTTTTTCCTTTCCATGAGATAAGACTGACTGTCTCCCCGTGACCAACCATCTTCTCCCAAAATCCGTACCTCCCAGGTACCGTCTTGATGCCTCCTTGTTTCCACCGAGAAAACCACTTTTCTTTTTAAAACATAAAATTTGCCCGTACGCCTAGATCGGGGACCTTTCCAACCGTCCATGACCGCGGACACGGCTATTCGAATAGTTTTACACTCTGCAGAGGGGTGCACTTTCACCACATCAAATAGGTCACCGCCGCGGATCATCCCACGGATTGCCCGACGACAATACGTCAAACGTCGGGACACTAATCAAGACTTTTCACTATGCCCATACTAATACAAAGATACCTCTTCAACTAGGTTGATTCCCCCCGGTACTGTTTGACCCATCTCTTGGCATCAGACCACCATGACAGGGGACCTAATCGGTGCAACTGGTAGCAACTTAATCCACACTCTTTATGCCCCTCTCTCTTAGGCGGCAATCAGTTCAGGGGCCATAGCCACCCCCTAAGCAAATTGAGGTAGCTCCATATTAATACAAACAAGCTTCCGGTCAAGCCCTACCCATGTCAGGTAATGTGGCTGCACGGGTTAATTGTTTGGGCGGCCGCTTGGGCTGTACTTTGTTTTCAAAAACATCTCCACCTCCGACTGCTCCCAGCAGTTCGGGTTTTCGTAAACATCTCCGATTGCTCCCAGCAACTCGGGTTTTTCCTCCGAAAACACTTTATTAAAACCAGGCTCCCCTCCTAGAGTTTTGAGGTTAGAACATAAGGATATACTACTAGAAAAATATAATTTTCTTGATAGCGCCTTCAGTAGAAGGCTTCTCAAGTGAAGACTTAATTTTTATAACACCTATTATATTCTAGTAGATATCTTTGGCCAAACAATATTTAGTAAAATAGTTTTTGGGTGGCAAGAAGGCCATGTAAGAAATAAAACATGCATTATTTTATTTTGAAAACAAAACATGCTTGTAGAAATAATAGGATATCATTAGAGTGGTGAGGTGGCTTGCCTGGTTTCAGATGTCCCTGGAATTCTCTTCATATATCAATACAATAAGATCCCATCTCTCTTCAGAAATTCCCCTCCGAAGGTATCTCCGATAGCTTCGTTCTCTAGCGTCGCAAAAAGAACACAATCAACATACCGTGGAACACTCCAACAACAAACATCAAGCAAAACTAACAAGCAACGATCAAGAGGCAAAATTATTATTTAACAAACAAGTTTGGCAATCACCACACTACTCATGCTTATAAGGATAGGTCTAAGTAGAGATTAAGCATCTTTTAAGGATTACCACTAGCATGCAAGGCTAAGCACCACTATCAAACATACACAACCAGTAGCTATAAACCTAGTTAAAAAGATTATTTAGCTAACCCAAATTATCAAGCAACACAAGCCTAACTAACTAATGGTTGGAGACTTCAAACACCACTAAATAACACATGTTTAACTCAAATCCAGCTTAACACAAGCCACTAACAGTACTAACATAATAAGACAAGTCAAACAATACTAGCATGCAATTAACAGTACCCAAACAATTATTAGCAAGCTTAAAACACAAAACCCTGATTATAAACATCTTATTCAATTAACCTAAAATAAGGCAGAAACCTCATTTACACTAACAAATTCATCCAGAGGGCTCTGTTAAGCCAAACAGCATACAAACTTGGATCTGAACTCCTAAATACTACTAGGAACTAACACACTTGAGTTTGCTTCAAAAACAGTTCTACAAAAATTTCTAAAAATGCACAAAGTGCTCACTGCCATATTCTACACCTGCATACAACTTTTGTTCTAGGCATCCACAAGATATGAACTAAAATTTTAGGGATAGCCACAATATAGAGCTTTCCAAAACATTTGAACTCATCAATTTTGGATTGTTAAACTCAAGTTATTCAACATATGGTGTTTTTTACCAGTGGCAGTTCAGTAATTATCATGCATAGAAAAATTAATATTTTTCAGATCTGCAAGTTCGACTTGATTCTAGGCTCAAAGCTTTACCACTGTGATTTTTGGTTTACCCAAATTCCACTTTTAACTATTTTATTTGGATTAAAACCTACAGCACAGTTTCTGCCTAAACAGGAAAAGATTAAAATCCTGAAAACAAAAACACAAACGGGCTAGATCTGCACGACCTGGCCGCACAGAGATGGATTGGGCCCAGATCTGTGCCCAGGAGCGCGCGGGAGGCGAGAACAAAAATAGGATTCAAACTCGGCCGTTGATCTGGAATCCGACGGTGCCTATTCTTCTTCTTTCTTTAGCACGCCCAGAACGGGACAGAGGGCAAGAGCTCGACTCGGGGGCGCTGGTCCTCACCGTGTGGTGGCTGGGAGTCGACGGCAAGGGTGCAGGGCCGCGGAGGAGGCCAAGGGCGTCCTGGGGATGGTCCTGGAGCATGCCGGCGTGCTCCCAGGTGATGGCGCGGGTGAGGGCTGCTTCCACGGTGGCCAAAGGCAGCGGCGGCTCCGGGTTCCTAAAATCAAAAGGAGGTGTCTATTAGCTAGGCTTCGAGGTGGCGAATACGATGGAACAAGAATGGAGAGCAGAGAGGGACGACATCAAAGGCACGCTTGCTCGTGAGCTCTCGGGTCCGAGATGGAAGATCTCGCGTTCTCCGGCGACAGAGGGCGAGAGAGCGTGTTTTGCTACAAGGTGTGGGAGAGTGATGGTGGAGGGAGGGAAATGACAAGGAGAGGGCACGGGAGAAGGACCGTGGCCTTTTATCCAAGCGTGTGCCGGTCCACGGTGCGCTGCGTGCACGGACGTGCGTGGGGTGGTCGATGGAGGATGATTGGGCGTGCTGGGCGGTGTCTGGGAGGTGGGCGGTGGTGCAGGGCGTCGAGTACAGCCACTGGGTCGCCCTCTGAGACAGAGTAAAGAAGGGGAGAGAGGCATCCTTCTCCAGGGGTTCCCGAGGTGGTCATGGCTCGTTTGGACAGCAAGGTCCTCGCGCGTGACTGGGATTTGGGGAGGTGGTCGTGGGGATGTGAGAGAGAATGGTGGCTCGGTGGCCGAGCCCGTGGTGCAGCACACTCGCGATACCGCTCGGGTGTGCACTATGGACGCCGGGTCGACACGCTAGTGCACGCCCATCTAGCACGCCATTTGTGCACGAAATGCACTAGGGTAGATAGGTTAGCAAAGGGGTGAGGCTAGGTGGGGTTTTGGGTGAGTTTAAAACAAGTTTTGAATCAAATTCGAACTCGGCCGAAACAGATTCAGAAAAATTCAGAATTCCAGACTTAGTGAAAAATCTACTAAGTCCCAGAAAACGATCATCACGATGGTAACAAAAGCATGATGGAAGTGTGACCATATAGCCAAGAGAATCAAGAACAAAGGTACAGGGATGATGTGCTATATATGGTGATCACATGTGTCCCAAATGCACGTCTGAAAAATATGATTTGAATGGTTTTGTAAGGAGGTAGAAAGAGAATAAAATAATAGGTTCAGGAAACACTTATTTTGATGTCACCAAAGCAACATGGAATAATGACTTTTAAAACAATAAAAACTCAAACAAAACATTGGAAGGATAGTAGAGATGACAAGGATGGATGAGGTGGTGGTGCATTTCCAAAATAAACACCACAAAGATAAATATGATGTTCTAAAGATGCAATCTTTTAACAGAAAAGAAGATAGGTCCAGAGAGGGTTTTACCAAGTTTTCTCCAAGAGTTTTAATAGTATTTAAAAATATTTTTGAATAAACTAGTCACACATGCTCAAAGGGATGTTGGGTAATTTTTCTAAGAATTTTTGAAATACTTTTATTCATAAAATATTTTAAAATCCATTTCTGGCCTTTTTGTAAATAAATTATTATACTAAGAAAAATGTTTCCAAAACAAATATTTTTGAATAGAGATGAGAGGTTATATCATATGTATCACATAAGTGATTTTTAAGAAATAACTCTTTTGAAAATTATTTGAGATCTCTAGTGAAAACAAAGAAAACAAGAGGCTTTTTAGTAAGCACCAAAACATTGGAGAGAAAATGGTATTAATGGTCAAGGCAAGAACATTGGCTATAATAGTGGTGAAATACAAATAAAGAGAATGGCAAGGAACTTAGGTTGATCTCAAAAGGAATAAGAAGTGATTTTAGAAAGGATGCAAAGATAAGAGTGGTATATACACTAATTGAATTGTCATCAAAAAGGGCATTGGAATCAAATGATATGAGGTTTCAGATTACCCTTTCAAAACTTGAATAGAAGGTGAGGATATGGGATACAATTTCCTTGATGGATCACTGATGTGAAGAGCAAGATTTGCCACAATGGCATGTCTCCAAAGTTGGAAGTTTCTATTATCTAAAAAGACATCTTCAGATAGGAGAAGGTATATGGACTATTTTACTTGTCATAACATTGATCACAAGGGTCATAATATAACTAGGTTGAGCTCCAAGGTGGATAATTAGAGAGGTCATCGACACAAACACAAACCACAACAAGTCAAACAGTGCAAACATGGGTGAAACACATCCATAAACAACATAACTCAAAAAAGTTTTTGTTGGTTCTGATTTTTGGCTCTCTAATAATTGTGTTTTTCTGGCCTCCCAAAATTGGGCTGTGACATATCAGCCCTCGACAGATTTGTTAGGCCAAATAGAATTTCTGCTAGTAATAATCAGGAACTAGCTATAGTAATTTATGAACCTCCGAATGAAAACTTTGACGAGAACAATGCTAATGGTCATGACAATTTACGCGAGGGTGCTGCTGCTGGAAGTGGGCATGAAATTTAGATGGTAATGATAATGAACCAAAACAACCTTTTACTGCAAATATTTATGATCGAGCAAACTGGGGTCATTTAGATGAGAAAGCAAGAGATATTTTAGTGGAAAAGGGTCCTATAAGAGAAGGAAATCTTGATTTTCCTTTGGATGAAGATAATAGGAAGTTTGCATACTGTCATTATTCCATAACATTACGGAATGGGGAAGTCCATGATCGAGAATGGCTGGTATATTCTAAGCTTGTTGACAAGGTGTTTTGCTTTTGTTGTAAACTTTTCAAGTCTAATAATTACAAAAGTGCATTACCAACCAATGGATTTAGAGATTGGAGACACATTAGTGAGAGGATAAAACAACACGAAAAAGTGTTGAGCATATTAGTAATATGGGCACTTGGAATGAGTTTAGAATAAGACTAGAAAAGGGTCAAACCATTGAGAAAGATTTGCAACAGCAAATCAGAAAGAAA
This sequence comes from Poa pratensis, assembly GCA_947311845.1. NCBI lineage: Eukaryota > Viridiplantae > Streptophyta > Magnoliopsida > Poales > Poaceae > Poa > Poa pratensis. The sequence goes on along the minus strand of CAMZMU010000081.1, from coordinate 7,563,809 downwards.
AAAGAATGTTTGAAACAAGTTTTGCGTAGAATAATTGCTGTTGTAAAATATCTAGGGAAATGTAATTTAGCATTTTGAGGATCTAGTGAGAAGCTTTATGATTCCAACAACGGTAATTTCTTAGCCACTGTTGAGATGATTGTAGAATTTGACTTGGTAATGCAAGATCATCTTAGGCGCATTGAAAATAATGAAACTCACTATCATTACCTTAGTCATAAAATTCAGAACGAGTTGATCTCTCTTTTAGCATCTAGTGTTACAAGTTCTATCATAAACATTGTTAAAGAGGCCAAGTATTTCTCTATTATCCTTGATTGCACTCCGGATGTGAGTCACGAGGAGCAAATGACTCTACTTGTTCGATGTGTTAATCCGTCAAGCAAAAAATTCAAATTGAAGAGTTCTTTCTAGCGTTCCTTAAGGTTGACGACACATCCGGTTTGGGCCTTTGTAATGAATTGCTTCGTGCGTTGAAGTCTTTTGGTCTTAATATTGACGATGTGAGAGGACAAGGTTATGATAATGGTTCAAACATGAAAGGGAAATATCAAGGGGTACAAAAACGAGTCCGTGAAATAAATCAAAGAGCGTTATATATGCCATGTGCTTGTCATAGTCTTAATCTCACACTTTGTGACATGGTGAATTCATGTAGTAAAGCTATTACATTTTTTGGTGTTGTCCAACGAATATATGTATTGTTTTCAAGTTCAACTAAAAGATGGAAAGTTCTCCTTGACCATGTTCCAAGTTTCACCCTTAAATCTTCATCTAATACCCGCTGGGAGAGTAGGATTAAAAGTATCAAGGCTATTAGATATCAAGCTCCTGAACTAAGGGCAGCTTTGTTTAAATTATCTAAATCTGGTGATGACGCCAAGGTGAGATGCGACGCAAAAAAAATTATATGATGTGATTACTTTTGAGTTTTTACTTACTACGGTAATTTGGCATGATATTTTATTTGCCGTGAATATGGTCAGCAAAACCTTGCAATCTCCTTCCATGTGCATTGATTCAACTTTGCAACAGATTGAGGGCATAATGAAATATTTTGATAAGTAAAGAAGTGAAGGCTTTTCAGCTAGTTTGGATATTGCCAAAAAACTTGCAACTGATATGAGCATCCGAGCATCATTTCCAATAAAACGGCGTATTACTAGGAAGAGACATTTTGATGAACGTGACAATGATGATAATAACAATGAAGAAGTTTTAGCTGCAGAGAAAGCTTTTGAAGTTAACTTCTTTTTTGTTATGGTGGACATGGCAAATTTTTTTTTTTAAAAAGATTTGAGGAACTAACAGTTTTCAAAGAAATATTTGGGTTTCTTCTTAGCTCATCAAATTTGAAGTCACTCGATGACATTGAGCTACGAAATTGTTGCACAAAGTTTGCTACAACCTTCACTCATAAGCGTTCATGTGATGTTGAGTTGGATGATTTCTTTTCTGAATTAAGAATGTTGCAAATGACCTTACCAGATGAGCCAATTTGTGCTATTAAGATGTTTGAATTTGTTAGAAATATAAACAGTTTTCCAAACATCTCTATTGCTTACAGAATTTTATTCACTGTACCTGTGACGGTAGCTTCAGCTGAAAGAAGTTTTTCAAAGTTAAAATTGCTAAAGAATTACTTGAGGTCAACAATGTCACAAGAGAGATTAAACGATCTAGCTACTATATGCATAGAGAAGGTTCTGTTAGACAGGGTTAATATTGATACAATTATCAATGATTTTGCCTCAAAAAATGTTAGAAGAAAAGGCTTTACATAACTACTGCACTAGTCTGTTTTTGCAAGATTCAATAGAGCCTAGAGCGCAGAGTTGGAGAGCACGAGCTGGATGGAGTGGAGAGTGTGACCTTGTTGTGCTATCTTTGGACAAATTTCGTCTCTTTTTCAATTTCAATTGAACATTGTCGGTTTGTCACCAATAAAATAATGGGTAATTTATGTGGTTTATTGTGTCTGTTGAGAAATATAGAGAGAATTGTATTCAATATATTAGTTGCTATCGAAATATCAAATTGAGCTATATAAACTTTTGTATATAGGGCCCCATTTTTTGGTCTCGCACCGGGCCCAGATTGCTCAGGGTCGGCCCTGGCCATAGCAGAGGTGGATACTATAGAGGCAGAGGAAGGGTGTACTCAAGTAGAGGAAGGGGCTACTCTAGTGGCTTCAGGTATTCTGGTGGTTGCGGCTATTCTGGTGGCTCTAAAGCAAATCTGCAGCTCCAGAAGGAACGTCAAGCACTTCTGAAGGGGAGTCAAAGGGAAAAAAACCAGGAGGACAACATGTTTGGGAACTTTGCTCACTTTGCCTACACCGATGAAGGTAATGTTGCAAATGCATCTATACTCACCCACAAATCATCCCATGATTGGATACTTGATTCCGGTGCATCAAAACATGTTACGGGTAACTCAAAAGAGTTTGACTCATACACTCAACTTCCTCTTGCACACAATGAAGCAATTCAAACTGCAGATGGTACTTCACAACCTATAAAAGGACTTGGAACTGTTCACTGCACTCCTGCCATTACGTTATCACATATGTTTTACATGTTCCAGCCTTCCCTGTAATTTTGGTGTCTTTCAGTGCTTTGATTGATCAAATAGATTGTCGAATAATTGTTGATAAGAAGATGTGTTTGATTTAGGAGAGGATGACTGGAAGGAAGCTTGGGACAGGAACCAGGCGTAAAGGATTGTGGTATATGGACCGCGAGATGCCCAGCACTACCTCAAGTTTAGTGTTTGCTGCCATACTAGGTGAAAAGGAGACGGTGGCAATGATTTATCATTGCCGAATGGGGCATATGGCTTTTGATAAGATGTATCAGGTGTTTACTGATGTAATGTGTGGGGTGGACAAAAGTAAACTCAAGTGTGATGCATGTGAGTATGCCAAACACACAAGAACATCATATGTGAGTAAGGGACTCAGAAGTATATCCCCATTTATGTTGATTCATTCATATGTGTGGACTTGTCCTATTGTCTCTATTAGTGGTATGAAATATTTTGTGACATTTATTGATTGTCACACTCGTATGACATGGATATACCTCTTGCGACATAAGAATGAGGTGTTTAGATGTTTCCAGGATTTTTATGCCTTTGTGAAAAACCAATTCACTGCACAGGTCCAGATGATCAGGACAAATAACGGGACTGGATATGTGAACAAGCAATTTAGTGACTTCTTATCAGCTCGAGGTATACAACATCAGACTTCTTGCCTAGATACCCCCCCCCTCAAAATGGAGTGGCAGAAAGGAAGAATCGACACCTTCTAGAAGTGGCACGATCACTTATGTACACCATGAATGTACCCAAGTTTCTATGGGGCGAAGCTGTAATGACTGCAGCATACCTGATCAATCATATGCCTTCACGGGTGATTGGCATGAAGTCTCCTTGTGAGATGCTTCTATGGGAAAACAAATTCCTGGTTCCCCCAAAGTTATTTGGATGTACTTGTTTTGTCAGAGATCATAGACCACCGGTTGGAAAACTGTATCCAAAAGCAATTAAATACATTTTTATTGGTTATCCAACAGGACAAAGAGGTTACAAATGTTGGAGTCCCACTGAACGCCGAACTTTTGTAAGCATGGATGTCACCTTCCGAGAGCCTGAACCTTTTTATGAAACACATATCAGGATCTTACTCTGTGTGTGTGTGGGGGGGTGGGGGGGGTGAAAGTGCATGTGTTGCCCCATGTGTGGTTTTGGTAATTAATGACAATCCTTATGGACTAATGTTTGTATTGAATTATTCTTGTAGGTTTGTCCATTGGCATCGCTTGAACTCCATGTGTTGGATTCAAGGTTGTATGCTATCAAGATCATTGATTATGATGGACATATTTGATATGATCAAGAAGATGAATAGATACAAGGTTGATCAAGACTAAGTGCAAAGAGTGGTTTCAAGTTGATCAACACACAAAGCTAAATGATATACCATGTGGGATCATGTGATCCAATGGTATGGTAAGAACTTGGCCATATAGTTTTGTTAACTAACCCATTATGTGTGTGTGGCATTCCTTTGTTGGGGTTAGGTATCTCTCCATGGGCTTGCATCAAAAGGAAGATTTCTTATAGCTCATGGAGGATGACGGCAAGTGGTGATCGTCATCAAGGCTGAGATGTGCAAGTTCAAGATGGACATCTAGAAGATATCATATGCTTGAACCTTGCAACCCTTCTGGAGATAATGGTCAAGTGAAGATGTTCCTAAGAGAAGCACTCCCATCTTGGTGTATGGGGAGCGTTATGTGAGTCTTTACCAAGCAAAGCGCAATCAAGAAAGGTGGTCCACTTGAAGAGGTCAAGATCGTCATCATCTAGCTCAAGTGGAATGCGCAAGGCAAAGGTATGATCTTGATAGGGTTTCTATTTTACCGGTCTCATGGTGTTAGTGGGAGACCGGGTTATAGGATAGACGGCGTACTATCAAGAGGGGCTCTCAAGTGAGTAACTTGATCGCATCTTTGTGGAGAGCTCAAACCTTTGCATACTTGACATATCATTCTTTCTTGGTTCTTATTTGGCTTTTATCCATGTGAGAATTTAGAGCTTGTGTTCATCTCCATACCAAGCTCTAGTTCATCAAAAACGGATTTCATTTGGATATCTTGTGGTGTTTTTGATGTTGGAGGTTTTACCGGTTCGTCTCTTGTAGAGAGGTCAAACTCTCCTCTTGTGTTATCCTCCTCACATGATGGACTATGATGTGTATATGCATGATCTTGTAGTGCTTGTGATTATCTTCAGAGCAAGCCCAAGATCATTGAAAACGGAGTCCGGATGGAAAACTTGTTGTGTTCTCGGTGTTGGAAATATTACCGGTCCTCCTCGAGATAAGGTCCACACCTCCCATGTGTGATATCTCCTCTATATTTGTGACCCTTGATATCTCCTCTATTTTTGTAGGAATGCTCTTGTCGCTACCTTTCCAACCTCGTTGGTTTCATCTCGTTTGGAGCTTCCTTGCAAAACTTATTGCATTTCAGGTTTTTGCAGTTTGCAGTTTGTCTGGCCAGGCCGGAGTTTCCGGCCTGAGGGTGCTCAGGGGCCGGAGTCTCCGGCCCACCGAGCTTTGAAGCCTCACGGCGACAGTCGCTGCATCGAGGCCGGAGTAGGTCCGGAGTTTCCCCGGAGTTTCCGGACCGGACGGAGTTTCCGCCCTCAGTGGCCAGAGTTTCCGGCCCATCTGGATTTGCTGAGAAGAGAGCAACGCGGCGGCAGTCGCTGTATTGAGGCCGGAGTGACCCCGGAGTTACCCCGGAGTTTCCGGAATGAAGGCCGGAGTTTCCGCCCCCAATCAGTCCGGAGTTTCCGCCCAGGCCGGAGTTTCCGGCCTCCCAGACCGGAAACTCCGGTCTAAGTGGACTGCAACGGCTAATTTTCTGGGAGGGGTATAAATACCCCTCCACCTACCTTCATCCACCCAGCTCTTTCAAGCACGTTTTTCCCCTCTCTCTCCTCCATGATTCTTGCATATCTTTGAGAGATTTGAGAGAGGAGATCTAGATCTACATTTCCACCAATCCATCTCTCCTCTAAGTGAGGGGAACCCTTTCGATCTAGTTCTTGAAGTTCCATTTGTTGAGCTCTTCTTTGTTCTTCCTCTCTTCTCCCCCCATAAGCATTAGTTGCTTTTGGTGGGATTTGAGAGTGAAGGATTTGAGCACTTGTGCTCTTGCCATTGCTTCGTTGCATCGGTTTGTGCTCTCCACGAGGATTCGTGGAAGTTGAAAGCTTATGAACTTGTTACTCTTGGGTCTTTGGACCCTAGACGCCCGTGTGGTGGTTGAGACCCTTGTGTGGTCACTTGTAGCTGTTCGGGAGCCCCCAATCCGGTTGTGGGTTGTGCCCCGGATCGTTGTTGTAAAGGCTCCGGATTTCCGCCTCGAAGGATTCCGATAGTGGAAGGTGAACCAAACCTTTGTGGTGCGGTTCATCGGAGAAGAAGGTGAAACCTTTGTGGTTGTTGAACCATTGTGTTGGTTCACACCTCTTCAACGAGACGTACTCCCCTAAAAAGGAGGAACTCGGGAATACATCCTCGTCTCCGCGTGCCTCGGTTATTTCTATACCTGAGCTCTTAACTTATGCACTTTACATTGTGATAGCCTTCGTGCTTGAAGTATTCTATTGCTATCACCTTGTTGCTTGTCTTGCTTAGCATAAGTTGTTGGTGCACATAGGTGAGCCTAGTTTATTTAGGTTGTTGGCTTGTTAATTTAAACACCTAGTTTTATTCCGCAATTATCAAGACTAAACCGGAAAAGTTTTAACCGCCTATTCACCCCCCTCTAGGCGACATCATTGTCCTTTCAGGGGGGGGGGGGGTGGGATCTTGATGACCTTGTCTCGGATGAGAAAGATGTGACGCTTGACGGCCTGGATTCGGGCCATGGTGTCCCCCTTGGTGATAGTGAGACTTGGAAGACCAAAATGATGCAGCGGGCTACGGCAATGTGGAATGACAGAGGAAGAAGAAGATGAAGAAGAACAAGACAAAGAAGACGACGAAGGTTGAACTCCCCACCCCTTGATCATCGGCGGCGAACTACCCAAAATTACCACCGGACTAAAATGACGTACTGTTATTTGATTCATAATAGTTAGGGCTATGGATGAGCTGCCATCGTTAGTAGGTAGGACTGGATTTAATTACCCGTAGTACATATGAATGAACTCGTATTTGCTAGTCGTTGTGTGATGTTGTAGTATGGTAAGGTCACCCGCAGCGAGAAGAGGTGACCACAGACATAGCCTCGATTCAACCAAACACAACACCTTGCATCCCAACGCTAGGCAGAAAACTATGCTAGCGATGCGATGCTGCCTGCCAAACGGCGTGCACACCATAGACATGAGTGGTCTTGCCAGATCAGACCTTAACCAGCCTAGTCCCTAGGGGTGTAAACGGATAGGATAATTTCCGCACCGAATCCGTCGCCGAATCCGTTTTAAAGAATCCATATCCGGTTCCGAAGAATTTGCCGGATAAGGATATCCGATTCCGAACTGAACACCCGGATACGGTATAGGATATGGTATGAAAAATAGCATCCGAATATGAATTATCCGAATATTAGTTAGGATTATCCGATGGTTATAATCCGAATAATCCGATTTTCTACCGAAATGTCTAAACTAATAGAGCACAATTTGTATTTAGTGAGTTGTGGAGCTCATTTGTTGAACAACGACTCCCTTGCATGGTCATTCTACATAATATGGAGTATAACTTTGTTAAATTATTATGTTGTTGAGCTATTATTTTTGGTTATGTGGCTTGATGATATACATTGCGCATACCGATCCGACTAATTTTCTTTCCGTCCCGAATCCGCTCCGTTTTCGTTCCGAATCCGTGATTATATCTATCCGCCCCCGAATCCGCAACCGTTCATTATCCGATCCGATCCGAATCCGAGAAAAAAATATGGTAAAGGATATGGTAGAGGTAAAATCCGATCCGATCCGATCCGTTTACACCCCTACTAGTCCCTGGGAGACGGAAAAACTGATGCTGGCTACCAAACACCGTCTTTCTTTCCTAAAAAAAAAACCTACCAAAATCGTGTGACAAGAGCCCTTGGCCCCACCTTCTCCAAGATATATCGGGTTTCTCGTGGTGAAAAAGAAAAGAAAAGAAAAGAAAAGAGACGGAATTCCATCAGTTTCCGGCTCGTCCATTCTCTTCCCTCCCGACGCCCTCCTTTCCTTTTCCATTTCCCTCCCAAACACCCCCAAATCTCTAGGGTTTGCTCTCACCTGCGCCACCAGATCCCGAATGGCGGAGACGCTAGCCTCCATGCGCCGCCCGGTAACCCCACTCCCTCCGCCCGCTCGCTCAGCAGCTGGATCCCGCCAATCTTGCCGATTTTTTCTGATTTTGTTTCGTTTCGTCTCGTGTGTGTGTGGGGTGCTTTCTCCCTGCAGAAGCGTGGCCGTCCGCCGCGGCCGCGCCAGAGCGACTTCGTCACCGACGAGGAGCTCGAGGACGAGGAGGAAGACTTCGCGGAGGCGGAGGGGCACGCGCCCCAGCGGTCCAAGCGCAAGCGCGAGGCCTCCGCCGCCGCCGCGGCGGCCGCCGAGGACTTGACCCTCATCGGTAAGCGTTTGCTTCTCCCCGCGTTTGTCTTTTTCCCGTGGCTAATGCTGGAGGTGGGTTTGGTATACGCCATGTCTGGGAACCCTGCCGCTAGGGTTTGGCCGTTCAGCTGCGGTTATAAGCTGCCGCTGCCCTGCCGATTTGATTTTAGTTGTGATTTATGGTACCGGGTGATGCTTCTGCTGTAACCAGGATAGGTTTATCTCAGTGGCTCTCGGCTAGGTGAACTGGCGACTTTTCTGCTTGGCTTAGGATTGGGTTTATATTCTCTGTTAAACACTGACCTCCAGTAGCACAACTAGAAACCGCCGAGAACATGTAATGTGTAAAAACATATGATAAACGAACCAATAGCGAGGTTTGAACTGCATTTTTTTTCCAAACCATGGAGGGGAACTGCATGTTTTTTTTAGATAAACAGGGAGGTCCTTCCCCGGTTCCATTGAATGAAACCACAGCAGTTTCCAGCAGTTCCGCAGCGGACTGATACAAGTTTTAGCGAAAAGTAAAGCATAAGCTAGGGGATTTTAAAGTTCTAGTTTGGCACGCAGGCCATGAATAGCGACAGCTAGATAGCGAAAAAGAACTACAGAGATAAAACAGCTGAAAACAATCAACGGTAGGATGCCGGTCTTCAGAAGAGAAGTCCAGAAGGAACCGTCGCAGAGCTCTCATGCTTCAGCTTCTTGAGCGGCGTGATCGCCGCCTCTGGCGACCAACATTCCGTCAGTTGTTCCAGCAGGGAGGAAGGGCTCAGGGTGACCATCTTCTTGATCGCGGGTCTTCGAGCAGGGGAACTCACTTCCTCCACAGAGTCGTCAGTGATTCTCAGATTCCCCAGTAGATAGTTGGAGCCCAGCGAACTTTTCAGCTCAGTTAGCCACTGAGTTGGAGTGGAGCCTTCAGTTGTTGCGACAGGAACTTGCAGAATTCCTGTGTTCTCTCCAGTGAGGCTCCCTGCTGGAATACTCCAGTTCCTCACAGTCCTCAGAAGTAGTGACCACACCTGCTTGATGTTCAACCAAACAGCATCGTTAAACACCAAGTCATTCCTATGTTTCCAAATGCACCATAAAGCAGCAAAAGTAATGGAGGGGAACTGCATGTTATACTAATTAATGTAGAAAAGGTTCTGGTACATGCGACCAGGGAAACAAGAAAAGATACGTGACCCGACAGACTAGCTTCCTATGCTATCAGGATGGCTATAGCTCCGGCTGTATGCCAAAGCAAACTATCAGCCCTAATATGGTCTACAATTTGCTGAATAGGCATTGAAGTTTGGTTGAAGATTACGCTGACGCTCTTTCCATATAGTCCAGGACGTGAGCATAATTAGACTGTTAAGCCCTTTTTGTTTGTCTCTGGCAAATCCTTTGGCTTGAGTCGACCCACCATGGTATTAAGCATGCCATTGATGACAGGATTCATGGCAGGAAGATGAGCCCAACCAAAAATCTGACTCTACATAATGCCAACGACACTGCAACAGACCAGCAGATGATCGGCATCCTCACCTAGTCAGTTGGAGAACACGCAACTGCTGTTGTGAGGGAGTTGCTACTTAGCCAGTCGATTCCATGAACTGCATAGGAGTTATGATATATAAATGACTTCGGCGGCATCAGTCAGTGCTATTTGACTAACCATTATTTCTTCCATCCATTTTAATGTGAAATGAATCATGTAAATTAAATGAATATAGTTTTATTAACAATAATTAGTTAGACCTGCAAAATGTATGTATGACTTCTTCATTATGAATGTCCCTAGCTTTTGTTCCACAGTTTAAATCAACGTGATGCCAGCACTTTCTTAGATTCTCATGGAGGATCCCTCCACTGTTCCATAGCCAAGCACAAACCATACAGTGTTCGATACAAATCTACGTAAATTACTTAAGTTCCAAAACAAAACAGTTCCCAGCAGACGATGTCAGAATCTCGCAGGAATAATGCTTCCTAAAAAAACTATGCTGAAATATACTTAGATTTATACTGTATTGTATTTAAACGATTAATATACCATCTTTCATTTTGTGAGAAGTCCGGAGGCATCCTTACGAACCTGCGACTTGCAGATATCGTCAAACATAATGGCAGGCTGATCAGTCACGCTGTCAAAAGATTGGTGGAGGATTATGATTCAAACCCGAACTCTGTGATATTTCAGATATTAACAATGCTATTTGAGGTAATACTATCTTAATATTCTAGTTCTTGCTTATTTTATTGCTGCAGTCTTGTCTTATAAAGCCTCAAATCTTATGATAACAGGCTTGTGGCGCCAGGCACGATATTCCTGCAAAAGACCTTGACGACGCATCTGTGGATGACATTGTATTCAAACTTGTTGATCTATCAAGAAAAGTATCCTAGTGTGGTTTGTTCAAAACTGTGAATGAAGAATCAATATTTCTAGCCATTTAGACTATCCAATGAGCATGATATATTTTTCTATGATATAGTTCTATAAATTGTTAGACTTGTATATATATGCTCTCTTTTGTTCGAATCTTGCAACCTTAACTTGAATATAGGGTCTGGTGGATGATAATTATAACTCAAAAAGGAAGGACATTAAGAACTTCAAAGAAAATATTGTTTCTTTTTGGGATAGTTTGGTTCTTGAGTGTCAGAATGGTCCATTGTTTGATGATATCTTATTCCAAAAAATCAAGGATTACGTGGTTGCTTTGTCATGGTAATTAAGTCTCATCTGTAACATCCTTGTTTTCTTCTTGATATTGTATGCATGTATGTAATTGGCTGATTCGTGGTGTTTCAGTACTCCTCCAAGGGTTTATCGTCAAGTAGCTTCATTGATTGGGCTCCAGCTTGTGACGTCCTTCATATGTGTCGCTAAAACTCTCAGTGGACAGCGTGAGACCACTCAAAGGCAGTTGAATGCAGAGAAGAAGAAGCAGAGTGATGGACCAGCTGTTGAATCTCTTAACAAAAGACTATCTGTTACTCATGAAAATATTACTTACTTGGAGGAATTGATGCGTAAAATATTCAGCGGGTGAGACTTTCTGTTAGATTCCACCTCACTAGCCTTTTAGTATACGGTTCATTATTTTCTGACATTTGAGGTAACTCATGCATTTGCAGTTTGGTACCCAGAGACTTGCACGTTTTGTCAATCTAATATACATTTATTTGTGTCTAGCGGGTTGTTAACTATATTAATTTTGCCACATTTAGGTTATTCATGCACCGTTATCGCGATGTTGACCCTGATATTCGGATGTCATGCATAAAATCTCTTGGTATTTGGGTTGTCTCGTATCCATCACTTTTCTTACAAGATATATATTTAAAGTATCTTGGTTGGACACTGAACGACAAGGTAACAATTGGTTTAATCCTTTTATTTATTGTGCCTATTAATACCTCTGTCATCAGGAGGCTTGAAGTCTTTATTTGTGCACTTCTTTGTATAGAATGCTGGAGTTAGAAGAACTTCTATTCTTGCCTTGCAAAGCCTGTATGACGTAGATGCCAACATACCTTCTCTTGGTCTCTTTACCGAGAGGTTTTACAGCAGGATGATCCAGCTTGCTGATGATATTGATATTTCAGTAGCTGTTTCAGCTATAGGACTCATCAAGCAATTACTCCGGTGAGGTTACTATCTCATGGTCTTTTTACTGAGGTTTCACCAGAATATCTTTTGCCTGTCCAATCTAGATGGCTACTGGGCAAGCTTGCTTTCTCTGCCATAGCCTTCTTAAGACAGGCTAAGTGTTTGGGATGTCTGGCCTTTGATGTGGGATGTCTGGACTTTGATGTGAAGGCTTATTAACAAGGTTATTGCATGTGCTAATAAAATAACTTTCAAGTAGGAAGATTGCTACTGAAAAATACATAAGAACTAGCTGTAAAACATGATGTACTTCTGTCGCATGATACATAGCCAAGAGGCACATTTTGCTAGTATGGTACTTTGGTGCTATGCTGCTAGTAGTTCATATATCGCATTGGGAGAATCATTTCGTGATGCCTCATTCAGACAGCTAGACCCACATCTGAGAGATGATACTGGTATGCGCAGTAATGAGTTTTAGGTAGAAGAGAATTGAGAGGAATGATGCCTATGCAGCAAGTATTCTCTCTGAACGTTTGCCTTGCCTGTATGGACCAGATTTTTACTGGCCTGGTCAAGGTAGACCTAGCAAAAAATTACCGATTCAGTCACCCTTGCTATTTGCTAAAGAAGTCCAATAATTGCCTTGCTCAAGTGAGCAAAAGAACTGCACAGGCTTTTCCTATTCGTTTTCTCTAATGTATTATATATTGTTTGCCTGTTTTGCAGGCATCAACTTTTGAGCGATGATGATTTGGGTCCTCTATACGATTTGCTTATTGACGAGCCTCCTATGATCAGGCGTGCAATAGGGGAGTTAGTTTATGATCACCTGATAGCACAAAACATCAAGACCTCTTCAGGAGCTAGAGGTACTTGCCTCTTGAAGGATTGTACTTTTATGCTACCATGTCTTGTTACCAAACTACTTTATTAGTTCAGCCATTGATTATCTAGTGAATTCCAGATGGAGACAATGAATCCTCTGAGGTTCACATTGGTCGAATGCTGCAAATCTTGAGGGAGTTTTCGGACGATCCAGTACTGAGTTCTTACGTCATTGATGATATTTGGGACGACATGAAAGCCATGAAAGTATACTCCTCAATTTATTTAACTTTTTCGATAAGAGTATAATTCATTAATGTTACTGTGATATTATTGTTACAATTGCAATATTTCTGTTCTGTAGGACTGGAAGTGTATAATCTCCATGCTTCTGGACGAAACTCCATTGTATGAGCTTACCGACATGGATGGCACCAATCTTGTCCGGATGCTGCGAGCCTCTGCTAAGAAGGCTGTTGGCGAAAAGATCATTCCTGCGACAGACAACAGGAAGCTGTACTATAATAAATCCCAAAAGGTATCAATCTCGTATCTGTGGCATCATATATTACCGGTGCAAAGTTTCAGTGATTGATCATCTCATGGATATTTTACTTGACCATTAACATCTGTAACATTTTCTAATCAGCGTGCTTTAGACTTTATTTTCCATAGTTCGAGTTGGTAGACTGTGCCTCTTAAGTACATAAATTAGGTTTGTGTCTAGTAAATACTTCCAATGTCGAAATGTTTAGTTCCAGATGCAGAGAATTCTGACTCCCTTCAACAGTTACGCTTAAGAGTCTGATCAGTGTGACACTTTTAAATTTGTACCAGAAAAAAATCTACTTCTGGACATTAGCTCAGTGATAAATAGGTCAATCGGCCAGGATACTGAACATTTTATATAATGAAAACTATACTGGTTGAATATGATCACCCTACGTTAAACACATTACCTGATGTGTTGATTGCGAACTTACCTTTTCTATCACATAGATGGAAAGTCTTACGAGTTACTCATGAGAAGTATCTTGATCCTACACATTCACTTTGAATTTACTCTCAACCCTTTTTGATTGTTCCGTTGTCTACTTCAGCTTTATATTTGTGCTGTTATTTCAAATTCTTCCTGTTCAACTCTAGGTTATATATTACTATTCTGCTTATCGCTGCTATTTATTTTCTTGTAAACTAAGTATTCAATTATATCTTTTTTTCATTACTAAAAAATGAAAGTTTTACAGGAGATATTAGAAAGTAGCAAGAGCGAAATTACCAATGCCTTGATGAAGAGGTATCCGCAGCTTTTAAGAAAATACATACCTGACAAAGCTAAGATATCCCCTCTAATTGATATGATGATGCTTCTGAAACTTGAGATGTACTCACTCAAAAGGCAAGAGCAGGTCAGTTGCAAAAGCTATCACTTGCCTTCTCATTTATTTTATTATAATTTATTAACAATCTTGTGTACATTTTGGTTTAGAATTTCAAGGCTGCCATAGATCTTATTGTTGATGCTTTCTTCAAACATGGTGACAAGGATACCTTAAGATCTTGCATAAAGGCAATAGCTTTCTGTTGCAACAATTGTCAGGCTGATCTTCTTGATTATGCTCAAAATAAACTTAAGAATCTTGAAGATGAGTTGGTTTTGAAAGTCAAAACTGCAATCAAGGAAGTAGAGGTATGTCTTGTTCATGTTGTCTTTGTCTGTACCTAAGCCATGAAGATAATCAGATACTATCGACCTTGCAGGCAGGTGACGATGAATACTCCCTCTTGGTTAATTTGAAGCGACTTCATGAACTCCAGCTGTCAAAACCTGTTAAAAATGATGGTTTATTTGAAGATATGTACCGAATCCTCAGTCATCTAAGAGAGATGGATAATGAGGTATGAACCATTACATTTCTGAGTTATTAGCATTTTAATCTTGTAGAGTCAACTTTAAGTATCATATAGAGCTAAGACTTTCATGCTTTATTAGGTAAAGAGCTTACTCCTCATCAATATGTACCTTGAAGTAGCATGGTGCCTGCATGCAATTGGTGTTGAAAACCCATCTGAAACATCTATCGATGGACTTTTATCCAAGCAAAGTTCTCTCTTTGAACAACTCTATTATTTCCTGGTGGTTCTGCCTACTTGTCAGAAAGAGGGAAGGAGCACGACTGTACTTTCATGCAGAGTAAGTCTTATGAATTGAAGAGCAACAAACAGTGGCATTGGGTATGCCTGCATCTAAGTGTATTGACCTGTTGATGTGTTAATATCTTTTTCTTTCAGGTCTGCATCATTACTGCAGAAATGTGGTGCTTGTTTAAGAAGTCGAAGTATTCTTCAACAAGGCTAGAAAGTTTGGGCTATCTCCCACAATTGGACGTTGTCCAGAAGTTCTGGAAACTATGTGAACAACAGCTGAATATATCAGGTTTTCTTGTTGCACACACTTTCTACTTTATTAAAGTTCAAATATCTTTCAATTTGTTTTTTAGCTTCTTGCGAATGACTGAAATTGAACTTATTCATCCTCAGATGAAACAGAAGATGAAGATGCAAATGAAGAATATATTGAAGACACAAATAGGGATGCTGTCATGATTGCAGCTGCAAAGCTTTTGCTTGCTGACACAGTTTCAAAGGTTTGTGCTGCATTTTCTGCCCGTCATAGGTTCTCAAACAACGTTCTTTCAGATAGATTGTTGTACTACTCTCTATTACATCAAAATTGGTTCACATGAATATCTTCCTATTGACAGATAAATAAGCTTCCATCAATTTATGTTCTTTGCAGGATTACCTTGGCCCCGAGATTGTTTCACACTATGTATCTCATGGAGCAAGTACAACAGAGATCATCAAGCATCTCATTACCGCGCTAAAGAAAAATGGAAGCATCGATATAGCTGCTCTATTCTTTGAGGCATTGAGACGGGTAGGTACTTCGCTTTTATCTTTGAATGCACACAATCTAATTCATGACTCTACAAGTGGGTCATATTAATATGGTGTCTTATGAATCTTTATTGTTTTCTTGTACTATTATTAGGTTATAATACATCTCAAAAGAAATCATAACTTAAAATTGTACAAGGAAGTTAGACCCATCCTGCACTGCTGTAGATACCATTAGTGATAAACAATTAACCGATTGTCAACCAGGAGCCATCAGCGTCCTGTTGGTCAAGTGGTTTTCTATTCTTTTTTTCCCCGTCAAGTCGTCAACATTACTCTGTCCATATATACAGCACTCAGCAACTGTTGCAGAGTGGTTTGCTGTTTTTGTTTCTGTTAATGTTTTATAGAAGCTTGTCCAGACTATGTGCACTACCTTGGATGTATGTGCTGACAGGAATTTAAGAAACTACTTTTTATAGGTGCCCTGGATTTTATTAATTCACTTTTGCATTTGATTTTGTTAATTTATCTTCAATTAGCCTAAGTTTTTGACGTATGATTTTTCTTGTGTAAACATTCTTTATTTTTCATCTAATTAGGCATATGATCGGTATATGGCCAATGTACACGATGGAGAGAACCAAAACCTGATAGGCAAGTCTTATTCAGAATGTCAAGATCTTGCTAATCGGCTTGCTGGAAATTATGTTGGCGCTGCTCGGAATAAAAACAAGTCTGAGATCTTGAAGATTATCCAATGTGGCATTCCATATGCCTTTGCGGACCCTCCAAAGCAATTGTCTTTCCTTGAGGCTGCACTGATGCCATTTGTTTCTAAACTTGCCTCGTCAGATATACCAGACATGTATGACATTAACTCTTATCATTTTTGGTGCCTCCCTTGATTTTGTGCTTAATTCAGAGCTATCTTTCTTGCATGTAGCCTGACAGATGTACAGAAGAGGGCACAAGAAACCAATATGAACGAAGATCCAAGTGCTTGCCGCCCATACTTCACCTTTGTAGAACACCTACGTGAGAAACATGCAAAGAATGAGGTTTTGCACGGTGCGTTGAACTCTCTTTGAGCTGTGCGTTCTTTTGTTCCAGCACCGCACAAAGCTTTCTTCTAGAAAATTGTTGCTGAGTACTGTTTCTTATCCAGAGGAAAAGGAGGAAAAGCCTGTGAAGCGCAGGGGCCGACCAAGGAAGGTTAGAGATGAACCTCCTCCGAGGAACCTTTTTGACGGACACAACTCTAGCGACGACGAGTCTGCAAGTGACTCAGACCAACGGGGGCATGGTGGAGATGACGATGACGACGATGATGCTTTTGACCAGCCCTTGATCAACACGTTTAGGCCCTCTGCGTCTAAGCTAAGATCGCTGAAGGTTTCTCAGCAAGGAACAAGCAGCCAGAAAAATGCTCCTGGGGCTTCAGGTATGGATCAAGATCTTGCTCTTACCAGTTTATTATCATGCCCTGGAATGAGAATGCGGCTTTGTCTTGCCATTTCCTGAACATAACATGTAATTTCAGGAAGCAATGGTTGATGCGGAGATATGCATTAATTTGGTCCCTTCTGTGACTCATGATGAACATTCGGGCTGAAACAAAATTTAACTGACGAGGGGATTCCGAGGCTAGCTCCGTTACTCCCACTGAAGGACAGCCTTCGGTCGCTGTTTATTTTTGTGTTTTAATTGTTTAGGCGTTGTAGATGATTGTACTTAGATGCCCACACTGTGTAAACCATGTGTTGGGTACTCCTTAGGCTTCTTTCTGTTCCTTCCCCATGTATATTATCTTGTGTAGTAATATATGCAAGGGGCTGTGCTTTCCTTTCCCTTGTTTACATGGCATGCAGTACGTATGAAGATCATAAGCATGTTGTATTCATTTTGGCTTATGGATCCGAGTTTATGTAACTAAATCCGTGCCTCCCTCGCCTAGTGGATTTTACAAAAAAGGTTAGTGGGCATGTGCTGTCCTGGGTCAATATGGCCTCCCTGCATAGAATCTTGGTATCTACAGCGTCGGAGCAGCGAGTGATAAAACTCTACCCGCATCCCAGCTTCTGGGAGCAGGACCAGCCGAGGAGGTTAGTTGGAATGTTGGGCCGAGGAGATTAGTTGGAATGTTGGTGCGGAAGCTGTCTGAAGAAAGATAAGCAAACTATGATGATGCAGAGTAAGGTGTCCTTGGTGCCTTATTGGAGAAAAATCGTTTGGATGATGCTCAGGAATTCGCCATATAAAACAGGAGGAAGATAATGAACCCATCTATCTAGTCTTGACGGCCAAGTGGGTTACTGGAGGGACACCTAGCGGTAAGGGGCCATGGGAGTGCTACCAATGGTCTCGGGAAGCCACCTTTATTTTGGCTGGGCAAGCAAGTGATCACTCTTTTAGGTATACACACAGAATGCATGATAACAGCAATGTAATGTTTCTCTTCAGTTAAAGACCGAGCATACACTCTACCTATTGAGATAAGCTCACGAGCTTCTGGTGGTTGATTCATGGGGTAACGCATGGGCCATCATACATGTCCGTAACACATTCTTTGACTATGGTACTCCCTCCATTTCAATATATAAGACGTTTTAGCTATCCAACATGTTGTCTACATGCATACTAATATGATTGCACATACACACTAAAATGTGTCTACATACATCTAGATATATGTGAATGTGGACAAATGCTAAAACATCTTATATTTAGGAACGGATGGAGTAGTATGTCCCGGTGTTCCGAGGTAAACAGAAAGGATCAAAGGACGATAATATAAGAATCACCTCATCCAACATTTCGACGGTAATCCCCCATTTCACTTTGCTGTAGTGACACGCGACACATGTGTGTTAGCATCTTTTATTGGTGGTTTTTTTTACGTTCATTTATGTACTCACGATGGTAGGACATAATCAAGCTGCATTCCGGTGGTTGATTAATCAGACTCAATATGGATGAGTACTTAACAATACAGTTTTGGTTCACTGAGATATTAGAGAAGACCAAAATCAGCGTGTTGGTACTAGAGCACAACTGCTCCTGTTATCTAGACAGTGATTCTTGCATTGGAGATAAAAAATCAAGAAAAAAGTGAGTATTTGTATGCCACATTGCCACCCCAACGATTGTCTGACAATAGTCCAAAGAAATTCAGCAACATGACGCATGAATACAATATGATCAACGATTTCAGCGCTATAACAAAGTGGTGAAGTAAGGGACTTCTAGGGTGGCCCGATCTTCACGGATTGACGGCGGGTGTGGACGAACTCACGCAAGAACACGGAGAAACATGAAGAACACACGAAGAACGCCTCGAACACAAGAACACACACGATACAAGAACCGTTTCCCTTACCGGTCGGTCCAACCGGCCCAATAGAATCCACACGAAGGTGGAAGATCGGCAAGTAGATACAAGAAGGGATCTTGGATGGTTGTTTCTCCAACGGTCAACCAAACCGCTCCAATAAAGTCACCCGAGGATGAAAGATTGACAAGTAGTCAAACTACAAGTAGAGGTCTTGAATCCACATGAGGGATCTTCTCCACAAGGGGAGGAACCATCCCCGCAAGGAGAGGAAGGAGACCGTCTTGAGGTGGGGAGCACAGCTCTACTCTAATCTCAAAACATAGTCTATCTTAACCCTAGGCAGCCAAGGGGATATTTATAGTCTAGGACGAACGGGTAAGTTACATGACTTAAAAGTCGGCTAGGCCGGGCTGGAGGCCGGTCTGTAGGCCGGGCTGGAGACCGGCCTCACAGTTTTGCCATCTTCTTCAACTTCGTCTTGTCGCTTTCTTCTCCTCTTCCACGCGTACGCCTTGGATGATCTTGAGTCTTGTGCTTCCTTGGCATCTCGAATGTCCGTACTCGTCATGTGATACCTAGCATAGCAAAGGGGTAGATGCTCAAGTAGTATACCATCCAATGGTGCACGAAATGGGCTCTCATCGAGGAAGGAGTTCACCTTGGGATGTGTTGAAGGTCTTGACATGGTGATGGTACTAGGTTGGGCTACATCATCTCCCCCTTTTAAAAAGAGTCGTCCTCGACTCTTGCTCTTCATCACCATGCAAAGGAGGTAGATGTGTTGTCGAAGAATTGGAATTCACCATGCCTACAAACACCCAAGACCAAGCAAACCATGTGTGTGCAAGAAAGAGGAGCATATCAACAATGACATGTCCATTCTTTGTCATAGCACCGTTAGCACAACACAAGAATATGAAAATATAGTGCAAGTGCAAGGTCAATGTGCAAGCAATCCAATAGAACATTTTCAAAATGTGGAAACACAAATACTCCATAAAAATATGAGGATGCCATCTAGGTATCTCATGTTGAATCATATGATTATCATTACACACAAGGCATCGGAAAGAGAAATTTATCAACATCCTTGAAGCAATAAGAGGAGAACTTGGCAAAAACACACAATGAAGAATGTCCAAAATATCATCTTGGGTGCAAACAAAGCACATGAAAGAGCAAGTTTTCAACATATTCGTTGCAACACCAAATTGGTATAAACCAACACACTCATGACAAGACATGCACAAAATGTCATTATGATTGCAAACAAGCCATTGGAAAGAACAAGTGTTCATCATATTTGTGGCAACACATAAATCATCCATGTGAAAGATCAAGGAAACATGCTTGTCATAGGAGAGACCAAAAACAACATCATGATTGCAAACAAACCATAAGCAAGAGAAATTGTTCAACTTGTTTGATGCAAAACATGTGAAAAGTATTATAGCCGGGTTCAATCCACGACTCAAGTGTATGCTCTCAAGAGCTCTTTTTGTCAACTCATGCTCAAGAGAGGTTGACATTATCATGCGGTTACCGGCACACACAAGACACCATATGAAGAAGTTATGTGCACGGTATATAAACACATCATCCATCATGAAGTGTCTCTTCATTTGCACATCACCAACCACACAAAAATCAATTGGGCAATATGACATATGTGGATGGTCACAATACAAAGTGAAGGATGGAACAAGGTCCATAAGAGAAAACGAAACATCTCTAAAATGTGAGAAAGCTATGGGGGCAATCTCATTATCAAGCATTTGAACATTATTGCAAGCAACACATGTGAAAGAAGAATTGTTCAACATATTGCAAGCAACAATGGGAGAAAAGTGGAAACATTCATAACAAGGCATGCTCATGGCAAAATCATCACAAATAGGTAATTCCACATGATCAACATTGGTTTCAAACAAAGTATCACATGGGAATAAGAACGAATCATATGTGACATCAATAAAATCATCCATAGCATGCAAGCAATCATAATTCATCATGTCCACTAGCGGGATCATGGTCACATCAACACCCATACCTTTGTATTCCCGCTCATGTGAAGTAGGTGTTGAAGTGGTAGGGTCTTCCATGTAGCCGACTTGTCCATCTTGAAGTAGACATGGGGTGGCATCATCATCATCCTCCACGTACATCTTCTCCATTTGAGGCACCGTCAAGTCGAGGATAGGCGTCTCATCATCCATGAAACCTAGTTTACAATGAGAAAACACACTAGAGGTAGAGGTTAAGTTGTTAGAAATCGAAATGGCCTCACAAGACCTATCAACTACCTCTCTCAACTCAAGTGGTGTATCACTCATTCCCTCAATGTGAAAGCACTCAAACTCACATATGGTGGAGGCACTCAACTCACTCTCACTCTCGCTCAAGTGGGCTAAGTGGCTCTCATTCTCACATGGGATTGGTACCATCTCATAAGGCAAACACATGAGGGTAGGCTCAATGTTCTCAACTCCAAACGCCTCCAAGGTTGAAGGGAAACTCCTATGCTCAACCTTTTCGACCATCTCGCCTCCAAAGGTCAATGCCATAGTATAGGCATCATCACTCGACTCCTTTGCTGAAGGGAACATCCCATGCTCGGCATCATCATTACTTGACCCATGGTCATAGGTGATAGCATCATCAATGCTCGCCTCCTTGGTCGAAGGGAAAATCCCATGCTCGACCATCTTGTCATCATCTTGGGCACCTTATTGTTCACCAACTTTGCACTCCCACATCATGTGACCTCTTCTATTGCATAGTGGGCACAAGAGATTGGGACATTCTCGTGGATCATGGTCTTGGCCTTGGCAATTGTCACATAGAAGGTCTTCATTTTCCCATATGGGGGCCAATGTGGTGGTGGCACTTGGTGTAGAAGTCATATCAAGAGAAGTGCTTGAGAAGGGTGCCGTCTTGGTTGTGGTCTCACATGTGTGACCATGCTTCTTCCGACGTCGACGTAGGCTTTTCGCGACGAAGTTGTCGAAGTCGGCCATGATCTCATCAAAGATGGAACTTGTAGCTCTTGTTGGAGCACTTGAAGTGGTAGCACGAGGGGACACCATAGGATGCGCCGTTGTCACCGTCTTCTTCTCATGTCGACGTTGACGCTCTTGAGTGGAGGGGTGTCACCGAAAGTCATTCGGATGCTTCTCCTCATGTTGACGTCGGCGTGCTTGTTGCCTTGGCGACCTTTCCTTGGAGCTTCCACTAGATCTTGGTGACATGTTGTGGTCTACCGTGGCATCTTTCTTGTGGCACCTTGATGAGCTAGATGGGCCTTGACTTGGCTTGGCCTTGTCGATGCACTTCTTGGGGCGCCGTCTTGTTGTTGATGTAGAATGTCGAAGCTTGGCGCTCTTGGCGATGTCCTTGTCATGGCGCCTTTGTGAAGTTGATGTAGATTTGGGACACTTGGCACATTTTGCAATGTCCGTCTCATGGCGCCTTCTTGAAGTAGATGGAGCTCCAAAGGATGAGTGCATGGTGGTCTTGTAGGAGCACTGTCTTGAGCTTGAACCATAGTAGGTTGTGCCATGACGCTTGGTGGTGCCGCTCCTGAACATGGTGGTGATGGGGGTCCTCTCCTCTTGCATGTTGTCGAAGGTGTAGTCGATGTCGTCGCACATGCATGAAGAGTGGTAGTCGGTACCATATGATGAGGCATATGAAGATATTTGCGCCTCATTGTCGTTGGAGCTTGTGTAGTCGGAGTCGTGGTAAATTCGTATGTACTTGGAGTCGATACCATATGATGAAGGTTTGTCGACGTCGTGGTACCGCTCCATGTCGTGGACGCTCGTGGAGTCGTAGTCGGAGTAGTCGTAGCGGAAGTCTTGGTGATGATCCATCATGTCATGGGGGTCATTGTCGGCGTAGTCGTAGTAGTCCCCATGTCCTCAATGCTTGGGGCATCATAGTACATGTGACTCATCGTGTAGTCCTCCTCATAGGCTCCATAGTTGCATTCGCTCTCACTAGACATGTCAACTCACAAGACAAGTGTATATATGTGGAGTGGAAAGGAACTAGAACACAACCTCTCACCTTATAGATAGTATTGGACGTCGTGGACAACCAAGGGAAACGATCACAAAGTAAAATGCTTGTGTTCAAGTATCCAATGCAAACTCCAAAACACACACGGCTTAAAAGGTGGTTGGTAGGTATGCTAGGAGGAAAGCAAATTGAACCAACCAGAAACCAAGATATTGTCAAAGCAAGTAGAGAACCACGATGATCACAAAGCAAATACAAGTCAATCTCAAAAAATAGGAATGTAGTTCAAGGAAACACACGCGCGGAGAGATAAATGAGACTTATGCAACCAAGAAGTGAGCTAAAGAACCATATGATCCTAGCGAATACTATAAGCTCGTGTTGCACAAGTACAAGGAGAGCCACTAGCTCGATTGCAATTTATTTGGTGGGCTACAAGATTTGCACAACAATGCACCACCTACAAGATGTTCATCGAGCTTGCGCACTTCCTATAAGAACTATGGCAAGTGGTGTTTCTTCTTTTCTTTTCTCTTCTTTTGATTTGGCACTTTTTTCTTCTTGTCTCTTTTGATTCTTTTCTATTTTACACACCCACTTCTTTTTGATGCCAACACAAGATATATGGTATATGATAACCAGCGCATGCAATTTTGCTCGGAAACTACACGGTGCAAATGTGCAAAGCTCAAGCAATCATCAAGAGCTAGCCTCAATAGGACATGGTAATCGCAAAGATATAGTGTGGCTTTCAACGGAATGGCAAGGGGTAAAGGTTAGCGATGTTATACCTTTCGTCGATGTTCTTCATCCTTTGTTGTAGAAGTGTCGTGCTTGCCCACGAATTTTGGTGATGGTGGATGACGGATCTTCCGCAATGGTGATGAAGCCCTTGATCGTAGCTTCGAAACGAGCCAAAGAACACCAAAAACGGAGTCCGGAATCAAAAGATATGACGAAAACAAATTTTGAAATTTGCAGTTTCGGGCAGTCCGGACCTGAGTCCGGTTTATGCCGGTTTGGAGGCCGGTTGGGTCGGGTAGGGGTCCGGTTTAGACCGGTTTGAGGCCGGTTTGAAGACCGGTTTGACCCATGTCGAGTTGACCCTCGAAAATCCGTGATTTTGGCGGAAAATCGGCCCGAAAAACCTCAAATCGAAGGGGAAATCAATTGAGTTTGGCCATGGGAACGCAAAGAAAGGTAGATCAACAAGTATAGCAATAGATCCACGGATCAAAACTTGCAAAAACACACAAGATTCACGGAACGATCCAAAAGCAATTTGGGCTATTTTTGGTGGAAATTTTCGAATTTCTCAAAATCAAAGAAAAATTAGGGAGATTTGGGGGTGGAAACACATGTCAAATCCGTGGCAACCATGCTCTGATACCATATGGTGAAGTAAGAGACTTCTAGGGTGGCCCAATCTTCACAGATTGACAACGGGTGTGGATGAACTCACGCAAGAACACGGAGAAACACGAAGAACACACGAAGAACGTCCCGAACACAAGAACACACATGATACAAGAACCGTTTCCCTTACCGGTCGGTCCAACCGGCCCAATAGAATCCACACGAAGGTGGGAGATCGGCAAGTAGATACAAGAAGGGATCTTGGATGGTTGTTTCTCCAACGGTCAACCAAACCGCTCCAATAAAGTCACCCGAGGATGAAAGATTGGCAAGTAGTTAAACTACAAGTAGAGGTCTTGAATCCACATGAGGGATCTTCTCCACAAGGGGAGTAAGGAGACCGTCTTGAGGTGGGGAGCACAGCTCTAATCTAATATCAAAACATAGTCTATCTTAACCCTAGGCAGCCAAGGGATATTTATAGTCTAGGACGAAGGGGTAAGTTACATGACTTAAAAGTCAACGCGCGCAGAAAAACCGGCGAGGCTGGGCTGGAGGCCGGGCTGGAGGCCGGCGGCTTCGGGTTGCAGGCCGGCCAGGCCGGGCTGTAGGCCGGGCTGGAGGCCGGTGGCTTCGGGTTGCAGGCCGGGCTGGAGGCCGGTCTGTAGGTCGGGCTGGAGACCGGCCTCACAGTTTTGCCATCTTCTTCAACTTCGTCTTGTCGCTTTCTCCTCCTCTTCCACGCATACGCCTTGGATGATCTTGAGTCTTGTGCTTCCTTGGCATCTCGAATGTCCGTACTCGTCATGTGATACCTAGCATAGCAAAGGGGTAGATGCTCAAGTAGTATACCATCCAATGGTGCACGAAATGGGCTCTCATCGAGGAAGGAGTTCACCTTGGGATGTGTTGAAGGTCTTGACATGGTGATGGTCCTAGGTTGGGCTACATCACAAAGATGACATAAACCATTCGTAGGGCCACATATACCAAAGAGCAAGTATAATATGGTACAGTCAGCAGACTATAAGGATTTAAATAGTGTATTTGTGCTTACATGGAGGAGAGAGGAGAGAAGAGAGAATGGAAGCGGGCTCTCATGCAAGAGCCAGCTACAACACATGCTCCTAAGTACTTTGTGAGAGTGAAAGGTGGACCATGTATTAATAAAGTAACACATTCTAATAGCTAACTATCATACAAGTTGGCTATATATGACGTGGCAATAGCTTATAGCCAGCTGATGGCTCTAGTGCTCTACTATTGCACTTACTCTAAGGATTTGTTTCCTCATAGGTGTCCTGTCTTGAATTACTTGCCAAAAATATATTTTTATCTTGAATTTTGAGTTTCCAAATTTTCTGCAACTGTGGATCAGAAACTTCCTCGTAAGCAAGCCATCGATACATCGATTTAGTAGAGTACTCCCCATTCTTTTCAAAGGCCCATTTCACCCTGTCTCTTTGGTCAGACAAGAAATTGACTCCAACATGTCTAACAAGTTCTCCCAACATATCATATCTTCACTTCCAAAATCCCCTCTTAAACTTTATATCTGTCGGATAATTAGGCAATAGTTTTAGGATTAATTCCCGAATATTAAACATGAGAACATCAGCTACTAGCATGTGAAACTCAATCCTATTAAATGTACTAATCAACATGAATAACAACATACTAGAAGGGGTTGGCGCACTTTGTTGCGTCCGAGGGTATTATTGCGGTGATAAATACATGACATGCTGGTCTGAATTAAAAGTAGTGGATCATGCAAGATCAGGCATAAATCCATAGTCTTCTTAAACAAATATTGTACGTATTGGTCTAGCATTGCCGTATAAACCGTATAATCGAAAAGTAACAATTGTGGATTTGTTAATCTCTAAGCGAGGCTAGCTCGGCGGCTACGTGTGAGGCGGGGCTGCTCAGGGTGCGGCCGGAGGCAAAGCTGGTGTGTGTCGCTTGTGTGCGTGAATTCGAGGCCAAATCGATGACAGAGGAGGCCTTGCGGCGGTCACAGGAGGAGAGGAGTAAGAGCGACATGAAACTTCTGATTGACAGTTGGCGTGCGCGTGTTACCTTTCTGTTTTACAACACCAACCCAAGTGTTGTATATTTGATGTTGTTTTTTGGACATCCCAAATTTTTTATAGCAAAATTTACATTAACAACTGTTGGAGTAAGATTTTAATCTCAAATAGTCTAATTTTTTTACATTAACAATAGTTGTTGGAGTAAGATTTTAATCTCTCTCTGATATTCAGTTTACTGCCTGCATCGGTTTCACCGAATTTAGCATTCAGTTCATCCCAAAGCTCCTTAGCGTCTGAATGCAGCCCCGAGGATAGTATTGGCTTCCTTGAACTTTTTCTGATCTTCGTCAGATATTGTTCAAGCCAGAGTTGGTATCTCACTTTTCACCTCTTGAAGTGCACACATGTGAACTTATCCGGTTTCATTGCATAGGCAAAACCAGCCATAGTTATATTCAGGAAATTGGCTACATTTCATTGAAAAAAATAGCGCGCTATATCTCCGCTAATAGCACGCTATAGCGTTTTGAGAATTGTCTCGATAAATAAATCATGTACAATGTCTTGCTAATAGCACGCTATAGCGCGGTATAGCACACTAATAATGTATTTTTAGGCTGGCGCTATTTTGTTATAGCACGCTATTTTTTTCATTGCTACATTGAGGTTTTGAATTGTTGGATAATTAGGCAATAATTTCATGATTAATTTCAGAATATTAAACATGATGATAACATCTACTAACATGTGAGACTAAAACATACTAGATATATTAATCAACAACAACAATGCAACATATAGACAAACACAGCCATAGTAAAACAATAGATCAGAATACAACAACAGATCAGAATACGTCTCACGTACTGATCGTTTGTAGATGAAGTAGCGACGATGTTGTTGATGACAACGTTGGTGAAGACCGGTCGTAGCAGACGGCGTTAGAGACTGTGGTACGCAACACGCCTGCCTTGGACGATAGACGAGCCATGGTGAAGGCTGCGAGCAATCACGCGAGGCGCTTCCCAAAAAACTAATTGGCCCTCTCCTATACAGGATCACAAGAGAGACTGGTTCCGGAATCCCGCTCTCCTGTTCGCCGGTGCACGCTGACACTCGGGATGGAGTAGACTACGGTAACGGCGCAAGACAGGAGGAGTGACAACAACCTCATGATCAGTACAAGCCCAAAACAGAGTAGGGAACAAGATCCTTAGAAGAACAATCCCTGCCCCTACACAATGCCACAGTCTTGTTAGTTTACCATCACCAACGATAAGCATAGCTCCCTAAACAAACCATTTCTTCACAGCTTGCAAACCATTCCAAAACTAGGAACCTCTAGAGTTATTAATCAAGATTGACTCCCCATTTCTCAAATATTTTCTAGAAAGAATTTGGATCAAAGGACAATCATCACCATTATTAAGTAACTTCCAAGTCTACTTGAGTAATAAATCAATGTTCTTGTATCTAGTGTTAATAACCCCTAAGCCTCCAAAATCCTCGGGTCTACAGACATTCTCCTACTCCATCATGTGATACTTGAAACATTTAGAGCAACCCTCCAGTAAAACCTCCCTCTTACTTTATTCTGAACCCCCCACCCGCCCGGCACCGCCACCGAGCTCGTTTCTGCTCGACCCGTTCCCTGCTCTCCCCTTTCCCATGGTTCCCTCACCGCCTCTTGTGACCCTGATCTCTGAGTTGACTAAAATGGCAAATCAACACCTCCTGCGTTGCTTTGGCTCCCAACGAGTCGGCCCCCGCAGCCGAGTTGGCCATTCCCGACTCGTGCACTGCGACTGCTGTAACTGTTTCAGAAAAAACTCCGCTGGCTTCCAATTCAACATCCCCAACTTTGAAGGATGAATTGTAAATATATAAATTATGCATACGTGAAACATGGCAAATTTTTGAGAATAGCACGGTTCTCGTCTCTTTATTTTTCCCGTTACAGAGCACATGTGCCTAACGAGTAAATTTCGGACTGACAAATACTTCAACAATACAATTCCAGGAACAGCATTGGCGCATATATAGCCAACAAAAAAAAAAGTAGCAGAGACATGAACAGCAAACAGGAGACGAAACGAGACGAGACGATGCGCTTGGTCCGTTACGGGTTGACGAAGACGTCGAGCTCGAGGACGGCGTTGGGGTGGTCGAGCCGGACGGTCTTCCACAGCACGTACCCGGTCGCCATCCTGAACTGCCCCGTGCCGCCGACCACCGACAGCTCCCGCACGGCCGCGCCGATGTCGTCCCGTCCCACCACCGTCACCGATGACCCCGCGTAGGGGCCCGACGTGAGCACCACGTCCATGGTCACCAGCAGCTCCGGGTTCCCCCTCGACGCCCACACGTACTGCCCCTGCGCGCGCCCCACGCCCGCCGACGTCGCCGACGAGGTCGCCGTCAGCGCGTCGTCGATCACGATCGTGTCGCCGAAGTTGCCCCGCGGCCCGTTCACCACCTGCACCGCCGTCGGCGCTGAGCCGGTCAGCACGTCGTGCATGTAGAAGTGCAGGTGCGCCGAAGCCGCCGACACCGCCGCCGGACGCGCGGACAGGACGAGGAACAGAGCGAGCAGCACGGAGCAGAGACTGGCGCTGGCCATGGCAAGAGCTCAAGGATAGGAAGTGCAGGTGTGTGCTGTGTGCTGGTTCTACTCACCACTAAATAGTCCTCCTAATAATCGTCCATCTTGACACTGTTAGTGCGTCGCTGAGAGCAGCAGTTAGTGCGTCGCTGTCTGAATCTGACAGCGTTTTGTTGTGCTTGTCGCTCCATTGTTGATGGGGCAAGCTGCATGGTCCCTGGTGTGATTAGTGCCTGGCAGCCGATCGAGATCCATCAACAGAGACATTGTCTGCACTCTAGCTCTATACTAAGTAACAACAAAACAGAACAGAAATGCAGCATCAGTGTACGTGTTTACCATTCAGACATGGAAACCCTGGACTAAGATGTTCGTTTTTTCATCTCTGTTGTACCCGGCTCTCTGGAGCCAATAACCTTTTCGTAGTTTTTCATTCTTACCAATGCCCGGAACTTTGGCCCGCGGCTCTACGGTGCCATCCATCTCGAGGTGGACACGGTGCGGTATCATCACCGATCACCTTTTATGATGCGATTGGAGTTGGGATGGATGACAGGCCGCCACGGAGATTGGGTATCCATCGATCAAATATAAGAAAGCACCTCGTCACAGCTCACAAGGCGCGCCAAAAGAGGCGTCCTGTGAAGAGATGTTTCATGATGCCCTCCTCGATCCAGGATCCGGCTCCAACTGATCAGAGACAAGAGACTGTCTAGTCTAAGCAGGCCAACCAAACATGATCTTCACTTTGCTGTAGCTCATATCTTCCGGTTAAGCTTCCATGATCTGATATGAGTAACAAAAGCATGCCCTACCATGCATTGGTAACGCAAATGATCATAGGAAAATGATGACCTGGAATTCTTCTGCGTAGTAAGGGAGTTGGGAGTCAATTCTATATATGCACGACATGTAAAAGAATTTTCACCACTCACAATGCAATGGAACCATGTAGGTGTCTTTTTTTCTGATGGAACAGTCCATACACTCGTTTGTTTCGAGATATTATAGTAAACCAAAACAAATCACACATTTTAGTTGGCCGATTTTGTAGTGAGGTATAGAATTCATCATGTGTATGGTGATATTGTTGATGACCACTTCACCGACTGACTTATTAATGGTGTGTCCTGTCACTTCTTGTATAGTTGTATCTGTATCCGCAAAAAAAGTCTGAAGTATTTGGAAGTGTTAGATTATGTGTACGGCACGACTTGGAGGTAGATTATTATTTAGAGACCATCTTCTTCCCAAATCTTGTACTCCTTTTATACCCCACGAGGGTCATGGCAATATAACAATTAACAACACAATATTGTAGGGTTTCAATACTTTCTACATGGTATCTTAGTCTCACGACGTCAATCGATCTTAAATTTCTCCACAACTTCCGCAGTGAAAAATGGGAGAATAATATTTGGTGTGCACAGATTGCACTTCATTTGCATGTTCTATTAATCCTCGTATAGGCTATTTATAAGGTTAAGCTTCCAGGATCTGATACGAGCAACAAAAGCGTGACCAACCATGCATTGGTAACGCAAATGATCATAGCAAAATGATGGCCTGATGAGTTTTTCTCCGCAGTAAAGGAGGGAGTCGGGAGTCGATACTATATATGCACAACTTGTAGAAAGTATTTTCACCACTCACAATGAAATGGAGCCATGGAGGTCTTTTTTTTTCTGATGGAACAGTTCATACACTAGTTTGTTTCGAGATATTAGAGTAAACCAAAGAAAATCACGCATTTTAGTTGGCCGATTTTGTAATTAGATAATGAATCCATCATGCGTGTGTGTGGTAATACTGCTGCTGACCAGCTATTTTTTTTTTAATAATACATTTTTTTAATTAAATTCAAAAAATATTACGCAAAATAACGAAATGCAAAAATAATACGGCCTCGGCCCAGCTTGGGCCGATAAGGGCCCGTCGGCCAGGCTTGGGCCGATTGGCCTGTCGGCCGCCCTCTCGTGTCAGCGAAACCTGTCGGCCAGAGCTGGGCCGACAGGAAGCTGTTGGCCCAAGCTGGGCCGACTGGCTCTTGCTTTTTTTTTTCACCTCTCCCTCCTCTTTTTTAGCCACAAATGCAGACAAATTACAGATGAAATCAAACTCCAAATTTAAATCACTGATGCACACATATAAAACATAGTCTACAAACACTGATCCACACATATTACAGATAAAAACATAGTCCAATTTTAAAACATTGATCCACATTATTACAAATAAAAGTACAGTCCAAATTTAAAACATCCTAGTTTCTTCCCCTTCCTCTTGGTCCTCGGCTGCCTCGTCCACGTGGAGCAGCTGCTCTAGTTGCCGGAGCAGCATTCGTAGGTGGGAATTTTGTACAAGCAGTGTCCCTGTGACCAAAATCATTGCACAAGAAACATTGCACTGTCGGGCCTCCGGCTTCAGATTCATCCATACCATTTCTGATACGCTTGCACGGTCGTCTACCTCTACCAGGACGCAGTAGCCTTGGGTCGGGGATGTACTGCCTTTCATTAGGTCAACCGTGTTAAAATTACCCACAGCTCGAAATCCCACCATTTCACCGGTCCAGGTATTAAGAACAGACTCGTTCAAATAATATGGTGAAACGAACGAGATGGCTGATAGTCCGAGTTGCCCACACGCAGCCAATACATGGGAGCAGGGCAGGTGAAGCAATTTTGGTTTATTGCATGTGCAGTCACATGTTGGTCGGGCTTCATTTCCAATTCTCACCTCATGCGTTCTGAGCTGATTTCCGCAACCAAACTTGTCAGAAGGTAAGCGTACCTCGAACCTCCTTTCTTGATTTCCTATGGCCTGCACAGCATGAGTACGAGCTTTTGCCATCTTCCTATCCATGTACTCCGTAATCTTCTCACAAAAAGGTGTGTTTGGGTTGTTAACGATATGCATGTGAGCTTTCTGGCGTCTTTCTCTGAAGTACTTGACTGTGCCCTCAAAAATACCCTCCACAATGGCTGTAAGTGGCAATGCCCTATTTCCTCTAAGAACGAAGTTGTATGTTTCAGCAAGGTTGGTAGTCATAACACCGTACCTGGCTCCATAAGTGTCGTGCAGCAAAGACCACCTCTCAAGAGGCTCGTGCTCTATCCACTGCTGAAAGTTTTTGATCAACCTCCCAGTCTTTCTCCTAACACCAGGCGGATCAAATCCTGGCAAGTCACAAAGCCCAACAGGTACATCCTCAGCTGGTGGAGGTCCGGTTGCTAGCTGTTGCGCCACAAGTTGCACATGTGCTGCTACTGCAACATTTCTTGCAGCTCTCCTCTGCCTAACATGCTGGTTAGTGAAGTCATCAAGCTTACCACGTACGAATGTGTATTTCCAGAATTGGTTCTGCTTGCACAGTTTTTTGAATAGATTCATCAAAGCCTTATCTCGGAACTGTGAGAAAAAATTGGCCCCCAAATGGCGCATGCACCAACGACTCTGCAGGTCTAGCCATGGCGTTTGTTCCGCGGCCACAGGGTTTGTGAGTGCCTTGACGGCGTTCAGTATACCAGCATGGCGGTCATGAAGGATGCACACGTTCGGCTTATCTTTTACTACTGCTATTTTAAGCTGCCTGAAGAACCAAGTCCAACTTTCAGTGTTCTCGCTCTCCACAAAAGCAAATGCAAGTGGCACGATCTGATTGTTGCCATCCTGACCAATGGCAGTCAAGATTGTCCCCTATACTTGCCAGTAAGAAATGTACCATCAACACAGATAACTGGTCGACAGTGAGTGAAAGCTTCTATGCATACACCGAAAGAGAAGAACACACGATGCAGCACCTTTACGTTTGGAAACTCTGCCATCCAAAAGTGTTTGACGTCAACATATGTGCCTGGATTACGGGCCTGCAATGTGTAGAGGAGCCGAACAACTGAGTCATATGAGTCTAGGAACGATCCGAATCTTTTCTCAAGTGCCATCTGCTTAGCCCTCCAAGCTTTGCCATAAGATATTTTGTACTTGAACCTGGTGAACACCTTATGTATAATAGCCTTCGCTTCCATAGCTTTGCCCTGTACTATTTCTGAGTACAGCAACCGAGCTATAAGCGTCGACGAAATGTTACGATGATCTTGAGGAATACTCTCAATTCTACATGTGTGTGTACTACGTCGCTCACTTTCCAGTTTATGCCGAAGTGAGGACGATAACCGTGCACCCTTCCAGGACACCCTGCTACCTCACATTCCATTGTCAGATATTTTTTACTCGACACCTTGGTTTTGAATGTCTTGCAAGTCGACATTGCCCACTTAATGATTGCATCTTGCAAATGTTGCTTGTCGGTATATAGAGCACCCGCAGAAACCTGGTTCTGATGGTATTCCCAGGCAGAATCATGACCATCGTTCACTGTCATTGACGACGAGAAATCATGACTCCATGACGCAGGATTTGGCACCACATGTTCGTCATCCGACTCGTCGGAATCATACCCATAAGCACTACCACCATCTTCGTCTTCCTCTTCCATCATTTCTTGGAATACATCGTCTGCTGCTGCCTCAGCAGCATCTTCATCTCCCTCTTCCATATGCTCTGTCTGACTATTTTGGCCAGATTCATAACTACCACCTCCAACATCTTCCTCTTCCATCTGCTCTGTCTGACTATTTTGGCCATAGTCATAACCACCACCTCCAACATCTCCCTGATTATAATCATGTCCAGAAAATTGCATCTCCTGACTACTCTGGCCAGGATCGTGCCCTCCCTCGCCTTCAGGCGCAATCACCTCCTTCGCGACAGGTATCAGTAAGGCATGAGGGGTACATCCCCTGCTTGCGCAGCCTTGCAACCATCGCACCATCTGAGAGGTCCGTTCTATCGGCCTCAAATAAAAAAACACCGGGGACCTTGTCTTCGTCCACAGTGCATGCACACCGACGGTGTCTGTTTCAGGAAGCCCTAAACACGCTGCCAACCAATCTTTCAGCTGACTTATAGACCATGTTTGTGGGTCACTCAGTTCCAACTCTGACCATCGAAACTCACCCAAATCAGCTCCATGCTCATTTACTACAACTTCGCCAGGACCGTAGAAAAACAAACATTTCACTAAATTACTCATCTCAACAACCTAAAAATGTGACACCAATTTACTGTTACAACCGGGAACAACTATATACTTAATATTACTAGCAAAATAAACGCATACCCTTGAAGCGTGCCGATTCAATGGACCAGCAACGTCACCACCACCGCCAATGCAACACCGCTGCACCACCACCACGCTGCACCATCCACCACCCTACAGCAACCTCCACCTAAACTCCACCATTGCTCCAACCAAACAACACGAAATCACACAATAATCCAACACATCTGTAGATCTGAGCTGCCTTAACTCTCTAACACTTCTAGGAGGAAGATTTGGTGGCTGGATGGACAGATCGCCGCTGAAACGCAGTAAGGAGCTGCTGGTTTCGAGAGGAAGAAGAAAAGGAGAGAGAGGACGCGAGGAGGAAGATGTGGGCAGGGCTGGTCTTATCCAGCGTCCTGTCGGCCCAGCCCTGGCCGACAGGTCGGTCGGCTGAGTTCTGGCCGATTAGTGCCGCATCACGGCCTGTCGGGCGCAGGCCTGGCCCACCATGCGATCTGGTCGTCTTGAACAAAGCCGATATGGCCAATCGGCCCAAGCCTGGCCGACGGGCCCTTATCGGCCCAAGCTGGGCCGAGGCCGTATTATTTTTGCATTTCGTTATTTTGCGTAATATTTTTTGAATTTAATTAAAAAAATGTATTATTAAAAAAAATTAGCTGCTGACCAGCGATGACTTGGAGTGGCAGTGGCCACCCGCCCCTCCCAGGATCAACTCCGGGTGAATATCTGAGGGCCACACTTTCCGGTGCCTCTTTCAGCATGCATTCGTGCCACAACGAGAGTAGTCAAAACGCGTGGGTGTGTGCATAGTCTGTAGCGCTT
This sequence comes from Poa pratensis, assembly GCA_947311845.1. Classification (NCBI taxonomy): domain Eukaryota; kingdom Viridiplantae; phylum Streptophyta; class Magnoliopsida; order Poales; family Poaceae; genus Poa; species Poa pratensis. The sequence goes on along the minus strand of CAMZMU010000081.1, from coordinate 7,529,042 downwards.
AGCTTGCGTGCTTGTGATGTATGTGTGGTGTTGCGTGCGTGTGTGGAGTGTGAGTTAGCATGTAAGTTTAGATACTACAGATGTACCATTCCAGAGGCCTCAATTTTTTTTTGCTGCCGACCAGTTCACCGACGAACTTATCGCGTGCCCTCTCTCATACGTCACTTCTTATATAGTTGCCATTTCGAGAAAAACTTCTTATATAGTTCTATCCGTGTCATGGAAATAAAGATTTAACTGAATCATTTAAAACTTGCGTTAATTCGCTACACATGGGTTGGAAGTACAACCGAAGGATTAATATTTTGATTCACGCTACTACTGAATTTCGCATGCTCTGTATGATGTCCTAAGCTCACTTTGGTTCCTACCTTAGGTAGGAAGTAGATTAATCTATATAAGAAAAAAAATCTTAACCTACAAGAAAATTAACCATATTCCTAATGGAACTTCTTCCATCGGTCTGTCGCTGACGTGACAAGAAATCCTTTGAACCAAAGAGGCCTACTCCTTTTGGAAGCAGGTGGAGTGAAGGGAAGAAGTTGTCTAAGGCAGAAACACAGGAAACTGATAGGTGTTTCTCTGAAGAGGAAATAAAGAACACAGTTGACAATATGGAAAGGAATAAAGCACCTGGACCCGATGGTATTCTAATTGAGTTCTATCAAGCATGCTGGGAGGTGATTAAACATGATTTAGTTGCAGTGGTTTCAGATTTCCACGGCCACATGATTAGCTTGAGCAGAATAAACCATGGGGTGATAACTTTGTTACCAAAATGGGAGGATGCAGATGTGATCCACAAATTCAGACCAATATGCTTGTTGCAGGTGTAGTTTAAGATTTTCATAAAAACTTTGACTGACAAAATGGATCCTGGTATGGATAAGCTGATCGATACAAGCCATAATGCTTTTGTGAAGGGAACATGTATCACTGATGGTGTTACTTTGTTACATGAGGTGCTGAGAGAGACAAAGTTTAAGAAACAGCAAGGGATTGTGTTGAAACTTGACTTTGAAAAGGCATATAATAAGGTTATTTGGGGATTTCTTTTTGATTGCTGTCGACAAACGGTTTTCAGTGAGAAAAGTATGATCTGGATTATGAATGTTGTGAATGAGGGCACACTCAGTGTATAGTTGAATGATGTTTTAGGCCCTTACTTTGGGAGTCACAAAGGTGTGAGTCAGGGGGACCCTTTTTCTCCTTTCCTGTTTAATTTGGTGGCAAATGTCTTGGCAAAAATGATTTATACTGCCTAGTCAAATGGCTTGATAGTGGGGCTAAATGAGCACCTGGTGACACATGGCTTGCAATCTTGCAATATGACACAATTGTGCTGCTGAAAGATGATGTTGAAAGTGCCAGAAACATGAAGTTGCTTTTGTATATCTTTGAGTCAATGTCAGGTTTGAAAATCAATTTTGAAAAAAGTGAAATCTTGCTGGTACAAGCAGATAAAGTGAAGAAGCAGTTCTATGCTGGCATGTTTAACTGTCAGAGAGGGGAGTGGCCCATCAAATATTTAGGTACACCTGCCAGTGCTAGGAGAAATATTGTTGCTGAAATGCATTTTTGACACAAAAATGAAGAAAATGTTGGGTGGATGTATGTCCATTGGTGGTAGGGTGACTAAAATTGATTCATGTTTATCCAGTCAGGCTGTCTACCAAATGTCCATGACTATATTATAAACTTCTAATACATAGAGCATAGAGAAAATTCTCAGAGCCTTTCTTTGGTCTGGTAGGCTGACTAGGAAGAGATATCATCTGGTGAAATGGGCTCTGATTTGCAAGCCAAAATGTAAAGGTGGTCTGGGGATAAAAAAATCTGACCAAATTCAACATGAGCTCGATGTGCAAATGGTGGTGGAAATTGGAATGTGGGAAGGGTCCTTGGCAAGATTATATGAGGAAAAAAAATACCTGGGACAGTCTGGTATATATGGGGTGACTCACAAAGCTAAAGACTCAGCTTTTTGGAAGGACGTGCTATTTGTCAAAAGCATTTACTTGTGTATCAGGGAGATGAGGGTGGGTGATGGAAAACACACTGATTTTTGGGGTGATGCTTGGTGTGGTCATCATGCTTTTAAACAAATGTTCCCTGCATTGTTTGATATCTGCAATGCACAGAATGTTACTGTGGCTCATATGGCTAACAGAAGATGGAGGTTGACTTTCAGGAGATGGCTGGCAGGTGATTTGCAAGATCAGCTTAGGCAGGTGCAGAATCTGTTATGAATTATAAATATACAAATTATGCATAAGCGTGGCCAAATTTATGTGGAGTATAGTGGCCAGAGCAATTGGGGCACAAGATAGGCCCAGTTCTTTTTCCCAAGTTTTCTGGTGGTTGCAAAATCATATTAATGTTAGCACTTAGCAGGAACGTGCAAATTGCAGGGGTGGCAGCAATTTGCTGGGCCATCTGGAAGCTAAGGAACAGGGCATGTTTTGAAGGAAAAATAATTAACTCCCCCATTGATATTGTTAGTTATGCATGTGTGTTTGTGAAATATTGGGCAGGTTTGATGGGCAAGCAGGAGCAGCAGGTGATGAGATCTGGAGCTGAAGCGCTGTTGAACATGGCGATGGCTACTGCAGCTCGAGCAGGGGGAGGGGGCGGTGCACTCAGAATTGCTAGAGCATAGGTGGCTGATGATATCGATCCCAATGATGATGACTCAACTTGCGTTGATGAAAGTTCTGGGAGTCAAATGAGTAACAAGTCACAGGAGGAACACATGTGAAGACCCAGGAAAAAAGTCGCTGTAGAACAAGAAGAAGTTGTGATGTTTAGACTCCGTTTTGGTATCCCTCGAGGGGTGATCTAGCTGTGGCATAAACTCTTGTAGTGGCCTGGTTATGTCGTCTGGTTTGTAAGTTGGTTATGGTTCGATCTAGTTTGGTGGTAAGCTGGTGCATGGGCTTTTGCCTTGTAAATATTGCGGTCAGGATGCTACAAACTCTGTATTTCCGTTATCAGTAATGGGAAAAAAAAGTGCAGGTCGATAGTAAAGAGTTTACATCATTCCAGCGCTACTGTGGCAACATTTATGAGGAATATCTCTCTCTCTCTCTCTCAGTCATTGCGCTACCTGCTTTCGTTCTCTCCTTCGACGACGCGACAAAACCTCACGAGTAGTGTCAGGAATCAGTTGGAGAATGTTTTGCTAGGAGATTTGTATAGTTCTTAGTTTTTGCAGGGTCCTATCTATAGATGTGGGTACAAGTGTCCGGATGTGTCATTTGTAACCATGTTTTTTGGTTGATATATTCAAGATGTTTTCCCGAGTCATGTCCTGTCTTTATGCCGGCGAGGTGGAGGTCTATATGTCATATGTAATATCGTCAGTAGAGGACTGATCCCAATGGAAAATACTCCCTCTGTGTCATATTATAACACGTTTTAGCAAGCTAAAATAGCTTGCTAAAACCTGTTACATTGTGAGACAGAGGGTGTATGTTTCTTTTTTTCTTTTTCTCCACAAAAATGATACACAGCAAATCGATTTGTTGTCACCCTCTCCATATATATACATATAGTATGAAATTGTACATTACATACGCATTTTTTAAACCCTGATTGCAACAATAACTCAATGTAATAGTATTTCTTAATGAGCTATATTGGCGTTTGTTGATAGCACAACAAGCATGATCTGCTACACTGGTTAATCCCCCTCATGATTCAAGCACGAGGGTGTCGCTGATTCACTAAACATACCTGGTACGATCAAGACAGAACACCAGTAAATCATGACAGTCGCAACAATGAATTGATAATGTCGATTGGAACGAACGAGCCAACACACTATGTACATGATGGGTGTTACCTTTTATTATGTCTGCCCTCTCCCTCTCTATATATATTCTCATAAGTTTACTGTGGTTCGTGCCATTAGAAGCAGATGAATGTCCAGAAGAAAGACTCGACTATTGTATTTGAGATGTTAGAGCAAACCAAACTAAATATTACAGCGTTTCACATGTATGTTCCTAGACACAAGATAATCTTTAGATTATAGCTCTTGTGTCAGCACATCGGGCTTTATCATCCCAACTTGTCACATGACCCAAAAGGTGACAGGACTTTTAGCTAGGCTTTTGGCTTTGTAAAATTGTGTTGCATTAATACTAATTCAGTTCTGACCTGAGCTTCCAATAGGTTCTTCATGCGTAGAAGGCTGAATTATTTTTATTATTTTGACCGAATTACAACTCGGACTGATTGAGGTATGTTAGACCATATGCTGATTGCATTCTATTAAGATGAAGTGATGAACCAACCGAAGAAACTGAAATGTGTATGTGATCTGTGATCATCATAATGGTAATAACTATTTGACATAGGTACATTTTTTTCCAAGAAAAACTGCGAGTTTATGTGTTGCATTTTGGGTGAGATGAACTGACCAAACTGAAAAGCTAATGCAGTCGTTAAAATGGCTAGAACTGCATAACATCATGCGTGTCTTTTTGCCATCAGAAATCAGAGCCTTGTTTACTATCCGAACTACTGGCATTTCAGGTTGCATAGCGGCGCCCGATCCATCCCGCTTCGTGTACAAACTTTAACGATTTAGTTATACACGAGTTTAGATGGGCTAATACAATTTGTGCTACGTTTCACTTATGCGGGCCTATGGGGGACGCCGCGTGACACCCTCACTGGCATTGCATTCCTGTAGCTAATAAGGACACACTCATGCCCTCCAATGAGAGAAATGGTGGACCTCGACATTCTGAGTTTTGAAAGGAATATGAGAAGATATATAAGTGATCTCGCAGATAAAGCAATTTGATTCCAGACATCTTAGATATTTCTTGAGAACATTGTGAAGGCTGGAATTAATCTCTAAGATAAGTAGATGAATAACTCATCCCTGAAAAAGTTGCTAGTCCTACTGATCATGTCGACATGTAAATTTAGAAACAAAAAGGGTCAATTTTAAGAAAGTTATGGACAAGGATTGGGATATCTTGCATGGACATCATTGATCTCTGCGACAATTTGCTCACAAAGATGGATCTTTGTTGCCTGAAGAACCTCGTCAAGCTGCCATAATTTAGTTGCACCAAAAACTGCTGATCCCACAAGTGGGTGTCTCAGTACAAATGCTGAAAGTATCAACAGGAGAAGCATCGGGTAGATGTACACAGTGAATGTAAATTTATGTAGAACAAAAAATACGAGGTAACATACCTATAGCTAGCATTGCTGTAGAAATCCCATACTTAACAGAAATTCTTTTGTATTCCTGAAACAATTTGTAGCAACTATGTATAAGCACTAAGGACGAGGTTTGCCACAATGTACATATTTTTTTGTATTCCTGAAACAATATATAACACCTTCACCGCTAATTCCAGTTTGAGATTCTGAAGATTGTATCGGGATTCACCTTCAGAGTACCTCCCTATATATCAGGAGAAACAGAGATGATGCAGAGGACAAAACCAAAATAAAAGGACTCTGGAACCTAGTTTTTTTTTAGATAAAGAGCATATATTAATATCGCGATGATACCAATTACACCCAGCCTCTGCAACAACGCGTGCCCTAGCGGCCCCACGGATGCACACAGCCCCAGATAAAAAGAAGAATTACAAAAAAAAAGTCCCGCTACAGTGATCCATTCCTTGTTACAGCAGACCAACCCCACCAAAACAGTACCAGAAGTCCAATTTCTTCAAAAGCAACGCCTCCAAGAAGGAAACAGTGCCAAAGCGTCGTCGTCGCCCTGATCAAAGATCATAGGTTTTCACCCCGAAGAAAGTCCACACTCGCAAAAACAATGTCTTCACCAAGACAATTGCCAGGCACAACCAATTAAGGCCAGACCTTGGGTTTTCACCCTAAAAGTTTAGACTCTGAACTTCTCCTGTGCTGTCGCCCCCTCTTGCCGTTGCTGCTGTTCCAAGTTACAAATCACCTAGCCAATCGTCCCTCATCCCACCAGGACTGGAGCCACCATTGCAAGTCCTCAAATCTCGGCTTCCATGCCATTCTCCGCACTCTGACTTCAACATGGAACAAAAGACAAATCCATGATGGCAACAGACTGCAGAGCTTCGCAACGCTACCTCTGAAACCAAACGGTCAGAAAAAAACATGGCTGCGCGCGACCGAATCCCACCCGATCCGTCAATCTCCAGGCTAGATTTGCCCAATGGAGTTCGCCGGCGGAGCCTTCCGGAACTCGGCAATCCGGCCATATCAATGAAGAGCTGCATCAAGTAAATCTTCGTCTTGGTGTTAGAAAGATCCAGGACTGCCACCTTTATTCAATCCGAGCCGACGAGACTGGCCGGTGTGGATCCAGCCCGCCGCCGCCTGACCGGCCGCCGGCACCGCCACGGTGCCAAGCAACTGGCTTCACCAGGCATCCCGGCGCCACGTGCCGCTGCAGCCTCCAGCCATAGGCCCGCACGGACCCAGATGGGCCGTGGAGGCCGAAGCCGTCGACCGCTGCAGCAAGGGCGACTCCGTACCGCGCAAGGCCGCTCGCCTCCGCCGTCGTCGGCGCCGGGATGCGCACGTCGCCGGACCGCGGCACTTCACCGCCGACCCACGACGAACTCCACGTGCCGCCGCCGCAAGGAGCTCGCTGCCAAAACGCGCACAGGAGAGGGCCCCGTCGCCGCCGTAGCGGCCAGAGGCGGGAGGCCGCCGCCGCCGCCGTGGCTGAGCCGACGACGACGGCGGCCGGGAGGAGGCTTGGACGGAACTGCTGGCGGCGGATCTGATCGCCTCCGGAGTCGCCCTTCCGTGCGACCCGGGAGGCAGTTTTCTCTCCTTTAGATCGGGATTTGTTCTAAAAACCACACACGCCACACGGTCACTGTGGAACCTGGTTATGAACCTATTTAAAATGTACAACTTGCACCTTTGAAAAGATTCATTCTTGCATCTGGCGGACCACTATCATTGGGTGAGTGATACTTCCCTGACAGTATACCCATTGCCATTGGGCTGTAGGCCAGCAAACTGATTCTGCAAATGTGATGGTTTAAGAGGAACTACAGGCTAAGATGGCAATAGTTGTCACCCACAAAAGTATCTAACTGAACATTAGAGGGCTCTTATATAGATACCTCTCGTGATGGCAGCATTCTGCCAATCCAGCATCAAAATTTCGACACATCAGGTTGTACGTGTTCTGCAAAAGCGAAGGTATACAAGTGAAAAGGTGTTATCTGGCACTGGACGTCTGGAACAATACAGATCCAGATGATTACAACCAGAATCAAATGCTTACTTGAACTGTTAGTATCTTGGAGCGCAGCTGAAAATCCCTACTCAGTTGAAGGAACTTCATCAACCCATATGGTGTTTCATTACTAAGGCCAATGTACCTGATCTAATACCATCAAGTCATGAGCTGCCAAGAAAAAAATATAACATCTCGGATGAATAGGAAAAATGTAACACTAACAGCACCCCCACAGAGTACCTTGCCAGCATCTATGCCTTTTCCAAGAGCCTCTAGCTGTTCTTCCATCGGCACAGATGCGTACTGGCGGCTCGGGTCGTATTCTGTCTCTCCAAACATTGGGACATAACTGCAATTTCAGCGTGCCTTGTTTTAGGACTTGAGGTGCATATATTACAAGCAAGAAACATGGCAGTGGCACTACATGTATAAAATGGTGTTTGCTGCACATACCGGTCAGGCCAATGTATCTGGTAAAGGTCGATGTAATCTACACCCAGCCTGCGCAAACTGCAACAAAGAACACAAAAATGTCAAGTATAGCATACATTCATATAGCATGAGCCATAAATATCACTTGTTTAACTAAGCAAACAGACTCGAGGAACCTGCATTGTGTTAGATAATCATTCAGAAGGAAGGACTAACTGCCGTACTTAGCACAAAAGGATCAAAGCAAGTTGCAAGCACATGAAGTTCTGAACAGAACAACAGGGTCTGCAACAGGAAACAGTTTATACTCACTGACCGACCTGCCATCGATTGCCTCAGTGATGTTCGGGGAATCAAGAGCCGTAGGCCCGCCGCGGATCCACGTCATCTGACCAGATGGCCCGGCCACCTGTCTCCTACCAATGCAGCATCGCAACATAGCGTGAAATTGGAATTCAGTTCAGTGGTGCTCTGCCTCGCAATGAAAAAAGTTCAGTGGCGGTAGCTTATTGGCCGCTGACGAAAAGCTGACCTTGGTGGCGAGCACGACGCTGTCGCGGGGGATCCTACGGGCCCGTAGCCAGCGGCCGACGATCTCCTCGCTGCGCCCGTGCGTCTCCCGGCGCTGTGGAACTGGGTACCTGCTTTGCAATTTCGTAATGGCATTTACTTGAGCGGTCGAGGTGTTTCTTGGGAGGGCGCGGGGTGATAAAAGAACAAGGCGTACATCTCGGCGGAGTCGAAGAAGTTGACGCCGGCGTCGAAGGCGGCGTCGAGGAGGCGGAGCGATTCCGGCGGCCCGCTCTGCTCCCCCATCGTCATGGTCCCTGCGAAGAAATCTAGTCAGCACTGAACCATGGGCGAAGCAGGAGACACGCGAAGGGTGTGGGGACGAACCAAAGCAGAGGCGAGAGACGGGCGGCAGGTCAGGGGCGAGATGAAAGGTGGGCATCGCCATGGCCGCCCTCTGTTGCTGGTTGCCGCTTTCGTCTCTCTCCTGTCTCCACTGTACTAGTACCCCTTATCTGTTCGTGGATGATTTGGCCTTCGAGATTCGTGCGTTACCATGAGAAAAGCTCGCTCGTCGTCATCGGGCATTTTCTTCATCTACCTTTTCCCGTCAGAAACATCGAGCACACATATTCACTTTCTAGCTTAGTGATCAAACTGAAAACATACAATTGTAACAAATTTTGAAACCATTCTCGTAAATCTAGCCAATTTGGTAAATTTCATATCAAATTGATATGAGGTTTGAGAAAACTTGTTAGGTTTAGTTTGAGAATGTGTGTGTGGTGTCCATGCAGCCTACTCGAGTTCGAGTATTGGATTTCGCACGGATTTCAAATTGTTTCTTCTATAAATCAAATTCGTTTTCAGTAAACCTGGGCATAATTTGGTGTCAAACTGCCCAAACCGCCGGACCAACCCGCACCGCACCGCATCAGCGGTTTATGCCGGGTTAGAGTACGTAAACCGACCAAACCGAAATACAAAACTCCTTACATGGTTTGAGATGGGTTCGACCCGTCGAAACCGATCAAACCGCCGTGGCCCTGCGCGGCGGCTCGCCTGGAACTGTAACGAGGCAGAGGAAGACGGGCAGCGACGCCGCCGTGGTTCCCCACTGGAATGGATTCATCCATCCCGGGAACGGAGAAGCCGGGCTGGCGTGGGGGATTCCGGCGGCGGGTTGCGCGATGCCTGCCGGCGGCGGGGTGGCGCGGGGGCGGGATTCCGGCGGCGTGGTTGCGAGGCCTACCGGCGGCGGCGAAGGCGGGGATCCGCGGGGGCAGTAGCGTGCTGGGGACGGCGTCGCCGGTAGCGTCGCTGGGACGGGGACGAGGGGGTCCGGGTCGGGGCGGCCGCGGGACATGGCGGCGGCGACGAGGTCATCCAGCCCGGGGTCGGCCATGGGGTACGGCGGCGGCCAGGAGGTTCGGGTCGGTGGTGACCGCGGAGCACGGCGGCGGCGAGGAGGTTCGGGTCGGTTGTGACCGTGGAGCACGGCGGCGGCGAGCCGGCCAGCTTCCGGCGGCGCGGTGGTGGGGGAAGTGCGTCCATGTCCACGGTGCCAAACCGTCCAAACTGAGAAACCAACCCAGACCGCACCGCCATATCCTCTTGTTTGTAAGCGGTTTAAACCAAACCGACCCAACTAGCACCGTGTCCAATGGTTTGGTTTGTTGAAACTGCTCAAACCGTGTTAAACCGCGAATGCCCAGGGTTACATCCACGAACGCCCGCGTCCGCCCCGCGACCGCCCGCCGGTACGAACCAATCAGATCGCTCCGCTCTTTTTAAATCGTATTAAATTTTCAGAAAATTGTTAAAAGTTGTTAAATCCGTAATAAATCAACCGCTCATCCAAATTTTATGATCTTTATTCCTACGGATTCAGAAACTTCAGATCTAATCAGATCTATAAAAATATTTGAGTTTTACAGAATTAATATTTTTTGGTATTAGAAACACTATTACGTAGTATTTTGAGCATAAATAAATATCCGTAACTCGAATTTGACCAAATCCTTTTGCTACTGTTTTCAAATTAAACCCCCTGTCCATTGGGACCAGATCCAAAATTTTATAAATTGTTTAAATACAGAAACCATTAATCTTGAGTTATTACCTTTTGGATGACTTAAAAATGCTTTTAATATTTTAATTTGCATAAAACTTGTTAATTCCATAACTTTAGTTCTGTTTGGCCAAATTTTACAAACTTTATATTTTTGAAAATCTCTAGACATGTAGAATGTATTGGCACTGTTAGTTTTCTGTTTTGGCAAGTTTAAATTTATTCAAAATTCAAATGTGTTATTTGAGTAAATTTGGCATATCTCTTAATATAAAAAGTATTTTTGAGTGAATCCAATTGCATTAGTTTTGTATAGTTGCCCCCTGTCCAGACAGACCACTCCCATATTTTTGTAAATTATTTTGTTTAACAGTAGTATTTATTTTGTGTTTATTCCCTTTTTGGGAATTATTTTTGTTTTAAATGCATTTTGACTTCATGCATGATTTCTTAAAACCATAAAAGTTAGTATAATATTTTATTGTGATTTTAAATTGCATTCCATGCATAGCATATTTTATTGTATTGTTTTGTTGTTGTCCATGTTTGATGTTGTGTTTTATGTTGATTGTTGTATTGTTGTTTGCTTATATTGTTTAGATTGAACGGAGAGCTCCGAGTTACGTTGAAAAGAGTTGGTGAGCAATGACAACTTTCAAAGGCAAGTGGCACATTCATAAAACTCCTACTATTTGTCTATGCATGATTAGTGTATTTTTCCTTAAGCATGTGTAGGTGTTATTAGAATTGCTATGCTAAAACTGTTTAGAGTAGCACCCCTATACTAGTTGGTCTAGAATCCTATTATAACATGGTAGACTTGCTTAGCTATGCAATGGATGAAAGTTTTTTCAAAATGTTAAGTGGCTTCTCAGGGCCATGTTCATGGGGGTTTTCACCTAAGATAGTTTTCACTATACTTAGGACCATGGTATGTGGTGGTTATCACCTGAGGTAGTACACATTTACTAAGTTTAATGAATCACCTGGGTGGAATTGGTATTGCTTGGTTTATGTTGAGTGGCTACTCAGGACCATGTTCATGGGGGTTTTCACCTAAGATAGTTTTCACTATACTTAGGACCATGGTATGTGGGGGTTTTTACCTGAGAGTGCACTTGTGGATGGCCACCCAGGGACAAAGGGATTTGAAGTTACTCCAAGTGAAGATTGCTTCCAGTGCAACCATTGGTCATATGGGCTCTGTCTTGATGGATTAAGTTGCGTGGACTCATCCTGGCTTGACAGGTGGTGGTAGAGGATTGTAGGTGGAGCGCGTCAGGCCGGTATGGGGTGGGAAAATGCTTCTGAAAAATCTCGTCTCAATCTTCTCCTTTTCCTTATCGCTAATGGAGTGTAGAGGATAGTTTGGGCTGATTGGGTCTAATGGTGAATGTGCACAACCTCTCGAGAGTGTCAAAACTAAGTACTTAGCCGTGTCCCCGGTTACGGACAAATCTGAGCAGCTGATCAAGGACGTCAACGGAGGATCCCAACATTCCAATTTCTCAAGTAAAACTTTGAAGGGTGAACAAGGGTAGAAGAGAATATGGTTTTCATGCCATACTGGTCTCGAATAGATGAAAAGATTTTTCAAAAGAGATAGGAAAAAGTTGGCTTTCTGCAAAATAGTCTTTGAACTCCACCAGCCTAAATATGCATATAGGTTATTAGAGTTATTCCACTAAGTGTCCACAGAGTGTCACTTGCTAGTTCCATTTTAAATGGTTCTGACCCACCTTGTTGCAACATTTTTACTGTTGCAGGTTGTTCCGACGATGAGTGAGGTTTCGCTTAAGGGTTTCGAGTCTTCGACCAACATGCTCGCCTGTGGCTGCATCAAGATGATGAGGACTCCATGCTTTATGTTAATTATTCTGCTGTAACTCTTTCAAATCTAGCTTCGAGCTATGCAATTTGTAATGAATATTTATAAATTCTGGATCATTCGAGTAATAAATTGATACAATGTTATGGTATTCATCGTAAACTGTGTGTGCTAGCAATTCGATCCAGGGACTAGCACTATACACAGTGATCTTGCCTATTTTTAAGTGCAGGTCCGTTACAGTATGGTAGGTGGAAAACAAATTGAACCAACCGGAAACCAAGATATTGTCAAAGCAAGTAGAGCACCACGATGATCACAAAGCAAAAGCAAGTTAATCTCAAAACATAGGAAAGTAGTTCACGGAAACACACACGAGGATAGATAAATGGGACTTATGCAACCAAGAAGTGAGCTAAAGAACCATATGATCCTAGCGAAGACTATAAGCTCGTGTTGCACAAGTACAAGGAGAGCCACTAGCTCGATTGCAAATTATTGGTGGGATACTAGATTTGCACAAAATGTACCACCTACTAGATGTTCATCGAGCTTGCGCGCTTCCTACAAGAGATATGGCAAGTGGTGTCTCTTTCTTTTCTTGCACTTTTTGCTTCCTTTCTGATCTTGTCTCTTTTGATTCTTTTCTCTTTTGCACACCCACTTCCTTTTGATGCCAACAACAAGATATATGATATATGAACTAGCGCAAATAATTTTGCTCGGAAACTACACGGTGCAAATGTGCAAAGCCCAAGCAATCATCAAGAGCTAGCCTCAATAGGACATGGTAATCGCAAAGATATAGTGTGGCTTTCAAAGGAATGGCAAGGGGAAAAGATTCGTGATGTTATACCTTTCGTCGATGATCTTAGCCCTTTGGTGTAGAAGTTTCGTGCTTGCCCACAAATTTGGGTGGTGGTGGATGATGGATCTTCCGCAATGGTGATGAAGGTCTTGTTCGTAGCTTCGAAACGAGCCGAAAAAACCAAAAACAGAGTCCGGAATCAAAAGATATGGCAAAAACGGATTTTGAAATTTTCAGTTTTCTGGGAGGTCGGCCTGGGAGCCGGCCTGGCCGGGCTAGAGGCCGGCTGCTTCGGCAGGTAGGCCGGCCTGGGAGCCAGCCTAGGCCGGGCTGCAGGCCGGGTTCTCAGCACGAGTTGACCCTCGAAAATCCGCGATTTTGGCGGAAAAACGGCCCGAAAAACACCGAATCGGAGGGGAAATCAATGGAATTAGGCCATGGGAACGCAAAGGAAGGTAGATTAACTAGTTGAGCAATAGATCTATGGATCAAAACTTACCAAAATGCACAAGATTCATAGATCGATCCAAAAGCAATTTGGGACTATTTTTGTGGGATTTTCGAAATTACTCAAAATCAAAGATAAATTTGGTGGATTTGAGGGGTGGAAACACAAATCAATCCGTGGCAACCTCGCTCTGATACCATATGGTGAAGGCCATGCCTCTAGGGGTGCCCGATCTTCATGGATTGACGGCGGATTTGGACGAACACATGCAAGAACACGAAGAACGCGAAGAACACAAGAACACAAACACGATACAAAGACACGTTTTCCTCGCCGGTCGGTCCAAGCCGGTCCAATAGAATCCCAAAGGGAGAGATTGGCAAGTAGATACAAGGAGGAATCTTGAATGGTTGTTTCTCCAACGGTCAACCGAACCGATCCAATAAAGTCACCCTAAGATGAAAGATTGGCAAGTAGTCAAACTACAATTAGAGGTCTTGAATCCACAAGAGGGATCTTCTCCACAAGGGGAGGAACCATCTCCGCAAGGAGAGGCAACACCACAAGGGGTGGGTAAGGAGCCTATGCTCAACTCTATCTCATCATAGACTCTCCCTTTAGAAAGGAGGAGGTGAAGTGCTATTTATAGCCTTAGTACAAAAGGGGGTGCAGGACACGAGTGGCCGGCCTGGGAGCCAGCCTGGCCAGGCTGGAGGCTGGCCTCTCTGGCTGGGCGGCCTAGGCCGGCTGGGAGGCCGGTTGCTTCGGCTGGGAGGCCGGCTGTCTCTGGCGTGTGGCCGGCCTGGGAGCCGGCCTAGGCCAGGCTGGAGGCCGGCCAGACTGGCTCCGCCACCTTCTTCAACTTCGTCTTGTCGCTTTCTCCTCCTCTTCCATGCATACGCCTTGGATGGTCTTGAGTCTTGAGCTTCCTTGGCATCTACCCGAATGTCCGTACTCGTCATGTGATACCTATCATAGAAAAGGGGTAGATGCTCACGTAGTATACCATCCAAAGGGGCACGAAATGGGATCTTGTAGAGGAAAGAGTTCACCTTTGATCTCAATGATGACTTGTCGTATGTTGTGTTGCTTGACATGGTGATGGTTCTAGGTTGCACTACATCAGAAAGCAAGGACGCACGCATGTAGGACAACCTACGACCGAAGAGCGGAAGGGAAACAAAGAAGAACCAGACAGGGCCACGTACACAGAAGCTAATCCTAGCCCAAAAAGGGCAAGGCGAAAACAAGAGACGAGAAACGATAAGCAAAACAAGAACGGACAAGCGAGAAGCAACCGTGAGCGCAACCGGTCACAGTTCAAATGGCGTGAGAGCAACCAGGAGGAGGAACAGGTAACCAACCGGCTACGCCCAGCAACATCGGGCAAACAACGGTCTCCACCGGCGCCACCGGCTGGGACGAAATGTCAAAGGACGAATAGCCGCGAAGGGAAGCAAGGGCAGCAACCGGCAGGAACGGGAGCACGCCCGACAAATGACAGAAAGCCGACAAAAGCTACACAGTAACTCGCCTCCGCAGCCAACCAGAACAACACACGTCGTCCACGGGGGCACACGCGGCGCTCAACGATTGGCCAGGGGGTGCGAGGCGCGCAGATCGCCGGAATCCCACGAGCTTTGTTATAGTGTAGTATCAGGGTCCCAGGTAAACTCCCATTGTCAATCTCCAACTCCCTCGAACCAAACACGCTGCCAAAAGAAGACACAAGTTAGCACTGGCGCGCAGCGCTTCTCCGTCGAGTTTGAGCAGGGCGGCACCGGTATACTCCTCTCCAGTGCTGGCTACTCCCATTCTCATCTACCATCTGCAGAAAAGCAGGTAGGTGCCACAAAAATCCCTAATCCTAAAGTTTTTTTTTATGCGGCGGACCCTAACCCTAAAGCTTGAATCTCCAGCCGAACTTCTAAAAAATCTGTACCGGCAGGTTGTGCGTTTCCAGACCATATGCTTCCAAAAGCCAAATTCCTATGTAGAGGAAAAAGGCTCTGACGCTTTTCAAGTCTTGGTGTAAAAAATTACAGGTGCGTTTGGTAGCAAAGTATTGTTAAAGTTTTCTTAGAATACTAAGGTATTGCTTGCCGGGTACCGATATACTATGATATTGATATATGGAAAACAGAGGCTGTCGTGGTATTAATCAACGACGGTATCATCTGAGGATGATTTATACGGGGCTATGTACGCACGGGCATCGTCGATGTGGGTTAGCACACGAAAGACAAGATTTATACAGCTTCGGGACCCGAGAAACATCGGCCGGTAATATCCCTACGTGCTGTTTGTGGCTAGGTCTTATTCCGTATGCTCATGGTGGAAGTCGCCGTTGTGGTGGCCCCTCTTTTGGTGTAGGTCGTGTATTGAGCCTCTCGTAGCTCTGCCCTCTTGGGGCGCCTTGCCCCTCCTTATATAGGTGGACGGGGCCGGCTTACATGTTGAGACCTAGTTGGATACAAACTAGTCTCATCTTCTATTACAAGTCGGCAATGTGTCCTTGTCCTACTCTGGTAGTTGTGCTAGCTTACTAGGCCTCCTCTTGATGGGCCACAATCACCTCCATGTGGGTACCCGTGTCCCATATCCCCGACAGTAGCCCCAAGCTTTCGGGTGACTCGAAGAGTCGGGCGGAAGATCTTGATTTGTTGAACATGTTGTCTTCTTGGGACACGGAGTATGTGCCGGGTCTTGATGTAGTGGATGCTGAGTTGCGGATGAACATTGCCGGTTTACCAATGTAGAACTTGCGAAGTCATGAGCGTCGTAGTTGCCGAGTCGTAGACGTTGATGAAGATGGGTTACCCGGCGTGGCATTTGTCGGGTTTGTTGACGTAGATGTTGTCGGGTTACCCGGCGTGTCATTTGCCGGGTTTGCTGGAGTAGATGTTGCCGGATTGTCGGTGTAGACGTCGCCGGGTTGGCCATGTCGGGTTACCTGACGTGGCATTTGCCGGGTTTCGCTAATGTAAATATTGTCGGGTTTGCTGGCATCGATGTCACCGATTCGCTGGCGTAAACGTTGCCGAGTCGCCGGCTTTGATTTTGCCGAGTCGCTGGTGCATACGTTGCCGAGTCGCTGGCGTCTATCTTGCCGCGATGTACCCTGATAGCTGTGTAGCCCCCAAGTGCCAGGTTGCATGCCTGCAGCATTTCGGGACTTAACCATTTGTGTCAATTTAGACTTCAAATAGTGTAGCCCCCAAGTGCCGGGTTGCACACATGCAGCGACCTGGGACTTCTCACACTCGAGGAGTCATCTTGTAACTCTATGTACCTGAAACAAAACATGTGTATGCATTACACTGTTCGTGATGTATGAAAATTAAATTAAATAGATAACACAACAATTTAACTTGTGTTCAAATGGTTAATCGTTCGACTCGACTAAGTAGGCTTTCGCGTGGACTTTTTTCATGCAAATATGTATGCTTCAATGTTGACAAAGGCTTCTATATGCATTAGAGTCGCTTGATAATATCATACGCACTACTTGGTCAATTGCGTTTCGCATCTGACTTAGTAAAGAAACGAACGTCAAATTATTTCGCCAGAGGCAGGATACCTATGTTTGGACTGTGCATCATGGCGACTAGTCCTCTTTGGCAACCTTATGAAAGGATCGTATGGCCACCTAGAGGGGGGTGAATAGGTGGTACGTCAATTTTTAATACTTTTTCAATTAAGGCTTGACACAAAGATAAATTCTCTAGATATGCAACTATGGTGAATTTACCTATATGACAAGTTAACACTACGCACGATAATAAACGAGAGATAAAGGAGTAACCGAACGGGAAGCACGCGGAGACAAGGATGTATTCCCGAGTTCCTCCTTTTTAGGGGAGTACGTCTCGTTGGAGGGGTGTGAGTATAAAACTCAAGACGCCACAAATGGCCTCACCCTATTCTCCGATGAACCTTGCCCAAAAGCTCGGTTCACCTTCCACTATCGGAATCCTTCAAGGCGGAATCCGGTGCCCTTACAACACACTTGAGGCACAACCCACAAAAGGGTTGGGAGCTCTCAAGCACCACGAATCTACTACACAAAAGTAGCAAGCAAGTGAGTTCAACAATGGGGCTAGGTTTTCCCAATGGAAATCCTAGCAAATGGTCCCTCAAGTGAATGAGGGGGAAATGAAGAATGGCTTGGTGAAGATGTAGATCGGGGCCTTCTCCTTCAATCCTCCAAAGATCAACGCGTTTGGGTGGAGGGATTGGGAGATCTATCAAATCTTGAGCTTGCAAATAATGGTGTTCTTCAAAGATGAGCTAGCTAAGTGGCTGGAGGTAGGTGGGGGGTATTTATACCCCTCCAGATTTCTGCCCGTTGGAGTGCAGCGACAATCGAATATTCCGGTATAAGTTGGGACCGGATATTCTGGTACCCCGGAAATTCCGATCCAGAATGAAACTTCCGGCTGGAAACTTCTGGTGACCTCCAGCAGCTGCAACCTTAGGTCCTTAGCAGATTTCTTTGACAAATCTTCTGGACCGGATATTCCGGTGTCACCAACCGGAATTTCCGGTGACCTCCAGCACTTGGGGAATTCTGGTCCTTAGCCAAATTCTCGACAATTCTGCTGGACCGGATATTCCGGTGTTTTGGACCGGAATTTCCGGTGAACTCCAACACTTGGGAAATTCATTTCTTCCTTCTTTTTGGTGTTGATGCACAAGCAATATATACTACTAAGACCAGCATCACTTTAATACCTAGTCAAATGTTCACTAGTATTGTTAACTAACACACAAAACACAAGGGGTTAAATTATGCTCTTTCAATCTCCCCCTTTTTTGTGTTAGATGACAACACTAGGATTTGCAATAAAATTCACAACACTATCATGTTCACAACAAAATTGGAAAGATCTCCCCCATATCATTTTATTTGTCTTGGAATGCAAATACACACACATAAGGAGGGGAATGCAAAGACAAAGTTGCACAATATGAGACATAACCAAATAGATTGAGATTTTGAGATTATACCTTGTGCCGAGAGATGTAGCATATATAGCCGTGCACAATACAATACAATCTCAACCATAGATAAATCTGAAATCCATAGTCTCATACAATACCATAACCACACATAGTTCATGACACAAATAGCAAATAGTAGTCCAAATAAAAAACAAAAAGCAAATAGACACAAGCTCTCAAAGAATGGTAAAAGCATATGCTTGTGCCCAAAACCCATGCAAATCCCGCAACCTATATAGAACTAGTTCTCCCCCTTTGGCATCGAAACACCAAAAAGGAAGAAATAGCGATGCTACGTCCCAAAGAGAATCACTAGTCGGACTCCTCGGTTGCGTCCCTATCTTCGTCGTCCTCGGGCTCTTCACCATTATCATCATACTCAGCCTCAGAACCTTCAGACATCATCATCATCATCATCATCATCACCACGAGCACGAGCACTAGCTGAAGCAGAATAAGCAAAGGCAGCAGAATCGCAGGCAAGAAGATCCTTCTCCAAATGGACCCATGGAGTCTGAGCAGTCTCGTTCCACCT
Source organism: Poa pratensis (assembly GCA_947311845.1). Lineage (NCBI taxonomy): Eukaryota > Viridiplantae > Streptophyta > Magnoliopsida > Poales > Poaceae > Poa > Poa pratensis. Next base: position 7,510,181 of record CAMZMU010000081.1, on the reverse strand, counting down.
CTCATAAGAAAGAGGGGCACTAGCAGGAGCCTCCAAAGGGCGTCGAGGAAGTCTAGAGAGGATGTCCTGACCCTGAACATAGGAAGCATACTGGCTCTTGCGGATGTCAACATGCATGCAAAGGATGTACTTCTGGAACCAGTTCAGTTTCTTGATCTTGGGAGCAATAGAAAGAGCAGCGGGCTGACGGTGTGCTCCACTAGAACGAGCATCTCTCATGAAGGAATCATGAGAAGGGGTAGGAGCAGCAGACCTCATCACAGCAGCCTTCACTTTCTTGTTGTAGACCTTCTTGAAATAGTGAGATTCCACTTGCTCACGACGGAAATCATAGGTTGTGCAAGTCTTCTTGATGAGAATCATGATGAAGGGAGCATATGGAATGGTGTGCTTACCCATTAAGGCCTCATACATCTCATTGTAGATATAGTCCATGGCATCTACGGTGAAGTCACGGTCGGGATCTTCATTCTCAACACATTGCTTTGCAAGAATGAGCAAGTTGACAAGCGGGCTAGTGATTGCGTCATTGTTACCTCCGCTTGGAGCAATGAAGGACCGAAAGATGCGCACAAGTTGATCATAAAAAGGAAGAAATCCTTCAACTTTCCCAATTACTCCACCGGGACCATACATGTCTCTCATAACCTTGTTCTTGTTGACCTTCTCAACTGAGTGCATGCGGTGGCCAAGAGGAGGTTCCCCATTGTAAGCATATCCAAGCAAACGAGCAAACTTCTTGAAGCTCGAGGTGCAAAAAGTCGACCCGGTCATCCACTTGAGAGTCTTGTTAATGTCATTCTCAATCACAAGAGTGGAGAAAAACTGCATCACCAAGGGCACACTGTAATCACATTGTTGTTCCATGAGAGTGACAAGACCAAATTGTTCAATGACTTGGGCAGCGAGAGCAAAACTTGGCTTGTCCTTGAGAGCTTGAAGTTTCATGGGGAGCATAGGACGAATGGGAAACTTGAATGAGAGAAATACATCATTGTAAATGAAAAGTTGCTCCATGCACCAAAACCGGGGATCCTCAATCTCAACATCCCTTTCTAGCTTGGCATACCAATCTCTCTAACGAACTCGGGCATAGTCAATGCTGCTCATTGTCTTGTAGTTAGGTCTTGTTTCCTTGCCCTTTTTCTTCTTTGAAATAGATGGAGTAGGCTTGAGAGAAGCTTTCTTAGCGGGAACCTTGGCTTTTCTCACAGCCACTCTCTCTTGCTTCCTAGCAGCAGTCTCATCATCACTGTCACTTTCATTGGGGTACGAGGGACGCTTGCGAGAGAACGTCTTGAGAGAAGCCCCACTCAAACCACCTGTGAAAAAGAAAAATAGATAGGAAGCACAAGATAAGTACACACAAGTCTCCGGACAGGAAATGATGAAAGATACATTAGGAGAGTAGCAACAAGTCGATATTGCTTAGTCTTAGGCAAATCAGTAAAGTTCTGAACAAGACTGCCAAAACCGGAAATTCCGGTCTGACAGAACCGGAATATCCGGTCTGAAATTTTCAGAACAGGGCTGATTCGAATCCTAAGTCTAAAAATAGATCGACTAAAATTTCTACTGGCCTAGTGTTTCTATGTAGTGTACCTGCACTTAGAAAATGGCAAGGTACCTGTGTATAGTGCAAACCCCTGGATCGTTTCATTTGCACACACAGTTTAAGATGAATATCACAACATTGTATCAATTATTACACGAATGATCCAGACTTGGAAAATAAATAGTTCGATACATCTTTGCATAGCTTATAGCTAGCTCAAAACAATTAAAGCAGCGGAATAAATCTTCAATGAGCCTCCATTCTTCATGATGCGCCACAGGCGAAAACATGTTGGTTGCAGACTCGAAACCCAAACGTGACCTTACTCATCGTCAGAATAGTCTGCAACAAAGTAATATTTGCAACAGAGTGGGTCAGAATCATTAAAAATGATCCTGACAAGTGACACTATGTGGACTCATATAGGAATAACTCTATAACCTATATGCATATTTGGCTGGTGGAGTTTGAAGGCTGATTTGCATAAAAGCCAATTTTGCCTATCACTTTGTAAAACTTTTCCTTCAAAATTTTGAGACAAGATGGCTTGAAAACCATTGTCTTAACTACCCTTGTTCACCACCAAGTTTTAATTTCGAAATTTGAATGATGAAGCCTCCGTTGAATCCTTGATCAGCTGCTCAAATTGTCCGTAACCGGGGACACGGCTAAGTACTTAGTTTTTAAACTCTGCAGAGGTTGTGCACTTTCACCATTAGACCCAACAAACCCAAACTATCCTCAAGCACTCAATTTGTGCTAAGGAAAAGGAGAGAGTTGAGACGAGACTTTTCAGAAGCATTTCCTCATCCCATGCCGCCTTGACCCGTTCCCATTCTAACCATCTACCACCACCTGTCAAGACGGGACGAGTCCACGCAACTTAATCCATCAAGTCAGAGCCCATATGACTAATGGTTGCACGGTAAGCAATCTTCACTTAGAGAAAACATTGGCCCCTTAATACCTTGGGTGGCAACCACAAGTGACCATCCCTTAGAGGTCACCCCTAAGAGATGACACTCAACCTTTCCATCATCTTTTCATAACCAAGTCCACCCAGGTGATAAATTACTTAGTAGAATTTAGCTTTAAGGAAAACACATTTGCATAGCATCCAATAATCTACTAAGTTATCAAAAGGGATTCTAGACACAACTAGAGTAAAGGTATGGTGGGTTTAGCATATAGCTATAATTCTATCCAACACATGCATATAAGAAATACACTAAGTAATGCATATAAAATACTTAGGAAATTTATGGGGGTGTGCCACTTGCCTTGGCAAACAGAAGTGTAGTAATAGCAGTTGCAACCACTTTCGTCTCTCTCCGGAATTTCTAACAAGTCAAACAAATCACAAATAAACATACAATCATAAATGCAACACTTAGAAAAATATGATATGCATGAGATGCAGGATGATACAAAGAAATGTGGTATGAAAGACAAGCAAAACAAAATAACATTATCCCATTCAGCTAAGGCAAGGTCAAGGTAGAGTAAAATAAATTTGATAAAACCACCACTTGAAGGTTGTAAAGCTACTCTAAGTCTTCACAAGTTTGGTCTTCAAATAATCTTCAACTCCTTTGCAGCTTCATTGATCTTCAAATAGCACTCTATGAACTTAGTCTTAAACACCAAGGACTTGGCCTTTGTCCAAAGTGAGACAAAAATAGAAAGGAGATAGAAAGAAAAGAAGTAGTTGGTCTTCTAAAATTCTTCTCTTTGCTTCCTTGTGGTTTTACTTGATGTGTTGACTTCATTGCACATTTGTGGACTTGTTGATTCTGAAGACTTGATGATGTTGGCAGCTGGTTGATCTTGAATATAACTCAGCCACCATGAAGTTTAAGGGAAGGAGGAAGAAAGGAGAGAAGGAAATGAAGAAAATGCAGCTGGTTGGTCTTCATGAACTTTCTCTTGATTTCTTCTAAGTCATTTCTTCTTGGAGATGCTTCTGCAGACTTGTTTTCAAGCTAAGTCCTTCCTTGATTTCTACTAATTTCTAACTTAGTAATTTTTGACTAGGAGAATCATAATAGCTAACAAGTATCCTCAAAATTTCTAAGGAGGAAGTCATGTAAGAAGTACAAAAATAATACTAAGGACTTAATATGCATGCCATGCTTATGAAAATGCTCTAAGGAAAATGCAAGCAATAAAGATGATCCAAAATAACTAAGTACCAAGGGTCAAACAATAAGTCACAAATAAATTCTAAGTAAAAGTTAATCAACATAAGAGAGGCTAAAATTCTCTAAGGAAAAGTGTTGTCAAACACTTGTCAAAAAATTTCTAAGGAAGAAATAGTTTTATTTTGAGAGAGACAAAATATTTCTAAGTACTTTAAGTGCTAAAGTCTCCAAAATACTACTAAGTTATTTTACAACTCGAAAATAAGAAGAAAATAATTTTTAATACATTTTATTAATTAACATAACACCTAAAAAAGCATTTAAACAATATTTACTAAAAAATCATTGAAAAATTATTTTACAAAATTAATAGAGTATTCCTACGGCCAATACTTAGGCATACAAAACTATAGAAAAAGAGTTTACTCAAAAATCTATTTTTAAACTCAAATTATAGTCAAAATACTATTTAAACCATTTTTAAAATTAACTAATTTAATTTCGTCAAAACATAGAAATAACTATGCCAAAGGTTTCTACACATAAAAAGCTTTCCAAAAATATATTTTTCATAAAATTTGGATAAACGAGTAAAAATTAATAATGAATCTAATTTGCAGGGACCTATCCGTGATGCGCAGGGGCTAAAACGTAAGGAAAACAAAAAGAATCTTCAGCGCTGGAGTCCTTGGCCACGTGGCGTCTTCTGATTGGTGCGGAGCCGCTGACTGGGCGTTGACGCGGATGCTGACTCGGCTGCTGACTGGACCGCGACGTGGCGTCTTCTGGTTCGCTTGTACCGATTCGTTTAACGGATCTAATCTTAGTCATACAACAGATCTAACGGTCTAGATCTAACATACTAAAATAATCGACAGGTCATAGACTTTCCACAAATATTTTAGTTACAAAATTTGAACTTATAGATTTAAAATTATTATTAAAATACCGTTTTACATGTTTCTGTAAATAACAAGTTAGTGCACATCTAAAATACAAGTTTTTATTATACTACTGTATTCTACACGTTCATACGAATCTATAGACTACAAAAACATTGAAAACGGACTTACGGTTGATTTTATATGAATTAAACACGATCCGATGGTTTCCTGAGCTTCAAAACGAAAACAGAAAATAATAAAACATGTGGCGCGATGTGATTGGCTGGTACCCCTTCGTTTAAGTGAACAGATCTGAGGCGTTGGATCAAGATCTAATGGATGAAGTGAGATTGAGCTGGGAAGAACGCAGCTCACCGGAGAAAACAGAGAAGACGACGAACTTGGATGTGGACCGGGACGATGCTGCGGTGGTCTTCCGGTCCGGGCGACGGCGGCAATCGGCGGCGGCGGTCTTGACGAGCTCGAAGATGCCCTCGTCCCTCCTCCTCCTTGCTCCTATCGACGGCGGCGAGAGCTCCGGTGCGGCGGTAATGGTGGTGGCGGCGGCGGAGATTTCCGAGCTCGAAATCGAGCTCGTTTCGAGGCTAGGGTTTGTGATTTTTGCGGGGACGGAACGGCACGGGAGTGGGGTATTATATGGGGGAGATTTCGTGGAGAGGGGGCAACAAATTTGAACGGAATCGGGAGATTATCCAGGAAGAAATCGTGTTCTGGACGCCGTTCTGGAGTTGGTCTTCGTTTCCAGGAAAAAGAAAAAAAAAGAAACCGAAAAAAAGAAGAGAGAGGGTGCAGATGGGCCGAAACTCGGCCTGCTTCGCGACGGACATACACGCATGCGCGGTTGTTGGGCTGGGCTGGTCAGCTCGGCCAAATTTTTTTTTCTTTTTTTTTCCTTTTCACTGTTTTATTTATAACTTTTGATTTTGAACTCGGAATCGAGTCAAACCAAATTTGAAAGATTTGTAAAATCAAAATCTGTCATTTAAAATATTCAAACATACTTTTACAAAACATTTCAAAAATACAAATTTAAAGTATTGCATAATTGCTTATTTACACTTTATGTCAAATTTAGAAATAGGTTTTTAAAACAATCAAATATGGTTTAAATAGAACTTAAATACCACAAGATAAACATTTGCAAAAATAAATATATTTCAACCAATATAATCAAACCACAAGCAAACATTAACAAAACAATATATAAAGGTCAAAGGAAAAATTGGAGCATAATTGCTCCAATAATATATTTTCTTAAATATGTTTTCAAGTGAAAATTTATTCCCCACTTTTGAAATAACCAAATGTAAACAATGCTATATGATGATGAATGTATGCATGAATTTTCTTTTCAAAGCAAAATACATAATAGTTTTAAAAAGTTTTAAATTTTTCTGATTTTTCAACTTTTTGAAAACTAGGGATGTTACAGACTACCACCCTTAAAAGGAATCTCGTCCCGAGATTCGGGAAGGCTAGCAAAAGGTTGTGACTGGGATAACTCGGTGGGCTACCACCCTTAAAAGAAATTTGTGTTGGCAGTCAAACTTCAAACTGTAAACTTGATTGATAACGTACCATTCTCCAAGCTAGGTTCCTCAATCACTTCTTCCACATTGGTGTGGTTCATATATCCTTTACCAAAAGGCTTTGTCTTAGCAATTTCTTCGGTCTTCATCTTAGCTGGGCATTTATTGGCGTAATGACCCATGTTCTTGCATTTGAAGCACATCACCTTGCTGATGTCTTTCTGGGGAGGGTTGTTCTGGAGTTTATTTTCCGGGCACTTATTGGCATAATGGCCCTTATTATTGCACTTAAAGCAGAGCACTTGGCTGATATCTTTCTTGAGTTCTGGATTTGGGCCAGCATGTCCATTTCCGTTGTAGCCTCCACTGCTTCCCTTGAATCCACCATTGTGATCATGATGCTTGTGGTGTCTTCCTGCACTATGGTGATTCCCATGTTTAATACCATGGATCACATCATGAACAAAGTGATTCTTGAAAGAAAGTTCAGAATGGTGCTTATAGATACACAGTCTTTTCTTCTTTTTAGGTTTCTCCAGTGCCAGAAGGTCTTCTATCTCTTGTCTATCATAATTTATTGCAAAGGCTGACGATCTGGTTCGCTTGATGGGGCAATCTCGGGAAAAATGACCTTCTTCTTCACATGAATAACAACACTTGGTGGTGACTTTGGGTGTGTGAGGATGAGTTTGGAGTCTGGCTTCATCCTCCTTCTTAGCAGGCAAGGTAAGTCTCTTTTGATACTGTTTTGGCGTGACTCTATCACCATCCTTCTTCTCTGCGCAACCCCATGTGTAGTGTCCGTTTTCCCGACATGTGAAACATGTTATATGGCTAGTATCTCGCTTGCGTTCCTTCTCTTGTTCTTGTGCTTCCAAAGACCTCTTGAGAATTTGTTGCATTCCCTCTTTGGCTTGTTGACTGACTTCTTGCACTATGGGGTAAGTTGACATTGGGTTGGGACATGATTTGTTGCCTCGCACAAGAAGCAAGTAACCATGGTTGAAAGGCATCCGTTGGTTGGATAGATTGAGACACCATGGGGCCATTCATCATGACATTCCTTGGACGTGTGTCCTATTTCTCCACACGTTTTGCAGGCGTGAGGTTTTGTCAAAGTACTTCCTTTGAACTCCTCGTTACCAATGTCAATCTGTGGTGAGTTGACCTTATTGTTGGCCATGTTGTGACACATCATCTGCACCATGTGGGTTTGGTTGTCCAACAGTTGTTGCATTCCCTGGGGTATCTCTTTGTTGTGGTTGTTGACTTGATTCTGGGCCATGAATTGCATCACATGATTCTGAGCTTCTAACAGTTGAATTGCATTTTTCATCTCATCATCGTTGGTGCTTTGGCGAGGCATCTGTTCGGGTTTAGCATAGATGAGTAAAGATAGAAAGATGCTAAGGAAGAAATCTACCCAACACAGCAGATCAAGACAAAACATCTTACAAACAACATCTATCCAACAAAAGCCATAAAGTTCAACCACAAAAAAAAAACAATCTAGTATTGGCATACAACCTAAGTTGATATGATCAATACCCTAACACGATGTCGTTGTTCTAATAAGGTGGTGGTTTCTAGTCTATCTCCATCTTGAGTGCTTCAAGTTCTTCTTCAGCTTTCTTCAAAATCTTCTATGTGCTTGAGCTCATACTCTGATTTCTTCAATGATCTTCCATGTAGGTAGTGCTTCATGTTGAGTCGTAGCATTTCTCCATGAAGTATTTAGACTTACTCTTGGTCATCACCCAACATGTCTTCATGGATACAAAGAAATAGGTCATCTAGAATAAGATAAGAATTTTCTAGAAGGTTGATAGTAGATGAGAGTACAAGAAAGATAAAATGAAAATTTTTGTTTCTAGAAACTGAATAAAAATAGATTTTTAATTCTATGGTCAAACCTATTTCTATCCAAAGAAGGGTTTCGAATCTACAGGCAACACATACTCTGATACCATCTGTAGTGTACCTGCACTTAGAAAATGGCAAGGTACCTGTGTATAGTGCAAACCCCTGGATCGTTTCATTTGCACACACAGTTTAAGATGAATATCACAACATTGTATCAATTATTACACGAATGATCCAGACTTGGAAAATAAATAGTTCGATACATCTTTGCATAGCTTATAGCTAGCTCAAAACAATTAAAGCAGCGGAATAAATCTTCAATGAGCCTCATTCTTCATGTGCGCCACAGGCGAAAACATGTTGGTTGCAGACTCGAAACCCAAACGTGACCTTACTCATCGTCAGAAAGTCTGCAACAAAGTAATATTTGCAACAGAGTGGGTCAGAATCATTAAAAATGATCCTGACAAGTGACACTATGTGGACTCATATAGGAATAACTCTATAACCTATATGCATATTTGGCTGGTGGAGTTTGAAGGCTGATTTGCATAAAAGCCAATTTTGCCTATCACTTTGTAAAACTTTTCCTTCAAAATTTTGAGACAAGATGGCTTGAAAACCATTGTCTTAACTACCCTTGTTCACCACCAAGTTTTAATTTCGAAATTTGAATGATGAAGCCTCCGTTGAATCCTTGATCAGCTGCTCAAATTGTCCGTAACCGGGGACACGGCTAAGTACTTAGTTTTTAAACTCTGCAGAGGTTGTGCACTTTCACCATTAGACCCAACAAACCCAAACTATCCTCAAGCACTCAATTTGTGCTAAGGAAAAGGAGAGAGTTGAGACGAGACTTTTCAGAAGCATTTCCTCATCCCATGCCGCCTTGACCCGTTCCCATTCTAACCATCTACCACCACCTGTCAAGACGGGACGAGTCCACGCAACTTAATCCATCAAGTCAGAGCCCATATGACTAATGGTTGCACGGTAAGCAATCTTCACTTAGAGAAAACATTGGCCCCTTAATACCCTGGGTGGCAACCACAAGTGACCATCCCTTAGAGGTCACCCCTAAGAGATGACACTCAACCTTTCCATCATCTTTTCATAACCAAGTCCACCCAGGTGATAAATTACTTAGTAGAATTTAGCTTTAAGGAAAACACATTTGCATAGCATCCAATAATCTACTAAGTTATCAAAAGGGATTCTAGACACAACTAGAGTAAAGGTATGGTGGGTTTAGCATATAGCTATATTCTATCCAACACATGCATATAAGAAATACACTAAGTAATGCATATAAAATACTTAGGAAATTTATGGGGGTGTGCCACTTGCCTTGGCAAACAGAAGTGTAGTAATAGCAGTTGCAACCACTTTCGTCTCTCTCCGGAATTTCTAACAAGTCAAACAAATCACAAATAAACATACAATCATAAATGCAACACTTAGAAAAATATGATATGCATGAGATGCAGGATGATACAAAGAAATGTGGTATGAAAGACAAGCAAAACAAAATAACATTATCCCATTCAGCTAAGGCAAGGTCAAGGTAGAGTAAAATAAATTTGATAAAACCACCACTTGAAGGTTGTAAAGCTACTCTAAGTCTTCACAAGTTTGGTCTTCAAATAATCTTCAACTCCTTTGCAGCTTCATTGATCTTCAAATAGCACTCTATGAACTTAGTCTTAAACACCAAGGACTTGGCCTTTGTCCAAAGTGAGACAAAAATAGAAAGGAGATAGAAAGAAAAGAAGTAGTTGGTCTTCTAAAATTCTTCTCTTTGCTTCCTTGTGGTTTTACTTGATGTGTTGACTTCATTGCACATTTGTGGACTTGTTGATTCTGAAGACTTGATGATGTTGGCAGCTGGTTGATCTTGAATATAACTCAGCCACCATGAAGTTTAAGGGAAGGAGGAAGAAAGGAGAGAAGGAAATGAAGAAAATGCAGCTGGTTGGTCTTCATGAACTTTCTCTTGATTTCTTCTAAGTCATTTCTTCTTGGAGATGCTTCTGCAGACTTATTTTCAAGCTAAGTCCTTCCTTGATTTCTACTAATTTCTAACTTAGTAATTTTTGACTAGGAGAATCATAATAGCTAACAAGTATCCTCAAAATTTCTAAGGAGGAAGTCATGTAAGAAGTACAAAAATAATACTAAGGACTTAATATGCATGCCATGCTTATGAAAATGCTCTAAGGAAAATGCAAGCAATAAAGATGATCCAAAATAACTAAGGACCAAGGGTCAAACAATAAGTCACAAATAAATTCTAAGTAAAAGTTAATCAACATAAGAGAGGCTAAAATTCTCTAAGGAAAAGTGTTGTCAAACACTTGTCAAAAAATTTCTAAGGAAGAAATAGTTTTATTTTGAGAGAGACAAAATATTTCTAAGTACTTTAAGTGCTAAAGTCTCCAAAATACTACTAAGTTATTTTACAACTCGAAAATAAGAAGAAAATAATTTTTAATACATTTTATTAATTAACATAACACCTAAAAAAGCATTTAAACAATATTTACTAAAAAATCATTGAAAAATTATTTTACAAAATTAATAGAGTATTCCTACGGCCAATACTTAGGCATACAAAACTATAGAAAAAGAGTTTACTCAAAAATCTATTTTTAAACTCAAATTATAGTCAAAATACTATTTAAACCATTTTTAAAAATTAACTAATTTAATTTCGTCAAAACATAGAAATAACTATGCCAAAGGTTTCTACACATAAAAAGCTTTCCAAAAATATATTTTTCATAAAATTTGGATAAACGAGTAAAAATTAATAATGAATCTAATTTGCAGGGACCTATCCGTGATGCGCAGGGGCTAAAACGTAAGGAAAACAAAAAGAATCTTCAGCGCTGGAGTCCTTGGCCACGTGGCGTCTTCTGATTGGTGCGGAGCCGCTGACTGGGCGTTGACGCGGATGCTGACTCGGCTGCTGACTGGACCGCGACGTGGCGTCTTCTGGTTCGCTTGTACCGATTCGTTTAACGGATCTAATCTTAGTCATACAACAGATCTAACGGTCTAGATCTAACATACTAAAATAATCGACAGGTCATAGACTTTCCACAAATATTTTAGTTACAAAATTTGAACTTATAGATTTAAAATTATTATTAAAATACCGTTTTACATGTTTCTGTAAATAACAAGTTAGTGCACATCTAAAATACAAGTTTTTATTATACTACTGTATTCTACACGTTCATACGAATCTATAGACTACAAAAACATTGAAAACGGACTTACGGTTGATTTTATATGAATTAAACACGATCCGATGGTTTCCTGAGCTTCAAAACGAAAACAGAAAATAATAAAACATGTGGCGCGATGTGATTGGCTGGTACCCCTTCGTTTAAGTGAACAGATCTGAGGCGTTGGATCAAGATCTAATGGATGAAGTGAGATTGAGCTGGGAAGAACGCAGCTCACCGGAGAAAACAGAGAAGACGACGAACTTGGATGTGGACCGGGACGATGCTGCGGTGGTCTTCCGGTCCGGGCGACGGCGGCAATCGGCGGCGGCGGTCTTGACGAGCTCGAAGATGCCCTCGTCCCTCCTCCTCCTTGCTCCTATCGACGGCGGCGAGAGCTCCGGTGCGGCGGTAATGGTGGTGGCGGCGGCGGAGATTTCCGAGCTCGAAATCGAGCTCGTTTCGAGGCTAGGGTTTGTGATTTTTGCGGGGACGGAACGGCACGGGAGTGGGGTATTATATGGGGGAGATTTCGTGGAGAGGGGGCAACAAATTTGAACGGAATCGGGAGATTATCCAGGAAGAAATCGTGTTCTGGACGCCGTTCTGGAGTTGGTCTTCGTTTCCAGGAAAAAGAAAAAAAAAGAAACCGAAAAAAAGAAGAGAGAGGGTGCAGATGGGCCGAAACTCGGCCTGCTTCGCGACGGACATACACGCATGCGCGGTTGTTGGGCTGGGCTGGTCAGCTCGGCCAAATTTTTTTTTTTTTTTTTTCCTTTTCACTGTTTTATTTATAACTTTTGATTTTGAACTCGGAATCGAGTCAAACCAAATTTGAAAGATTTGTAAAATCAAAATCTGTCATTTAAAATATTCAAACATACTTTTACAAAACATTTCAAAAATACAAATTTAAAGTATTGCATAATTGCTTATTTACACTTTATGTCAAATTTAGAAATAGGTTTTTAAAACAATCAAATATGGTTTAAATAGAACTTAAATACCACAAGATAAACATTTGCAAAAATAAATATATTTCAACCAATATAATCAAACCACAAGCAAACATTAACAAAACAATATATAAAGGTCAAAGGAAAAATTGGAGCATAATTGCTCCAATAATATATTTTCTTAAATATGTTTTCAAGTGAAAATTTATTCCCCACTTTTGAAATAACCAAATGTAAACAATGCTATATGATGATGAATGTATGCATGAATTTTCTTTTCAAAGCAAAATACATAATAGTTTTAAAAAGTTTTAAATTTTTCTGATTTTTCAACTTTTTGAAAACTAGGGATGTTACATTCTAGCATGCAGGGAATGATCATAGGAACCTCTACTACCAAGCAATACGCAAATAAATCTCTATTTGGGCAAATCGAGATGAGAACACCAAGATTCGAAAAATAGAGACATACCCTCATCCATTGAGGAAAAAACTTGGGGGAAGAGGTTCCCGGGGAGGAGGAGGTCCAGATCCGGCCAAAAAACGGAAGATCCGGAGGTGGGAGTCGCAGTATATGAGACAAACCGCCCAAAACCGAAAATTCTGCGGCGGGGACGGCAGGCGGCGGTGGTGGAGAGAGAGAAGGTCGGGGGTGGAAGAAGTTCTCAACTGAGCCCTTCACCCCGACCTTCCCAGTATATGAGACAAACCGCCAAGGAGGATATTCCGGTCCTGACTTGGACCGGATATTCCGGCCCATCGGAAATTCCGGTTGTGAAAATCGGAATTTCCGGCCTGCTGAACCCAAAACTTCCACAGTTTCAAAACAAGACTTGTGTGCAAAGATTGGAAGTGTCTTTAGGTAAGAATGGCATGGGATTTAGATTACTAAACTGAGATTGGTACTTCACACTCGTTATTGCAAGAATCAAACATAAAGGCAAAAAGCGAGTGTGTTTTCCAAAAAACCGAGATCGAACAAAATTCAAAAAGGTTTTCAATGAAGATCCAAATAAGAACCAACCCTTCAAAAAGAAGAGGTCGGTGGCCTAAGCCACCATGTTTGAGTTCATGGCGTGACACCGCGAAGATATATCTTGGGTTCACAACCAACACTCGTCATTTAAGCTCACAATTCATCGAACGAATATAGAGAGGCAAATGAGTTCTTTAATATTGGCGTAATGGGGGGAGGGATGGTCCAATGTATTAGGACCGCACTCCCCTATTTCCATGCCTACACCTAATCCAAATATATAGTCAAAATATAGGTGTGTATGCAAGATAATCAAGTCAAGCTACTTGAATCCACGATATTTAGCTCATGCCTCAAACAGGTGAATCTTGCTTCATCAAGTGGTTTCGTGAAAATGTCGGCAAGTTGGATTTTGGTTGAAATATAGCCAAGCTCAATATCACCACGGGCAATATGATCCCGAATAAAATGATGACGGATCTCAATATGCTTCGTTCTTGAGTGTTGCACCGGGTTGTGGCCAATCTTGATTGCACTTTCATTGTCACACAAAAGAGGCACTTTGTCACAATGGACACCGTATTCCTTTAAAGTTTGCCTCATCCATAACAATTGAGTGCATGCACTAGCGGCCGCCACATACTCGGCTTCGGCGGAGGATAGAGATATGCAATTTTGCTTCTTAGAAGACCAACTCACCAAGGACCTACCAAGAAATTGGCATGCCCCGGAAGTTGATTTCCTATCATCCTTGCAACCTGCCCAATCCGAATCCGTGTACCCGGCAAGAGAGAAATTAGTGCCCTTTGGGTACCACAAACCAAACCTTGGGGTATAAACCAAATATCGAAGGATTCTATTGACCGCCTTCAAGTGGCTTTCTTTAGGAGCGCTTGATACCTTGCACACACCCCTACACTCAACACAATATCGGGTCTAGATGCACAAAGATAAAGCAAAGAACCAATCATAGAGCGATAAAGTTTTTGATCAACATCGATACCGTTGGGGTTAAGTTCAAGATGGCATTTGGTGTCCATGGGAAATCGCTTCTCCTTAGCATTTTGCATATTGAACCTCTTGAGCATGTCTTGGTATATTTGGTTTGAGAGATGAAAGTTCCTTCATTCAATTGCTTGATCTCAAAACGAGAAAGAACTTCAATTCGCCCATCATAGACATCTCGAACCTATCGGTCATAAGCTTTCAAAATTCATCATTGAAAGCTTTGTTAGATGAGCCAAATATAATATCATCAACATAAAGTTGGCATATGAAAGCTCCCTTTAACCCTCTTAGTAAAGAGAGTGGATCGATTTTCCCAATATCAAATCCACGGTCTACTAGAAGCTCTCTAAGGTGCTCATACCACGCGTGGGGCTTGTTTAAGGCCATAGAGCGCTTATCGAGCTTGTAGACATGGTTAGGGAATTTGGGATCCTCGAAACCCGGTGGTTGCTTAACATATACCAACTCCTTTAAAGGACCATTAAGAAAGGCACTTTTCACATCCATTTGTTGCAATTTAAAGTTATGATGTGATGCATATGCAAGAAGGATACGGATGGACTCAAGGCGAGCCACGGGTGCATAAGTCTCTCCAAAATCAATGCCTTCAACTTGAGAGTATCCTTGTGCAACCAATCTTGCCTTGTTCCTCACAACCATTCCACTCATCTTGTTTGTTCTTGAATATCCACTTAGTGCCTATAACATTGCGCATCCTTTGGCTTCTCAACTAATTCCACACTTTGTTGCGCTTGAAGTTATTGAGTTCATCATGCATAGCTTCCAACCAATCCGGATCTTCAAGAGCTTCAAACACTTTCTTTGGTTCCACCATGGAATATGTGCTTGATGTTCACTAAAGCTTGCCAATTGTCTCTTGTGGTAACACCCTTTTAGGTCACCAATGATTTCTTCTAGCTTGTGACTCTTTATTTCAAAGTCTCTTGCAATCCTTTCTTTCGACGGGCTTCGATATCTCTATTGCATCTTGGAGGTATCTCTTGATCATCTTGATCATTTGAGTCCCCGTCTTGACCGGAATTGATGACCTTGATCTTCATTATGCACAACTTCATTGCTTGAAGTAGATGGTTGATCTTGGTCTTGACCTTGGCTAGCATCAATTATTGGAGAACTTGGTTCTTGCATAGCATCTTGGTCATGAGGAGGGTTTTGAACTTGTTCTTGGGTTGGTGCATCATTGGCATCAATGGTTGGTGTAGCTTCATGAGGTGAGGTAGGAGGCTCCACTTGAGTAGAACTTGATTCTTCATGGCTTGCCTCTTGATGGATCTCAATGGGGCGGTAGAAACCCACTCCCATTCTCCGGATTGCTTCATGAGGCTGCTCATTATCTACATCACAAACATGAAACTGCGCCACTTGGGAGCCATCATTTTCATCGAACTTCACACTACAAGATTCTACAACTCCCGAGGGATTTGTCATAGACTCTATAAGTGTGAGATTCGGCACCGTAACCAACAAAAATACCCTCTAAAGCTTTAGATTCAAATTTAGAAAGACGAACATCTTTGATCTTATAGAAACACTTACAACCAAATACTCGGTAGTAGGAAATATTGGGCTTGTTGCCGTAAGCATCTCATATGAAGTTTGTTTTCGTCCAACACGGAAGAAGAGCCGGTTTGATGAATGACATGGTGGAGATGGCCTCAGCCCACAAGAAAGTGGAGATTTAAACTCCGCCAACATAGACCTTGCCATATCCATGAGAGTCCGGTTCTTCCTCTCAGCTACACCATTTTGTTGAGGGGTATACGCAGCGGAATATTGATGACGAATTCCCTCTTCACTCAGAAATTCATTTAGGGTGTAGTTCTTGAACTCGGAGCCATTGTCACTCCTAATGGCCAATATGGGAACATTGTGTTGACGTTGAACTTCATTGGAGAAATCGATGACAGCTTGTTGAGTCTCATCCTTCGTCTTGAAGAAATAAACCCAAGTGAATCTTGAATAGTCATCAACAATCACCAGACAATACTTCTTCCCACCAAGACTAGGTTGTGGAACTGCACCAAATAGATCAACATGAAGCAGTTCCAATATCCTCTTTGATGATATAATGGTCTTGCTTGAATGGGGAGAATCATGCATCTTTCCTTCAACACATGCCCTGCAAAGACGATCTCTAGAAAAAGAAACATTTCTTTTAGTCCAAGAATGTGGCCACCCTTGTGAAGACTTTGCAAAGTTCTCATGTTGACATGGGACAAGCGGCGATGCCACAACCACCCCACGTCGGCCTTTCCGAATAAGCACATTGCGGGAGTGTTGGTTGACCCGAAAAGTCCACCACAAACAACTCATGCTCAACATACCCAACGTACATGACCTTTAGAGTCTTGCTCCTCAAGAGTACCACCAATCAATAGTAAAATGGACATCAAAGTTCATTTTGTTAAGTGCATGAACGACATTAAATTGTAACCAAGGGACTCAACAAGCATGACATTCACAAGGGTGATATCCTTTGCTACTGCCACTTTGCCAAGCCCGTTACCTCAGCTTTTGATTTATCTCCATAAGTGACGGTTGAGTGATTTGAATTTGGTCTCAACTCCGTCATGATCTCCTTGCTTCCGGTCATATGACTAGTGCATCCACTATCAACCACCCATTTCGACCCACCGGAAGCATAGTCCTGCAAGAGATCATTGCTTTGTTTTAGGTACCCATTTTGCAATGGGTCCTCTTTGGTTAGCAACAAGGGTCTTTGGGACCCAAATAGCATGAGCAACATATCCATCATAAGGACCAACATATTTTGCATACACATCACCATAATAATCAACATATAGAATGTAGTGAGGGTTAGCATTTCCCGCAAAGTCACTACGAGTGGTCTTGCCCCTAGTGGCATTACCACTGCAATGGGAGTCTTAGCTTGTGCGGGCTTGGCCTTGTTCTCCTTGTTGTTGCTCATCTTCTTCTTTGCCTTGGCAACATAACCAAGACCCTCCTTCCCTTTGTGTTGCTTTTGCTCAAATACTTGAGCAACAACCTTTTCTTTACCTTTGGGAATTGAGGTCTTGGCACTAGTGACCTTGGCAAGCTCAACCTTCAACCTAGCATTTTCCTCAATAACATTTGCATGATTACAAGAGGGAGTAGAGGTACTAGGTGAGTTATACTTAGAAAGTTGAGTTTGTAGTTGCTCATGAGACTTGACTAGAGAGAGTGAGTGCTTTCCAAGTCCTTGTGGGCCTTGTCAAGCTTTTCCATCTCCTCAACAAGTCTAGCATTAGCAACCACAAATTCGGCTTTCTCCTTTTTAACCACTTTATATTTAGCAAAAACATGGTCTCTATCCTTAATGATTTTAGCAATTATTTCATCATTTTTATCATCAAGGGACTCAATCCTTTGCTCAAGAGTGATTCTTCTTCACTCTCTTCTTCAAGAGCAGCTTTCAAGGAAGCTATAGTGATAGAGTCTTCTCTCTCAATTTCACCTTTGTCTCAAGAAGTTCATTAGCCTGCCCAAGTTGACTCATGAGAGCCTCAAAGTGCTTCTTTGCTTCACCTTGCAAGTTAGTCATAAAGGAATCGAAAGCAACACGTTCCTTCTTTATTTCAAGGCTAGAGATATCATCTATTTCATCTATTCATGCATAGTCTTAGGTGTAGAAGATGATACCTCGGTAGCTTTAGCCATGAGGCAACGAGCGGTGTTGGTGGAGATGTTCTCATTGGGAGATTCAAAAAGAGAAGGTGATGAAGTTGAGGTGATAGCCAAAGCAGCCACCTCACTAGTGGTTTCTTCTTCTTCGGAATCTTCGGAAGCATATTCTTCTTGTGTCACCAACACCATTCTTGTTGGCTTCTTGGCAAATGGCTTCTTCTTGACATAAGGCTTCTTTTGACCATCTTTGAAAGATCCTTGGGGACAAGCCTTCCACCATGTTCTTCACGGTTCTCATAAGGACATTTGGCAACATAGTGATACTTGTTTTGGCAATTGAAGCAAGTCTTCATCTTTGGGTTGCCCTCCTTGAAACCACTTGATTTGAACTTTTGCTCAACTTCAGCTTTAGCCTTTGATGGGTTCTTCCAAAAGGTTCTTGCGGCAAGGCCACATAATCTCTATGAGCACTCTTGAGTTTTCGGGGTTCAAGTAAGTTCCCTCTTCATAGTCTTGATCTTCATCTTCCTCACCACTTTAGCCTTCAAAGCAAGGAAGATCCTTGATGCATTCCAATTGCCGGGCACGAGAGTCTTGAGCAATTTGTGCTTGAACCTTGTAAGACTGCATTTCTTGCATGATTTCATTTGAGGTCATTAGATGATAGTTGTGTCTTCCTTGCAAATGCTTCAAATCGGTCGGTTCAAGAGGCAAAAGAGCATTCACATACTTCCTCTTGATCCAAGCATCATCACATGTGTGCCACCAAGCTCCTTATATGTATTGCAAGAGCCTTAAGTCTTCGATACATTTGCTCATGGTTTCACCCTCCTTCATGAAGAAACCTTCAGCTTTGTTGCTTATTTCCTCATATCGGTTTCTCTTCATGCTTTCATTTCCGATGAACGCCTCGGAGAGACAATCCCAAGCTTCCTTGGTGGTGGTGCAATGATCAATGAGGGGAATATCATCTTCTTCCACTGCATCTCGGACCAAATCAAGAGCTGTGGCATTTAGTTGACAATCAACAATCTCTCTTCTTGTCTTGTCGGATTCATCCACGGCTCGGTATCCTTCTACCATGATCCTCCACAGCTCGATAGATGCACTGTTTACATAAGATCTCATAGAAGATTGCCATTTAGTAAACAAAGATGCATTTAGCTTAGGGACTCTAGCATGTTCTCCCTTACCATTAGCTGGTTTAATTGGGGAGTTAACTTTAGTTGATCCATCCCCTTTTTCCTCTTTATCCTCCTTATTATCCGTTAAATCCCTGGAGGAACTCTCCGGATTAGGAGGTGCTGCGGGAGCCTTTGAACCTACGAGTTGTGTTATCATTTCACGCAACTGTCTCATCTCGGTTTCCATAGAACTCTTCATGTTATTGAAGTCCTCTAGGGAAACCGAGGGAGGAAGGTCAATAGGGTTCCCATCAACATCGAAAGCCATACTTCTCTTAGGCGGTTAAGCCCGAATAAAGAACCTCGCTCTGATACCAATTGAAAGGATCGTATGGCCACCTAGAGGGGGGGGGGGGGGGGGTGAATAGGTGCTACGTCAATTTTTAATACTTTTTCAATTAAGGCTTGACACAAAGGTAAATTCTCTAGATATGCAACTATGGTGAATTTACCTATATGACAAGTTAACACTACACACGATAATAAACGAGAGATAAAGGAGTAACCGAATGGGAAGCACGCGGAGACAAGGATGTATTCCCGAGTTCCTCCTTTTTAGGGGAGTACGTCTCGTTGGAGGGGTGTGAGTATCAAACTCAAGACGCCACAAATGGCCTCACCCTATTCTCCGATGAACCTTGCCCAAAAGCTCGGTTCACCTTCCACTATCGGAATCCTTCAAGCCGAAATCCGGTGCCCTTACAACACACTTGAGGCACAACCCACAAAAGGGTTGGGAGCTCCCAAGCACCACGAATCTGCTACACAAAAGTAGCAAGCAAGTGAGTTCAACAATGGGGATAGGTTTTCCCAATGGAAACCCTAGCAAATGGTCCCTCAAGTGAATGAGTGGGAAATGAAGAACGTCTTGGTGAAGATGTAGATCGGGGCCTTCTCCTTCAATCTTCCAAAGATCAACGCGTTTGGGTGGAGGGATCGGGAGATCTATCAAATCTTGAGCTTGCAAATAATGGTGTTCTTCAAAGATGAGCTAGCTAAGTGGCTGGAGGTAGGTGGGGGGGTATTTATACCCCTCCAGATTTCTGCCGTTGGAGTGCAGCGACAACCGGATATTCCAGTATAAGTTGGGACCGGATATTCCGATCCAGAATGAAACTTCGGCTGGAAACTTCCGGTGACCTCCAGCAGCTGCAACCTTAGGTCCTTAGCGGATTTCTTCGACAAATCTTCTGGACCAGATATTCCGGTGTCACCAACCGGAATTTCCGGTGACCTCCAGCACTTGGGAATTCTGGTCCTTAGCCAAATTCTCGACAATTCTGCTGGACCGGATATTCCGGTGTTTTGGACCGGAATTTCCGGTGAACTCCAGCACTTGGGAAATTCATTTCTTCCTTCTTTTTGGTATTGATGCACAAGCAATATATACTACTAAGACCTGCATCACTTTAACACCTAGTCAAATGTTCACTAGTGTTGTTAACTAACACACAAAACACAAGAGACTAAATTATGCTCTTTCACCTTACGACTCAAATTTATTTGAGAAAAAATAATCTTATTTTACTGAATTAAAGCAAAAAATATGAAATTTAAATATAAAATCGACTTAGCTTGTTTTGTTGTCCTGCGTTGGTGACGCGGCGTGAGTGTGGACCGTCGCCATCCGCTGCGACGAGGTTGGAGACGCTCGCGTTGTTGGAGAAGCCGGCCCGCGGCCGGGTCGTCGATAATCATCTGAAGCCGGCTCGCGGCCGGGTCTCCTCGATGGTCGATGCTCTTGAGCTGCCACATCACATTATTTATGTGGGGATATATACAAATGTAAAGGAGGGGTGCATGGTTTACCGTTTACTTGGGGGAAGCTAAACACTGATGCTTATATGCCGCCTTCATTAGCTGGTTGCTGTTCTGTTATTAAAAGCTTAATTGTCAATAAACCATTTTTGTGGCACAATTAAGAGCAAACCATGGGCCTTTTGTGGAGAATTTTCTCTTTACCCCGAAATTTCCTTCTCATATTACATATAGGAGCTATGGTAACTTGTCATTTGATAATGATCCGGATATACATATAGCAGGAGCTGTTGTTAACTGAATATTAGTCAAGAATTCTGGACTCCTGTTTGGGCCCTATATTGGTTTGGTGGCAACAACCAGATCCTAGGCAGCTCACTCATGGTTTGAGATTTGGTCGAAGCTTGTGAGAAAGTACACATGGGGACTCTGTGTTTGTGATCCCAAGTCCATCAACAGAAAGTAGTTGGACAGTCTCTCTCACACACATGGAGTTTGATCATCAGAAACATTGGGAACACAAGTGTTAGTTTGTGGAAGCCGTTTTGTTTACTTTAATCCCTATGTGCCAATTGCCAATGCATGCTCTGGCATGCGCATCTGGAAGCATCTGTTCTTGGTTTAAAAAATGCAGTAGGAACTTTGACTTTGGAATCAGGTTACTTCATATATACTGCCCAAATAACTAGTTTATCAGTCGAGAAACTACAGTCCATATGTAGGTTTACACCAGGTAATAGAACTGAATTTACGAATGCCAACTTTCTGAAAAGACTGCAGACTATATTTTACTTGAGATCGTCATCTTTCTTGTAAAGTATTTTCTTTCTGACGTTTTCACGAAGAGCTTTACACGACAGATCACAGATGCTGATGCTGAGATAGTGGCTTGTTTGTGGGTGTAGCTGGCCCATGTTCGTTCGAAATGATAAGGTTTCGCTTGCTTTGGGAGAGAGAGTAGAAAACATGTGCTTTTAGGCAGCAAACTAATGGAGCACTGACTGAATAATATAATGGTGTCTGCCTTCGAGAAAGATGTGAGATGACAGTGGAGATGATTCCATCCGAGATGCCTTGAAACCTTTAATTCAACAAGTATATTGCTTAAGAAGATGTCGAGGAGCAAAGAGAAAGATGTATTAGAAGCTAAGTAGTTGCATTGGCAATTAAAGTCACCATCTTCCTTTTTTTCTTTTTCTTAACAGGGAGCAGATCCACGTGAAGCATTTTCCATGCAATGGAAGAGCAACTCTCCGTATGCTCTTTTCTTTTCCAGAGACGTGATTCCTTTTGAGTACTAGTACCATCCGATTTATCTTTCCTTCTTTGTACGTGACCCTGACTTTGCATGCATTGATGCTTGTACGCAGTTTTTGTCGTTTTTCCATCGTAGAGACTGGATCCGAGTCGAACTCAGCAGCGCTGCCTCACCAACCCGGAGTGGAACAAGCTGAAGACACACGTTGCTGGCGATTCCTTTGATTGATGGTAGCTTTTCAGATTCTTTCCTTACTTGATCTATCCACGATCGGATTTTTGCTTTTGATTTTCTCCCCACGGGCTAGGCTGGAACCAGAGCTAGCGGGAATTGGATTCGTACTCTCGCACGGAGGTCAATCACGGAAGCGATCAAACCCGGCTGACGCCGAAATTCCTGCCGTGTCGAGCTTGTCTGTACGATCTTGATCCGGCTGATAAGATGAACACGCGGACGCGAGGCGATGGTGATGTCGAGCCCCAGCGCATCGATCCGGCGAATTTGACCAGCGCTACACGAGGGCGATGTTGATGTCGAGCCCCCGGGTCGCTGATCCGGTACGGCGAGTCGCCGCCTTGTTGATGAAGATGTATGAATCCACGTGCACCTAGCCCCACGGTGGGCGTCAACTGTCGTGGTATTAATCAACGGCGGTATCATCTGAGGATGATTTATACGGGGCTATGTACGCACGGGCATCGTCGATGTGGGTTAGCACACGAAAGACAAGATTTATACAGCTTCGGGACCCGGGAAACATTGTCCGGTAATATCCCTACGTGTTGTTTGTGGCTAGGTCTTATTTCGTATGCTCATGGTGGAAGTCGCCGTTGTGGCGGCTCCTCTTTTGGTGTAGGTCGTGTGTTGAGCCTCTCGTAGCTCTGCCCTCTTGGGGCGCCTTGCCCCTTCTTATATAGGTGGACGGGGCCGGCTTACATGTTGAGACCTAGTTGAATACAAACTAGTCTCATCTTATATTACAAGTCAGCAATGTGTCCTAGTCCTACTCTAGTAGTTGTGCCGGCTTACTGGGCCTCTTCTGGATGGGCCACAATCAACTCCATGTGGGTACCCGTGTCCCATATCCCCGACAGAGGCTATTTCTTTGTAGCACAAAACTACTGTGTTGAGAGAACTTACTACTTTCTGCCAAAGGTAGAAGTGCTTTTCTGGTACTCTTCATCTGAAGCCAGTCTTATTGTGGGTTCCAATCACCACAAGAGAAGTTACGACCTGAAGACGTTCTAATTGATTTTCTTTCTTGCACAATATGGGCAGTCCTTTTTCTTTGTTGCCAACTGTCGTGGGCATTTGCCAGCTGGTTTAACCGACTAGTTTTCATTGAGAAATAGAGCTTTTACATAACAAATTAACAATGGAGTTAAAGTGAGTCTGGCTGATGAAGGGCGAACGCTACGCCTACGCGTCAGTCGGGTGTAGAAAAGCCTAGCATCAGCCGCCTGTAGCGCCGTTCGATTTGAACGATCACAGTCGTCCGACGCGTCAAAGCGCGAGACGTCGCTTTCAGTCGGAGCAGCGCGCACGCCTAGCTTCCTTCCCTCGATGGTCCTGTTCCACGTGGCGGGCCCCATAAACTGGTACACATTTTACAACCGTATGCATGCAGCCAGGACCACTATCAAATTATCTCTGCTACAGTGCTACTCTATGTACACATAGCTACACCGTATTTTTAAGTGAAAAATTCTTTGCGTTGTCATCTGTCCCATGTACTCCCTACCCAAGTCAAGTAATTTGGAACGGAGGGAGTACGATTTTTGCACTAATACCCAACGAGCAGATTGAGACATTCAAGTGGGTGTTCAAACTGCTACATAACTTGATATAGCATAACTTGATAGTTTTTGCACCATCAGTGTTATTTTCTTGCATCACAAGGACAACAAATATGCACCATTTCTATTTCTTGGTAGCATGTCGAAAATTCAAACTGCTACATAACTTGATAGTTTTTGCACCATCAGTGTTATTTTCTTGCATCACAAGGACAACAAATATGCACCATTTCTATATAAACTATCAGTGTAATTTCTACTAGTATCAAATTTGCTACAAGCAATGTCATAACAATCCATAACAATCATTAGAGCAATCTCCGTGTAGCATACGCATGACATCATCACTTTATCCGTGCTTACACAACAAAAAACATACACCTAGGTAGCAACATCGATCACCGCATGCAACATCGCCCAAAGTCCCCAAAAAATTGAACGTCACGTGTAGACGCAGGGACGCGGTGGTGGCGCGGCGGCGCACACGGGTTCGACGGCAGTGTTGCCCAGCTGTCGTGAGCGACGAGCTGGCCATGCCATTGTGGTCGACGGCGAACATGGAGCGCAGCAAGGAGGGGAGCACAGGCGTTGGTGGTGGTTGCTGTCAACCAGGACACCGGTGGCATTGGAGCACCATGGTCGTCAGGGCTGGTGGCTGCTGCACTCGTCGGCAAGCGGAGCACGCGCACGACGGCGCTACTTGGCCCAGAAGGAGAACTGAGCGCCAAACTCGCCGGTCGGATCTTTGCTGGAGGCTGCCATGGCCGTTGTGGCCGTAGCCAAGAGAAACCGCACTGAGGGGCGTGGGTGGCGGCGGCTCCTCGGCGAGCACGAAGTTACTAATCTTTTCATTTAGCACCATGTAATCAATGGATGTAGTGTTAATATCTCCTCGCACTACATGTAGCAAGAGTATAGTAGGATGTGATCGTAAAAAGGTTGGTGTGGCATGCACCGGCGCCGGTACTGTAGCAACAGTAGGGCTGCATGTCGCATGAGCTGTGGTCCTTTGTTCACTTGGGTGAGAAAAAAATTTAGGAGAGGACGGCAGCGCATGGATGCATGGTGGGGACAAAGAAAAAGCAGCGAGATGAGGGAAGGCAGTGGGAACGCTCGAAACTTTGGTCGAAGGAAAGTGCGCGCTGCGACCGCAGGACGGTGGTGGACGGAGAGTCGCGGACACACGCGTCGCCCAGACCGGCTGTAGCTACAGCCGGTTGTAAATTAGCATTTTCCCTGATGAAGATGCTACTACACATATTCTCCGGCGTATTGCTATGCCGCTTAGTGGCGGTCACAGTTCTCATCGTTCAACTTTTGCACCAAAGTGGACACGGACACACATCAGAAGGCAGTCCAATTGTCAAAGTACACGCAATTGCTTCTAAAGTAACATGTCAAAAGGTTATGTCTACATACAGTGAGCACATCTTAGTTGATAAAGTGGAAGGAAGATGATCGCTTACCATATATAAATGAAGCTGGCCGGGCAATAGCGAGTTTGATCTGCCTGCGTTGCATGAGATGGCTACGAGGTCTTTGCCAATATCTTCTAATCTTGATGATTGCAGAAGTGAGCTAACTCGACCTTGCTGTTCTTCTATACATATTCCATTTCGGTTTCCTTTGTGAAACATTTTTGCTTCTATTCTTCTAGTTTTGCAGCAGCTGTGGTACGCATGTGCTGGTTCGAGTATTACAATTCCTCAAGTAGGGGAACCTGTATTCTACTTTCCCCAAGGACATCTGGAGCAGGTAGCTTGTCTTCAAATACCTTTCTCTTGATTTGAGCATTTGGTTGGTACATAGGTATTTGACATATCTTTTGTTCGTGACAAAACAGACTGGGGGCATATCCATGCATTTGCACGGTGTTCCCTCGCAGATCCTATGTCGCGTGCTGAACGTGGAGCTGAAGGTGATCGGCTTATCTCATTTATTTTCTTCCACAAATCCTGCCTCCGATGTTTAATGACCAACCAGTATTGCTTTGATCCTTTGTGCAGTCAAAAAATGATTTTGTCTATGTTTGCGTGGTCTTACTACCTGAGCTCAATGTAAGTGTCATACATTTGATTTGTTGTTCTTACCATAGCACTGAATTCCTGATATTGCTGTTTAGCATGGCTTTAAGGTGATCGATAGCAAGGGTCTGCCTTCATTAACACGAAGGATTCCGGCACCTTATTTCTGCAAGAAATTAAGAGTCGCTGACACAATGGCTCATGCTTGGTTTTCTATACCAAGGAAGCATGCTGAGAAATTCCTCCCGCCATTGGTTGGTGTCTAGCCGCTTGCAAAAGTTCACTTTAATATACTTAACGTTGCCAAGTTACACTAATTATTCGTTGTTTGTTGGTGAAGGACATGACCAAGATGGCACCGATGCAGGAGCTTGTTGTGAAGGATCTTTCTGGGATGGAGTGGCGCTTCCAGCACAGATTAGGTGCCTGCTACTCAATATCAGAACTTGCCTATCATACCATGCAAAGAAGAAGCAAAACTTCTTTATCTATAGAAAACTCTATTTATACAATATAGTCATAATACAGTAAGAGTTTGCCAAAATTGAGTTGTCTTTTCTTTTTAGCTTCCCGCTTTCTCCATCTCAAGATATTAAAGCTTTTCTTGTTTTATTATAATTTTCACTGAACTGTATCAATGGTTGATGTGTTTTTGTCATCAGTGGGACGAAGGAGGCATCTCCTTCAAACTGCAGAGTATGCAATTTCCAAAAATCTTGTTGCAGGGGATGCTATTGTTATTTTGAGGTTTGTTAAATTACCCCATTTGATTTCTCCGCCAAGGCTTCACCTGACAACAATCACTAGGGAAGCACAAGCTCGGCTTGGCTTATCAGATTGGCATGAAAAACATAAAGATTTGTGTTGCGCTATCTGGTACTTTTGCTCTCACCAATTTGCATTTCATGTAAGGGTAACAATGTCCCTGTTGCATACCATGTAGAGGAGAAGATGGAAAGTTACGCGTTGGGGTTAGACGATATATGAGAAATCTTGGTAATATGCCTTCGTCGGAAATAACTAATGATGAAGGTCATAAAAGAGGCCTTGGTATTCTTCCAACTATAAGTCATGCTATTACTGCAAGGTCCAAATTCACCGTCGTATACGGACCTAGGTATGTTCCCTCCACTGGACTTCTTTTCCTTTTGTGGATCATGCTGTCACTGAATTTGCCTGATGCGTCTCTTCTGGTGTAAGTGCATAGTAACTTGCGATTAATCAGAACATAGGTTTGTCATTTCGATGATATGCTACTAAATTTTTTGTTGTCAAACAATTTGGCAGCACTGGTACAGGTCAATTTGTTGTGCCATATGATCAATATGTTGAGTCTGGAAAGATCTGTTCCGTAGGGACAAGATTTAGAATAATCTTCAGGGAAGCGACCACAGAGCACAGGTATCATGTTAATAACTTAATACCCCCTGGAAAAATCATCTTAATTTTTGTTTTGATGTCGTAAACACAAATTATATGAAATTTCAATGCATATCATGTATATATTCGGGGAAGTAATTGTGGGTTGTCTCTCAGGACGTCGTCACTTTCAATTTATTATAGTTTTAAGACTTATGATTAAGATCAAACTCTAATTCATGCTCATACTAAGAATTGTAATCAGATAATATGGCATCTTCTTAGACTGTAAATTCACATTCTTATTAGACCCGATGCAGTATAACGACTTTCTCGTGTTGGGGCAATTTATCATTTTTACAGAATGCTTTATGTACTGTTATTGCAGAGTTTCTGGTATTATATCAGGAATTGAAGATTTTGATGCAACATGGCCTGATTCAAAGTGGAGATGCCTAAAGGTAGTTGGTAACCAGCATCAATCACGGCCCAAACTGGCTACTGACCCTTGTTTGGCTAATGATTCTTAAATACAAATTTCAGGTGAAATGGAACAAGGACTCATCGATTGCAATTCCAGATAGAGTTTCTCCGTGGGAAATAGAGCCACAGAAGAGATTTTCTAATGCCATACTCCCGTATTTTCAAACGAATAAACCTTGTGGTCGAAGAGGTTTACTTAGAGAGGATTCCATGCATAAAGCAACAGTATCGGCAACACATGATCCTTCATGTGTTGATACGGAAGCCTGTCTTAACAGTGCAGAATATATTCTCCAGTTGTGTCAGGACGGATCCTTGGCAAATACATCCTCCTCCCTTGCAGAGAACAGGATATACCTCTCTTCCGTGGATGCCCTTATCTGTCTCTCAGCGGGTTCCTCTTCTGTTGATGATCTTCGCATGCAAGCAAAAGCAGCTCTTGATATTGCAATGTCAGAGCTTGCAAGAACATTCCATGGCCTCAAATTGTGGAACACCAACCATTTTAAGGACCTTGATAGCCTACCTAGCACCATGAGTAAGTTATACAGTCCATCAGCCTTAGATAGCCTCTCTCTCTCCTCAACCAGTAGTGAGCCAGTTTCAGCAAGCTCCTGTAGCACTGTTGCTTCAAGCAGGGACAGTGAGGTGATGCCTGCAGAAGACTGTTCAACGTTGCACAGGGTCATGTCTTGCTTGACTGAGAAGAAGCTTGATTTGATCAACCAAAACTCCATAATTTCTGTTCGGAGTATAGTCAGCCGGATGATCCGAGCTGGGTGCACGGAACGATTAAGGGGGACATTCACTGACTTATCACAAGAGTTTATTAGGTGGGGTGCTGGCAACAACATTCACTATTTTTTTTCAAACAGTGACTATTGTTTTATGGATTTGTTAAGTAGCTTCACTATCATCTCGTATTGTAACAACTCAGTGCACTACCTCACTCAGACACCCAAAATACATTCCATTATTACATCTAAAGCGTATTTGAACATAACTGCCTAATTCAGTACTACCTCCGCTCCTTTTGCTTGTAGTATAATACATGCAGTCAAAGTTGTAAATTTCTAGCAGTAATATACATGTAAAATAAGTACTTCAGTTATCCTTATACTTTTAACGATTTTGGCTAGCATCTACTTAGATAAAGTAATGTTCAAAAGCTAATCATGTTGATGGTCCAGTCTATAATCAAGTAAGAGATAATAGGGGGATAATTATTCCACTATGACGATTTTTTCCTTTCATTTCAGTTCTATAAAGTTGCTTCTGTTATAGAGTAGTAAGGAGGGCATCTTTTGCAAGCCTTCATTTAATAACCTGGTCTATTTGGAATGTTTTTCATGAAGCAGGGATTTCCACATTCTTGACTCTAACTGGATTTTCCAATGCCATTCACGGGTCGATGAAGGTGACTCCTGTGCTGGTGAAAGTATGAGACTGCAGAACTGGAATCTGGCATCACAATTCATCACAAGTGTTCTTGTTGAGATGCGGCGGCAGCTAAATGAAGCGGATTTTGGCGCCTTTGATGAGCTCAAGGGGGAGTACTTTGCAAAGATTGTGGAACAGCCAGTTTCAAAACTACTGAACGTCGCTTCTACGTCAGCTGCTCTTAGTAAACTGTTGGAGGAGATCCCTCAAGGATTGGTTGCGTGCGTGCAGTCCGTGTTCCCCAGAATCATTCATGCGCTCGGTACATACAACACACTCTCAGATATTGTGCCAACTTTGTTAGAGTTAGTATCTCCGGAATCTAGAGAATCAATCTCTAGAAGATCTGAAGCAATTGGCAAGAAGGTGGAGGATGTGGTGAACAAAATGATTGACACTCTTACAGATGTGATGTCAGCAAGTTCTCTGCCAGAAACTGAAGATACTGATATTCACCCTGTGGCAAAAGCTGTCGCAGAAGGCACAAGATCATTGTTACAACACAGAGACTCGCTGAACTTAATCCTTGCTCACAATTGTTGCCGGGTGCATGAAGGTGTCCCTGCCATAGAATCATTAAATAGCCTTATATCAGGCCTGATCGTGCATTTGGAATCTGTGCTGAAAAGGAGTTGCGAGGGACTGCTGCCAAAAGAGTCGCTGTACATTTTCTTGTTGAACAACATGCAATTCATTCTCGACCAATTCAAGAGCTCAGTGATGAAGGAGCCTATTGGACACCGTGACTGGGCCATCGAGCATCACAAGACAATGGAGCATTACATGGAAGCATACATTGAGACCTCCTGGGCACCTGTATGGTCTCATCTGGCAGCTAAGGAGGGAAAGCGTCTTCGTTTCTGGAAACATTCATGTGTGCAGCGGTTCACCGCAGCCTTCCAATCTGTTTATGCTAAACAGAGGCACTGGAAGGTGCCTGATCCTCATCTTCGTCAAACGCTCAGGGCATCCATATCAAGGAAACTTATCCCTGCATACTGTGAATACTTGGGAAGACATCAAAAGGGTAACAAATCAGTAAGGATAACTAGAGAAGAGTTGGAGGACCTGCTGTCAGAATTGTTTGAAGGATGATCTAAAAGACCCCTGATTCAGTTTAATAGCGTTCTAACCGCATTCCATTTTAAAAAGATGTTGTAACCACATCACTGAACCTAGTGCCCCTCTTAAACAAGAGAATAACCTTTAGGACTCATTTTGTCTTATCGACTTATTGTCTTATAGTAGATCTCTACTGTATACCACCATTGCTTTCCTTTTGCGCTCGTTTGTCCAGATCGGTGAAGCGAACCTTTTGTCTATATGACATTCACTCTATTGTAATTACTTGCACATGTTTGGTTTATTAATCTTCGTCCTGTCATCCTTATGTTTCTCTTTCTCGATGGCACATCATTACTTATCTCTCTACTCTCTTCGATGTAACATTCTGATTTTCCAGTCAAATATGAATATGTGATGAGCATGAATCTTTGTATTCCAATTTTTTTGGGATAAACTTTGCATGATTGAAAAAGAAATATCTTTGTATCCCTTTCTCAATTCTTGCAAACATAAATCTTAAGTTTTGAGAAATAAATAAGGTTTTTTCAACAGTGCCTTGTACTACAACCAGGGAATATGAGTACTATAAACTGATCCACCAGTTGATATGTATCAGTATTTTAGACATTTTCACTATGGGACGGGAATCACGATAGCATTGTTCGGTCTAGATATCAGGTCCATCTGAGGCTCGTGGGCCAAGACTAATTTTCGATTCATATAATTTGTTTTTAGAACAATCGACACAGTATATGGAAATAAAAAGAAGCCCACAAATCAACAGGCCAACAGACCAAACAAAATTGGAAATGGGCCGAAACTGAAAGCGATAGCAAGCATTTAGCTGAAAAAGAAACAATAGGCATGCAGAAGTCAACAATTTGATCGGTGAGCAAATTTAGTTGCAAGACTGATGTCAGTCAACTGATAATTAGCTTAATTCTCAGTCGATTGAGCATTAGTAGACAATAGCATGAAGTACAATAAATCTGGATGATTTATATCTTACCGTGTAGGATGGTGAAGCCATGGAAAGAAGATGGATCAAGTTCAGAACCACAATAAAAGGTTTAGAACTTAATCAATTGTGTGCTTGCAAAATATGATCAGATCGTTCAAATGGCTTGACATGTCAAAAGGTGTTTTGACAAGTTCAAGAGTTGACTACACCAAGACTCATGATCTGTAGTAAAGCCAAATTCGGATATTATCATGGAAACCTGAACATTGATAAAGTAAAATGTAGGGTTAAAAGCCAAAAATTATCGAGGGTCTTGTTATTAAGATACATGATAAAGTAAAATGTAGGGTTAAAAGCTAAAAAATTAATGTTTGAAATCATATTTTGATGAAGTGGTCAAAAGAGTTTTTGGCTTTATTAAAATCACGATAGGTCTTGAGTTTTCAAGAAAGAAAGTGGGAGCTTGTAACTTTTCTAATTTGTAATGTTTCGAACATTTGATTAGAAATTTGGAAGCTTTCCTTGACATAATTGGAATCATTGAAAGGAGTTCTACAATGAGGCTTAAAGGAAGCAATACACTCAGGTGATCCACATGATCAACACAATGAGTAATGCCACTCGCAAAAAAAAAAAAAAAAAAAAAACACAATGAGTAATGCTAGAATCAGATAAATGCATAATGACATGGAATTTTTTGATGAGAACAAATGGGAAAGGAAACTCCTTGGTCGTGAGAATCTTCCTAAGGCTTCATCGACATCTACACCGACATCTTCCGCTTCAGGGTGTTGGTATGACTACTAGTCATCTCTCGCTTGTATCTTTTTATAGATAGATCTTGGTTATTACGCGCAAGGCAAAAAAAATCTATATTTCTGGAAGTAACCCAACACTTGCCAGCGGCAATGTAGTGGCGGGTTGGGCAACTCCAGCGCCGGACCCAGACCAGTGTTTGGTCGCCCAGAGGTATGTCCATCCGCATCTCTTTTATCGTTGCAGCTAGGATCTAATTTTAGTACGGTAGTTAAATGGTGATGCTTGTTGGTTGAATGTTGATCCGTAGCGAACAACAAGAGGGAACCCCTCCTCCATTCATGAGGATGGGTTGGTATGCAAGACTTGGTTGGCCTTAAGCACTTCCGGTGATAAATCAAACGCCTCGTAATATTGGGGAAAATTCATCAAATGTTTAATGAAGATCCGGAAGCTAGCCGCACCAACGAATATCTCCGCCATAAGTGGGCATGCATCCAAGACTCCATCAACAAGTTTGTCGGGTGCTATGCTCAAGTGGCGAACGTAAGTTTTGTGTGACTCCATCAACACATTTTTGTTGTTCCTGCACTTAATATTATTACAAATGTTGAGTGACTCTTTTATTTGCTAGATGGAGGGTGTCATCCTTATGTACAATCACCTTCAGAGAATGTCATTGTGGTTGACCAATTGTTGGAACTCTTAAAGGGGGTACCCGCTCCAGAAAATGCAGAAGATAAAAACAGAGGGAACGCTAAGAACAGTCCCAGACTCGGAAGGTGTGACGCCTCAGGCAAAAGGAACGCGAAGCGGCGCCCGCCGCATATGCCACGGTGGAGGACGATCCATCCCCCTGCAGTGAAGTTCTGGTCTGGCCGCCATGGCATCCTTCGTTCATGAGGATTTTCCCTTGTGTGTAATGTTTAGTTGAAGTTTGTCCGGATTTTGTTCGTTCGAAATGAGAAAAGGCCCGGCGATTGTTGAGAAACAACAGGCTGGATGCAGATCGAGTATGTGAATCATGTTTAGACCCATATACGGGCCATCCCAATAGAAATTTCTGAAATCTCAAATGCCTCATGTACATGGCAAAAAGTGGGTGCTAACGATTTAGTCCCATATGGAAAGTTGGATGTGAGTTGCAGCACCTTATAAGATGGAGTTTTCTACAACTTGGTTATTGAATGAGAATAGGATATGCTCTTTCTTGCACTCCTCCTCCTCCACCGCTCGCTCGTCTCGTCACGCCTCTTCACAACATGGTCGCGTTTCGTGAATTCTATCCTCAAGCCTAGTCAACTTTTGTCTATATTTTTATTGTTCGGGAAAACTGAGTCATTAGCATACGCGTAACGGATAAGATAAGCCAGTTTGAGTCACTCCCGGGTCGTGGGCTGCTGTAACCGACTCAAACGTGTGAAGTGGGCCCGCAGAGAATGTTGTACCTATTATGGTTTTTCCGAGTCGCGCTATATAAAGCTGTGCACTGTGTGCCGTCACGTACCAAAACCAATCTAGATTTTTCCACTCCTCACGCCTTGCGCTGTCACCATAGTATACTCCATTCCAAGCGCCAATGTGCACCGGTCAACGAGAGAGCAGGCCGGTCTCCTGAACCACTCGCTCTTGTGATTCTGTACGGGAAGAGCGAATTATTTTTTAGAAGCGTCTCGCACGACTGCTCGTCGTCTTCATGAGTGGTCGTCTACCATCTAAATCAGGCTGTGGTGCAACTTTCCGCCTCCTCAAACGTTGTCTACAGTGACCGATGTTCACAAATGTTGTCATCAACAACATCGCTTCTACACCGACGGCTACTTACTCTACAAACGATCGGTATGTGCGACGTATTCCGATCTACAGTTTTACTATGGATGTTTTTACGTATATGATGCTACTACCTCCGTTCCAAAATATAAGATGCTTTAGTAAGCCAAAATAGCAAACCAAAATGTCTTATATTCTGAAACAAAGTTATATTCTGAAACGAGGTAATATTATTTATTTTTTGATAAAGGTAGTATCATGTATGACATCTAATATTTTTGAGTTTCACATGTTAGTAGCTGATGCACGTTTAATATTCTGATATTAATCATGAAACTATTGTATAATTATACAATATTAATGTCGTTTATCCACGTACGTGGAATTCTGGGTTTATGAGATCCACACGTGTGTGAATCTCGTGATTTTATTCTGTTATTCTTGAAAATCATCAATTTCTCCTGGTTCTTATCTATCCACACGTACTTACACGTGGGAGCTCGATCTGAAACCATGGATACTTGTACCGTCCGCGTCTCTCACTAACAGAAGAGCATGCAAACAAATCTCGAAACTCTTGTTAGTTTTGACCATCACTTGTATGTCTCTGAGCCACACAACCTGACAACCACTACAAATAAGCACCCTGCATCCTTACGCCTCGTGAATAGCAACGACAAAAATCACACGTACACCCACATCGCATCTCTTGTTCTCTCTCATTTTCTTCTCTGCTCCCCTCCGATCGATGGCGCCGACTGCCCAGGTACCTCACCCGCCTCCTGTCGAATGCGAATCATATGGCCAGATGTGCATGCCTCATTTTCCATTTTCTTGTTTCTTAATTCCTCACCCAGGTTGTGGCGGCGCCGGGGCAAGAGCGGCGCGGAGAAGTGCGCAAGCCGGCGGCGAGGTGCCACCCGGCGCTGTCGTCGGACGGGAAGGCGTCCATCAGGGGCGTCGTGGGCGAGCTGCTTGGGTGCGCCGATAAGAGCAAGGGCCTTGTGTCCCTCGGCGTTGGGGATGCCTCCGTGCACGCCTGCTTCCGCCGGGGCGGGGAGTTCGCCGCCGACGCCGTCGCCGGCGCCGCCAGGTCTGGGGAGTTCGACTGCTACGCGCCTTCCCACGGGTTTCCCGCGGCACGCCGGTGAGTACGCCTCGTGCTCTGGTTCATCTACGTCTGGCTGTTTTCTTGAAGTTCGATGCTTAGCTAATCTAAATCCAACAGTCTTATTAGTTTAACCAACCAATGTTTGTTTGCGGATCAGCCTTAGGCTACGTGAAGATAAGGCATTCATTTCGTCGTCTCGGCCTAATTCAGTCTGAAGATAAGGCATTCATTTCGTGGTCTGTATGTATCTGACTGACATGCATTTCTCCTTACTCTCTGTCCCCAAGCTGAACTGAACCTTTGAGGCTTTGACCGCCGCTTGGCTTAACGGTCATCGATACAAGCACACTGTCTGTAACTGTACCGCGCATCTCCCTGCATGGGAATCAGGGTTGCTGCATACCCCATTCGCAGCGAGATCTTTGCAAGTCTTCTGCACCTGCACAAAAATGACCAAATCGGTAACTCAGTACCAACGTCTTTCATTCTACCAAAATGCACTAAAGTCTCCAAACCAACGTGTAAGAGCACAGGGAAAGAAAGCCATTGGCATATTTTTTGAAACGAGTCAAAAGATTTGCCATTTTCATTAATTAAGAGGAGTTTTAAGAGAGTGTTACAAGCCTAGTCTTGACCCAAGAGCTCAAGACCCAAAAATACAAAGTGTACTCTCGCGGCATTATACTACTCAACGCCTTTGCGCCGGCAAGACACCACAAAGCCGCCTCTTTAACTTTTCGATGATCATGGGGGCGATTGTCCATTTAGAGTATTTCAGAACACATGTGCATTCCTTTCCTTCCAAACTTTCCAATATACAAGCATTGCCAAAGAAGCCAAGGCTTTCCTTGAGTCTCCTCTCTTATGCATCGCCTCGATCCACCAATCTTTGACGGAATGAAATGTTTGACAATCCCGAGGGGCAAGATCATGGATCCCAAGCCAAGTCTTTGAGGAGGACTAAGTTCTAGTGGTGAAGCGGCATTGGAAGAGGAGGTGCGTGACCGTTTCTTGAATTTGGTAACATAACTTGCAAAGGCCGCAATTTTGCCAATCCCTCCGATCAAGTCTGTCGGTTGTCTAAACTCGGTTTTGGAGGATCAACCAAGCAAAAAAAAAATGCACTTGGGAGGTGCCCATGGCTTCCAAACTAGGGTAGGGATGATCGAAATAGTGTGTCCAAAAAAATTGCATCTTGTATGCCGACTTTGAAGAGTAACTCTCATTCTCGGTGAGGCCATTGGCATAATCGCTCAATGCTCGGGTGTCGCACTGTATTATAGTAGGTTCAGTTAAGCTAGTGGTGTTAATTCATCAGTTAGCTGCTGTCATCTGTTTGTTTTCTTCAGTTTCCTCCCATTTGGGAGTCCACGACGTGGCCGAGTCCGTGGGGTGGCAAAGGACCCGGTCTGTTCTAGAGAATAGGAGGGATGGTTACAGGGATAAGAGTACAGCACATGGTTTCAACAGTTTCTTTCTGAACCTGTGCGCTTCGAGGCCGTTGCTACTGCACTGACACTGATTCGCTGCTCGGCTTAATTATTTTGTTGATGTAAACATTTTGTTCCACTGCAACAACAAAAGTTGGCGCTTAATTATCATGCTCACACATCCCTAGTAATCTGTATAGCAATCAGGGTTGCTGTGTCTCGCTTCGTACGTGGTTGCCGCCATCAGCTTCAGGATCGGAGAATCCAATCCATTCATGACAGGCTTAACGCAACACAAATGCGCGGCCTTACACAGTCGAGTACAGTACTACCTTACATCGCATTGCAAAGCACTTCATATAATCTTGATTACTCGTTACAAAATTAATGTACGGTGTTTGCTAGCAACCACATGTATAGATACCAAGATAGTCTGACTGGTATACTGTATACAGACCACAGGCCCCAAAAAGCTAAACAATCCCAGGCCATTCATGTCACTGGTGCAACTTTTCCTAACAGTCTCTTTCAGTTTTGTACTTTTCTATGTTCCATTTTTTACACGAGCCATGTAGTGAAGAAATTTATGCATTCTCTTTATGTCACTGGCACACTTTTTCCGAGCAATCTCTTTCAGTTTTGTACTTTTCCCTAATCATTTTTTTTTGCATGATCATGTAGTGAAGAATTTTGTGCATTCTAAAGATGAACAAAGAGCTATTTCAATTTGTACGCTGGTTCCAAATATTATTTTTCTCTTGATAAGATTACATCTCTTGTCATACCTTAACTGATGCAGCTGACTTTCTTTGTAACAGCGCTGTGGCCGATCACCTGTCCGCCGGTGCACGCCACCACACCCGGGAGTC
This sequence comes from Poa pratensis, assembly GCA_947311845.1. Classification (NCBI taxonomy): domain Eukaryota; kingdom Viridiplantae; phylum Streptophyta; class Magnoliopsida; order Poales; family Poaceae; genus Poa; species Poa pratensis. The sequence goes on along the minus strand of CAMZMU010000081.1, from coordinate 7,473,106 downwards.
CGACGTGTTCATGACAGTCGGTGGCACGGGCGCAATCACTGCCATCACAACGGTGCTCGGTGGGGCTCCAGGGGCGAATATCCTGCTGCCACGACCGGGCTTTGCGCCCTATGAGGCGGCCTGTGAGCTTGTTGGTGCCGAGCCTCGCTTCTACGACCTCCTGCCCCGGCAGGGTTGGGAGGCTGACCTAGCAGGTGTGCGTGCTCTGGCTGACGGCGCCACAGCAGCCATCGTCATCATCAACCCAAACAATCCTTGTGGCGCGGTCTACTCTGTGCAGCATCTTATCCAGGTGATCTTCACCAGCACAACTTGCTGCATCCTGAAACCGAAATCACAAGAATTTTTATTATTACAAAATATCTATCAAGACTAGGCTGCTACCATCTCTGAATACTATGAACAAATGTACCTTCATGTACTTGTAATTTGCATGATTGATTGATATATCGCTGATCACCAACTACATCCCTTGATCTGTAGATTGCTGAGACTGCAAGAGATTTGGGGATTCCAGTAATAGCAGATGAGATATATGCACATATGGTCTTTGGTGGCAGCAAGTTTGTTCCCATGGCCACATATGCACACATTGCACCGGTCATCACCATTGGAGGGATCTCAAAGAGATTCATGGTACCAGGATGGCGTCTCGGTTGGTTGGCCTTCTGTGATCCTAATGGTACACTCAAGAATGTACGACACTAGATTATTCTCATGTTTTTGCATTTCTTTTTATATGCACTCTTGTATGTAGATCCATAACTTTGTTCTTCTAAAGGTTAGAACTGCGACTGAGATGCTACTGAATGTGACTTCAGGACCAGCTTCAATCATTCAGGTAAGGAACCGATTACTAAACAATGTTTTACCTACACAAGTGAGTGCACTAATTCAGATGAATTCTTTTGATACACAGGCATCGGTTCCTAAGATTCTTTTGCATGAACACAAGGAGTTCCATCTGAATGTGGTGAACTTGCTTGAGTCTGCTGCAGATGCTCTCTACAAAAGAGTGAACCAGATTGAAGCTCTCCAATGCTACTCAAAGCCTCACGGTTCAATGTTCATGATGGTTGGTTTTCATTGATTCAATTTCATTGGATTATGATGATTTATTTGTTATCCTATGTCTGATCAAAAAATCATGCAGGTTGAAATCAATACTTCACTTTTATCAGGCATTGCAGATGACATGGACTTTGCTCGCGAATTGATCAAGGAAGAATCTGTCCTTATTTTACCTGGTATAATTATCACTATATTTACCATCTTTCTATTCCAAAAACCTTTCTGTCTGCTATCATTTATTATACTTTATATTTCCAATTTCAGTTCTGTCCTTTGTGATTTCCAGGTTTTGTCCTTGGGTTGAAGAACTGGATTAGGATATTCTTTGGGGCACCTGTTAATGTAATACTGGAAGCCTGCGATAGGATCGAGTCATTCTGCCAGAGAAGGACAGCTCAAGCAATGTATTGAAAAAGCAGTTCTGAAACCAGCAGTTAGGGTTTTTGTTAGCTCTACATTTGTAGTTTTATACGGCCTTCTGTTTCATTCTCCAGAAGAATATTTCAGGATTTGTATATAGAATCCAAGGAACAGTAGCTAGATAGTGAACAGCAGAATAAAGTTGCGACACAAATTTACAGAATAAAGGTTAGGACACCAAACATTCCTTATATTACTTCACAGCAGCAATTTGGTTATCGTCTTTTGGTTGATCAAATAACAAGTGAGCAACAAGATAAGACTTGTTACCAGTCAAGCTACAAACCATTGGAAGAACAGGTGAAAGTTCTGAACTGAAATACCACACCGACATTTGTTGCCTTGTAACTTGTGCGCGTTGGGGCCTAAGGAGGAATCTGAATCCAATTCCTTAGTACCCAAAACGGGAAAAATGCAGTGCATCAAAACAAACAAAATCAATTTAGTGTATCATAAGAAAATGACTTGCGCTATCTTTTTAAAGTTTGGATGTGTTTACTGAACCGACCAAACAGGCATGCCATGGTGTGTACTGTGTAGTGTGTACACTGGCATGCCTCTCCTTTCGTTCTCTTCTTTCTTTTCTTTTTGCCTGAGTCAGACATCAAATAGCTTCGATTTTCATTATCCGTTGGAATGTATCAAAATCAATAAGATGTGCCTGCCGGTGTACAATCCAATTTCTCGATTCAATAGAAGCCCAAAGAGGTGCATATGGTAGGATTTATGATTGGGCAAATCAAGTTGATTCAATTAATTTCTTCTCTAGTTCTCGTTATCCTATCAAGTCACTGGAAACTATGGTACTAGAGAAGATATATCATCAGATTCATTAGTTATTAATTCTGACATCCAATAATTCTGAATTTGAGCAAATGACAACCACAATTCCAGGAGAACATGCAAGAGAAACTTCATTTTATAGTACCTACCATGAACAGTTACTCATATATAGCAAGCAGGTCGTAGTAACATCAGTGGTAGACTGGTTATTCTTATTTGTGCATACTCAAGCGAGGGAACAAAACGTGGGCAAAAAAGTTTTCTGTTCACCGGCTACGAGCAGCGTAGGCAAAGGAAGCGGCGGCGATGACAGTGGTGGTAGGGCACAGCCATGTCCACACGCCACTCTTCTCCCTCTGCTTCGCCTCAGCAAATGCTAGCTGCAGCTTCTTGATCTCCCCATTCAAGGTATAGATATCTCCACGCTTGTTCTGAACTTCAGTCTTCAGCCCAGCAATATCGCGTTCCTTCTCGGCAGTGTAGCCCTCGACCTCCTCAAGCATCAGCCTTAACTTGTCTCCTTCAGCTTTCTCTCGCCAAGTGCTTTCTGAACTGTGTCCACCTCAACTTGGAGGCTAGAATTGTTGGCCCTGAGCTCTTCACAGAGTGCGCGTTGATCAGCAATGGAATCGTCGGAGCCCACTTAATTCGGCCCTCAGCTTTGCAGCCTCGGCATCTTTCTTATGGAAAGAGGACATGGCAGTATCCTTATTGGCTCGAATCGACTCAACGTTCCTCTTCAGTCCAGCTATTTCCTTCTCCAATTTACTCTTCTCAGTAGCAAGAGCAGACACAGCAGCCTCCTTTATCGTCATCATCTTGCGAATCTCATTCCGGAGAGAATCCGCCTCCGCCACCACGGTGGTGTACTTCTTACCGACATCTGCAACCTGAACTGGAGCTTCTCCAGCTCGTCTTCGCTGCAGCTAGCTCTGTCTTGCTAGTCTCCGTCTGGACTTCAGTTCGCTGTTCCTAGACGGCTGCAGAGAGCTTGCCTTCAAAGACTGGAACTTCACCTCCATTTCGGCCTTGCTGGAACTCAGAGCCTCCAATTGCTTCGATTTCTCATCAAGCTTGCCCTCCATCTCCTGCTTGTACATCTCAATGTTCTTCTTGTAATCCATGAAGCTTCCCTCCACCTCTGCCTTCTGAGCAAGTACGCTGCTAGCAGAGGCACTCATCTCTCCCAATTGCTTCTCCAATTCCCCTTCTCTGCACACAGCTCAGTACTCTTCCCCGCCAATTCAGAAACCACTGCTTCCAATCCGTTGACAGTTTTGGTAGCAGCCGCAGCCTCTGCTTCCTTCCCGCGGAGGAGATCCAGAACCCGCCGTTCCTCAGGCCGGCCTCCCCGACGCGAGCCATCGCCTCGCGCCTGGCATCAGCCTCTCGAGCCGCCCTCGCCTCCGCGGCTTGGAGCAACTCTGGTCGTCGGCGAGACGCGCCCGCAGAGCCACGCCCTCCTCGGTCGACGCGGAGAGGGGCAACAAGGGTGGCTCGAAGGACCTGGTGTTCCACGACAGCAAGCGCGCCGGCGTCGGCGGAGCGCTCGTCGACCAGGGCGGTGAGCGCCGCTACCTGCCCCCGCGTCTCCACCGCCTCCTTGACGAGCATGCCGTTGAGCGCTTGAGCTTTTCCACCTCCCCCTCCCGCTCCAGCGACGAGTCCCGCCTCCCCGACGAAGCCTCGGCCAACCCCGTCTCGCCGTCGGCTCGCTGGCGCCATTGTCTGCCTCAACCAAGGAGGCTGCTCGACAACGTCACCATTGGCCTCCGCGCAGAATCGACCGGCGGGGGAATCACTTCTCCGTTGGCCTCCGCCGCAGAATGAACGGCGTCTTGTCGCCGTTGGGCGCCTCAACTGTTAATGGAGGCGGCGGCGGAGCTCCGTCCCCGTTGCCGCTGCCGCAGAATCAGAGGCAAGTCATCGCCATCGCCTCAACCGAGGCGGCTGCGGCGTAACCTCGTATCCGATGTTCGCCGCCGCTGCAGAGTCCGCCGGCGGCTCGCCGCCGTTGGCCGGCTCAACGGAAGTCGACATGGGTGGCAGAATCCCATCTCCGTTGGTGTTGGCCACCGCTCCAGAATCCACCTTCGGCTCATCGCCGTTGACCGCTGCACCAGCAGAGGCGGCGGCGGCAGCCGCGGCCCTGTTTTTCTTGCTATTCTTGCCCATGTCTACGTGGCCGTCCCTAGGGTTAGCGACGAGCGCTGGTAAGCACAGAGATTACGCCATGGGTAATACCGAGCTTTACAGAAACTGACGCATGGGTCTCGCCAGTTCGTGCCCGAACCGTCAGTGGCGAGTGCGCGCGGGAGGCGAAGGGGAGTCGACCCGAGACCGTTGAGGTTCGAAGCATGTGGTGATGGACGGACGGCGGGGATGCGCCGGAGGCTTATCGCGTCCTGCGCCGCACGCACATGGAGACGAGGAGCCCGGGGAAGGGCGCGGAGAGGTCGCCGTCGATTCTTTTTCGTTTTCCTTCTCTGTGGGCGGCGTTGCGTGTGGATCTCGATGTGCCGCCCGTCGCGTGTAGGTCGTCGTGTCATGCTTCTTCTTTCGGCCTCTGCACCGTGTAGTACCGGAATGTTCTCTTTGCAGACTCCTCCTTGTTTATGCACCTGTTTTTTGGCAGTAAAAAGCGAGTCATAGTGAAATTTAGAGTTATATAAATACACCTCCCTCCAAGGCGTGGATTGGCACCGAGAACCCTTGCAACAAGGCGGACATGGATTTATTCTACGCGGCCACGGTTATCACCATCGGTGACGGTCTCATTGCGGCTTTTGGCACTCGCCATGGCTCCTTGGGATCAAGCCGAAAGTTTTGGCTCCCTCCATCTTTGCCATCTCCGCAAGGAAAAACTTCACCGTCAACAAAGGAATAAGTAATGATTTTTGGTTCGCCAACATTAACACCTCCGAAGGAATTACACCTCAACACATAATTGAGTTCGTCGATCTTTGGACGAAAGTTAGGGAGGTTCATCTTGTGGAGGGCACGCCCGATGACATCACTTGGAAGTTCACCACTTCCGGATTATACACGACGGCCTCCACGTATCAAGCCCAATTCGAAGGGATGACTCGATCCACCACGCCGGAGGCGGTTTGGAACAATTGGGCACCCCCAAGTGCAAGCTCTTTGCGTGGCTAATCCTTCAAGACCGAGTTTGGACGGCCGACCGCCTTCAAAGGCGTGGGTGGCCAAATTGTGGGCGTTCTCAACTTTACAAGAGAGAAGACGAATCCGCAACACATCTTTTATTCAAATGCCGCCACACCATCCGTGTTTGGAATATGATAGTTTGATGGCTTGGCCTCACGTCGGTGGACACGTTGCAATGGTCCTCTTTCACCGCCATGAAAGAATGGTGGAACTCCGTCGTCTTCCCCAATGGCCACCGGCGGAATTCTTTAGCGTCCCTTATCATGTTCACGTCTTGGGAAATTTCGAACGAGCGCAACGCGCGTGTTTTCCGTCATGTCTCCACCATGCCCTCGGTTGTATTTGGAGGGTTCAGTCCGAGGCGGCCCTTTGGACTGTGGCGGGTGCTAAACATTTGGGTTCTATTATGCCAGAGGTAGGCTTTTGTTTCTGAGCAGGCACTTTTTTGCTTTCTCATTTGGCCATGTAACACCTCTTAAAACTCCTTCTTATTTAATCAGATGAGGCAAATCTTTTGTCTCGGTTTCAAAGAAAAAACACCTACAAACTTGTCTTAAATGTGCAAACACATAGAAATTTGCAAATTGAGGTGGAGCGACGCATAAACTTGTATTGCGGATTGATTTTTCGTCAAAGTCAATGAGGGCTCGACACGTGGCAACTGGCCCACACACATAGGGGTGAGCAAAAATCGAACAAAACACCTGAACTGAACTAACCGAAAACGAATTAACCAAAATCGAATTAGCCGAGAGATATTTTGGTGCGTAAATATCATAAACTGAATTTAAAACAAATAGGCCCTGCTCGGCAAATGTTGCACAAGCATGGTTCCAATTGCGCGAGTAAGTCTCATCAGCTTAATGCGTGTGCGGTTGTGCGATGATGAATCAACATGTGGTTGCTAGCACACGTTGGTTTCTTTCTGCTGACAAGTTTTTTGCCCGTTGGATTTCGAGTTTCAAGGGTGAAAACTCTATGCCTGGCGTTTATTAGTTGAAACTCGCAATGGCGGCGTTCAGACGACATCCCTTGTTGAAACATAGTGTTTAAAGTTTGCTCAGACTCCTCTCCGATCGAAAACTCATGATTGAAAACTCATGATCTAACCTCCGTGGTTGGATCCAACAATGATGGTATCCCGCGTTCTCTTCTTATAGGCGTCGTTGTTGGATCATCTCTCTTGTTACTCGATTTGCTATTATTGACGGTTGCACGGTACTAAAGTTCGTTGCAGCCGTTCTATTGATCATTTTCATTTCTTTTTAATATAAATTAGATGTACGTGTGTATATTCTCGATGTTTTGACAAGGAGAGCGTGTGTAATTGGTATGTTCTTAATATTATAATATACTAGATGACGCCCCGCGCGTTGCTGCGGGACATTCTGGAGCCATAGGAATTTAGGATAAACGTGCATAATAAGAGGGCAGGGTGGATACTTTATGCAAAAAGAATAAAAGGTAGTTTAATACTTGCAGCTTATATCAAAGTGGTAACAGTACATTTTGATATTTCTTACCTTTCTTAGCCGAAAAATCATGTTTTTAAGTATAGGCTTAAAGGTGCTTCAAGAGCGATGAAGGTCTGGTCTATGACAATATTTCAAATCCGCATCAACCGAGCATCTTTCTAGCTATTAAAATTATTATTTTTCCACTGAAATATGATACAAACTGTTTTATATAACATCACAATAATAAGCATAGCGGAGTGTAATGATTAAGAATTTACATCCTTTTATATGGAAATGCCAACATAAACTAAAACAATTTGATAGCGTATCTAAACTTTACTTTTCACATAATAAAAAAGCAAACATTTGGAACTAAATTTTCATCGGCTTATGTCCTGCTGGGGCATATCGAGCACCTAATAAATTATCAAGTGCATCTTTTCTTGTTGGACTAATATCTGGAAAATTCCTTCGGATGTCCTGCTACAATCAGAATTTTTTGATGGCATGATTGGATAAGGTACAAAGATGTCAGCATTACCGATTACTCATGTATGAAACGCGGACTAAAATGTTGAGGAAACACCTTACCAGTGCGGTACTCATGGCACCAAGTCATTTTTGTACACCTATATATTGCCCTGTTTCCACAAGCTTTCCATATACTGTCATGGAGCATAATAAATCTGAAATACGGAGCATAGTGAAAATATACCACCAACTGCATAGATCAAAGTTGAGTGGTTACTGGTTAGTCAATTTGTAGGCACATGAGTCTAGTATGAACATAATCTACTGCAAATATACACCTTGTCGCAAGTCACAATAATTGCTAGCAATACCACCTAAGAACTGATGATGTACAATCTAAGAGGAGGAAGCTGTACCTGATCTGTGTGATACATATGATACCTCACTCGCAAAATCCCCAAATCCTGTAACAACAGGAAATTCTTTCCAAAATCGAGAACAACTCCAATGAATTAATGATGGAAGAAACTCTTGGAGAAAATGTACATCACTGAAAATTATTTGCGACTGAGAGAAACAAACTCTCTTACTTATCTTGGGAAGAATTACCTGCATGGTATCTGTGTGAGGGCACAACAAAAGAAACATGGCCGGGTAGATGGTGCTAAAAAAATCTGGAAAAAGAGAGAGAAATCCCAACTTCAAACTGAAATAGTTCCAGCATGGAGCGCCGAGACGTAGCTACCTTGACGTCGATTCGTGGTGAGATTCGGAAATACCTTGGTGACGCACCTCCCTGCTAGATATTGGTACATCACTATGAAGTACGTGGAGATTGATCTGAATGGTGCGTCTCGCAGTGGAGCCTTTAAACGCCATCGACGTCCTTTTGGCTGCCCTCCACGGCCATTTACTTCCATGAATGGAGACATGGAGTGGGCGTCTGCTTAAATTTTGGTAGACGAATAGGTATGTGCCAGTGGTATATCTTTTTTAGAGATTAATTGCGGCAGTTTCCAAAGAGGAACATGAATTTCACCCTAGAGAAACACTAACGGAAAGTACGTGTGGGTGATAAAGGGACACCATAATGGAGATGATTACGTGAAAATAATTGTGTGGTTGCAGCTTGGCATGTGGGCATTTTTTTTGACGTGGCACACATTTGCTTAGGCTGGATGAGGTGGACCAATGAGAAACTTGCTGACTTGTATAGCTTGCATGTTGAGAGAAATCCCCCTAGTGGGTCATTCCTATTTAGATATAGAAGATTCCTAATTTATATTACGAGTAATTGGTATGTTCTTAATATTGTAATTGGTATTGCACCGAGCACAGCCGTTCCGGTGAGTACGAGTTTTTATAGGAAGGCCGGAAGTGCGAAACGGCAGCCTTGCATGCAGCCACTAGCGGGCCCAAGTTACATCGATCTCCTATGCTCAGGTGCGTCCTCGCCGGAACGGCTGTGCTTGGTGCACGGGTGAATTTTCAAAATTTGAAAAGGCGGCCGAAACGGAAAGGCGTATCAAGTGAGACTAGCCACAATGGGGGTATCATAGATAGTATCATGCATGCCATGTCAGCAAAAAGATGACGTGGCAATGCAATTAATGAAAAGAGAGCTGATAGTGGTATCATATGTAGATACCGTAACATAGCGGATTACAATGCAAGATGAGTCTACAACATAATAAATATAATATTATATGATACCACACATATGTTACTAACCATTGTGGAAGTAGTAACATACACTACTATCATATGCATGATACTAGTATATGATACTCCCATTGTGACTAGTCTGAATAGGGAGGTCGTCGTGGATCTTCCGGCCGGAATTGCGCGCCTGCCATGCATGGATATGCTCGATCGCCGGCCGCTGTTAATTAGTACCAGATCCGTTTGGGATTGACGTGCTCGCTATAAGCACTGGCCCTCGAACTCAGCGTCACAACAGCCACCAAACCTCCACGCCGCCGTACCATTTCGCAATACAAGATGCAGCCACCGCGCCGTCGTTCTTCTCGGCGCAATTCTACCACGCCGCCACCTACCACCACCTCTGCCTCCCGCCGTAGCCGTCGCCTCCGTCACAAGTATGCCACCACGCAGCCGCCGTCTATAATCCCATTCCGTCCACGTCGCAGCGCTCGCATCGCCGCGGCTGCAGCTCGTCCACGCGCAATGGCGCCTCCGCTCAACAACGCCGGAGAGATGCTGGCGGAATACCCGTACCTGCCGGAAGGGGTGGTTGAGAACATCATGGTCCGCATCCGCCCGAACGATCCCGCGGGCCTCGCGAAGGCATGTGTTACCAGCAAGCTCTGGCGCCGGCTCATCTGCAGTGAGGAGTTCCTCCGTCGCAACCGGGCATTGCACCCATCACCTGCGGTGCTTGGCTTCCTCCGAGACACGGGGAAGCGGAGTTGCAGTTTCGTCGCCGCCTCCACCTACAACTTAAAGCCTAGCTCCATCCCGTACAAGGCCCTCGGCGCACGCCACGGCCGCGTCGACGACACTTCCCTTGTCATATGGACCCCTTCACCAAGAAGAAGCACCTAGCGTGCATGCCATATGACGAGCCGATGGTGGACCACTGGAGCGCGGCGCTGCTCTGCGGTGGTTACGGCTGCAACGACCTCAGGTGCCATGACCACGAATCCATCGTGGTCTTCGTGGGCACCAACAACAGGATGGAAACCTTCGCCGGTACGTACTCGAGGGAGCTTGACAAATGGGACGAACCGACACATATTGTGCACCCAGATGCCATCGTCGACACGGGCCAAGCGTCGTTGTGGGAAATAAGGTATACTTCCCTTGTACGCTGACCAACAGGATCATCGAGTACAACAATGGCGTTGACGAACTCAAGGTGGTCGACGCCCCTACGTTCGCGTACCGGCGGACCCGAACCACCATTCTCATGACGGCAAGAGAGGGTGTCCTTGGATTCGCATGTGTGGCCGGGTCTAAACTGCATCTGTGGTCGAGGGAGGCCACCGTTCCCGGTGGAGCCTTGGCGTGGGTGCAGTACAGAGTCCTGGACCTTGCCGCCATGCCCCGGATTCCTCGTCTTGTTGGCTCAGCCAATGCCGTCATTGTCGTGAGGACGGGTTCTGGGGTGTTCACTGTAAACCTCGAGTCGGACGGCGGCGATGTTGAAAGGGTGTCAAGGAATACAAAAATCATTAAAGTCATTCCCTACACACGGCCTTCTGCACGCCCTCCTGAAGGTAAATACTTGTCATCCTGTACTTCTTGTTGAGCTATTTTCTTCTTTGTGAATATACGCAATAGAGCATGATAGATCATGTGTTCTAGAGTCACTAACTGTATTTTTCCATGCCCTGTTGCAGGAAGATCGATCGTCAGACTTCCAGGAGGACACGATGATCATTGATCAATGGCTGATGCTTCAAGCGCATAAGTGGCTAGGCTGATGCTTCAAGTGTGATCTGTTTACTCCATCTTCTGTTTGTGCGAGAACGCAATAAGTCATCATTGACAATTCGATGTGTTTCGTTTTCAGTGTGCCTTTTTTTTATCAGAGTGAAATAGGTTAATTTGTACCCAGTTTGAAATTTCAAGAGATGACATCGATCCTGGTCAATTGGTATTGTCTTTTTTTTAATTGCTAAGAGGCACGTGTCCACAGATTCGTGTGTCTGGTTTACAACATATGTGCTCTCATTCTTTCTTTCTCTAAATGCTTTATTTGGTGCTTGGCAGGCCCGCTTGTTCTTACCTGCCCTGGCTAGGTTAACCTCATGCTACTCGGTTTCTATGCGGCAATGCTTTCCATGGCTGCCCGGCCGAGATCATATTAATCGTGACATTTACATAGGCTGCTGCGTGTCTGGCTGGACGCGAGCCAGCTCGGTCCAGCTCGGGGCGAGCCTGCAAAAAGCTCGGGCCGAAATTGCCGAGCCCCGAGCCAGCTCGACACTGCCGGCGAGCCGCGAAACGGAGCTTGGCCCGAGTTAGTGGAAAGCTCGGTGCAGCTCGCGACCCTAGCGGTGTGTGTCACTGACGGGTGGGGCCGGTCTTCTCCGACAACGACGAACATGTGGGGGCGGGGCGGTGCAGTGGTGCTTCCTGGCGGCGGCGGAGCACGAATTCGAGGTCGGCGAGGACGAATTCGAGGTTGACGAGCACGAATGCGAGGTTAGCGAGCACGAATGGGAGGCTGGGGAGCACGAATTCGAGGGGCGGCGTTGGGTTTCAGCGAGGCGTGCGTGGGCATGGCGGCGGCGTGACCTAGCTTTCGTGCTTCGTGCGAGGAAGACGACTCGTACGGTGGCCTTCTCTTATCGCTAAGCTAAACATGCCAGAATTCCTTCCTCGCTTCTCTGGGCCGGACATAAATTGTTCTGGAAAAAAAGAACGAGCTTTCGGGCCGGACCGAGCCGAGCCGGGCTCGGCCCGAGCTTTCTTCGGTCCAGCTTGGGCAGCTCGGTTCGGTCAAAATTGCTGGCGGGCCAAGCCTTGCTCGGGGCGAGCCCAGGAAAGCTCGGGGCGAGCCCAAAAGCTCGGTCTGAGCGTCCAGCCTTAGCTGTGTGGGCACGTCTGCCCCCGAACGGCAATGGTTGGTGAGTGTGTGAATTTTGAAATGTTGAAACATACATCAAAACGGAAGGCCTGGCCCATGGTGCCGGCTCAGGAGTTGCGAACAATTCCTTTGACTTGGCCTTTCGCAGTCTGGGGGCTTGACATGGTGGGTCCTTTTCACATGTCCCCTTGCAAGAAAACCCACCTCTTAGTGGCCATTGATAAGTTTACAAAGTGGGTTGAGGTGATGCTAGTCACAAATTGTGAAGCAGCCACAGCAGTCAAGTTTGTGAAGAAAATCATACATAGGTTTGGGTATCCTCATAGCATCATCACAGATAATGGGACCAATATGTCACTTGGAAAAATGCAAAAAATTTGTGGAAATAATGGAATACGTTTGGATGTGGCTTCAGTTTCTCACCCACAGGCCAATGGACAGGTAGAGCGAGCAAATCAGGAGTTACTCAAAGGCTTAAAACCACGGCTCCGGGTTCCATGCATAAGAGCTGTTGGGGCGTGGGTAGAAGAGCTGCCGTCCATAGTTTCGGGTATTAACACCACACCAAACCGATCTACACAGATGACGCCCTTCTTTATGGTGTATGGGGAAGAGGCAGTACTGCCAAGTGATATCATACATGACTCGCCTAGAGTGGCGGCTTATGTTGAGGCAGAGAACGACCAAACCCAGCAAGATTCCTTGGATTTGCTTGAAGAAAATAGAGAACAAGCATTGTAAAGATCTGCAATATATCAGCAAGATTTGAGGCGGTATCACAGTCGCCGGGTGAGAACTCGTACTTTCCAAGAGGGTGACTTAGTGCTGCGATGGACGCAATCCAAAGAAGGGATGCACAAGTTATCTCCTCCATGGGAAGGTCCTTTCATCATCAGCAAAAATCTGCACAATGGTTCATATTATCTGGTGGATGCTAGAGAGAAATCGGAGCATGTAAACGACTGATAGCCCTTCACGTAGTTACTCCACAACGGCGCCAGAAAACACCTTGCTGAGCGCTTCGCGTAGTTACCTGCGTGAAAAGTAAATGGGTTAGGTTGAGACTCCAAGTGCAGAGTGTGTAGTAAGTGGAAGACGTGTTTTCTCCATGAGGGTGACTCGAGGGTTTAATATCGAACTCTCGGGGAATCAGTAGTGAAGATTTATCTTTCCTATCCTTCTTTTGGTTACCTACAAAACAAAGTAAATGTTTTGGTCCTCAACCTCACCTAGTGGTTGTCAAGCACAAGGTGTGAGAATGATATCAAGATAGTATGCAATGCAAACAAGAAATAAATATGCAATGGTGGTAAATAAATATGCATGGATGGTGGTAGCAATGATAAATGATATTTTTGGGTTTTGTATGATGAATGCAAGATGTAAAAGTGTTTTTGTATTTTCGGATTTTTAAATGGCAGAAAATGGAAAAGTGGTAAAAGTTGTTGGAAAGGTGTTTCTTATGATTAAAAATTGACCGGGGTTCATGGTTTCACAAATGCACTATCTCTTTAATAAAGTGGTAAACAATGGAACACTAGAGTTGACATATGAGATTGCAACACAACAGTTTAATGACAAGTTATAATTATATGGGCATCACGTCCTAACATAGAGACCTTTTGGTTATTAGTCTCTCTTATACTCCACCAAGATGCGAACTAAATCATAACACCTCGGTAATTAAGATAACTCAGAGTATAGCAATAAGTATCATGACATGAAGTTAAAATAAGAACATGCTAGATCTAGTCATGGAGTAGTGGCAATGGTCACACCCACATCTCCGGTAGCATGGTATTTCTTTTTATCTCTAGTGAGGCAACAAAGTAAGGTAAAACACCCAAGTGGATCGCAGAACTTTCTCTCACGTTCACTGCACTAGCCACCCCCCGTTACTCCAACTAATGCACACGTTCCCCCTCACACGCTCTCATAAACATGCTTGATCATAACAAATAAATAAAAACGGGGTACATAATATGCATCTACTTTCATAACTGAAACAAAACCATTGCAATCTCAAACATATATTAACTCATAAAAAGATCCACCACAAAGGTATTACATAGATGACCGTAATCATGTTCAGCAGCTCATACGGTACTAATTAGTGAAGCTCGAGAGAGAGAGATACATAAGTTACTTCCACAAACCCATAGTCCAGAGGTGGACTACTCCCTCTTCATCATGGAGACGGTGGAGAAGTCGTTGGAGAAGATGGAGACCACGCCGACAGCGCCCCGCCGGAGTTTTCCCCCTCCAATCTGCAGCTCCAGCTCTCTGTTTCGGTGTTTCTGTGTTTCTGCGACGCTCCTTCCAGAGAACGTCGGGAGATAATTTTTATAGGCATTTTTAGGTCAAAACGGAGTCGGTGGAGGAAAGATCGACGGCAGCGGAACTCCGAGGCCCAATTGGAGGGGTCCCACGTGGCCAGGTACAGGGGCCGCGTGGGCCCACCCTTTTGGCCCTCGTGGCTCCGTTTGTTCGCTTCCTTCGCCCACAAGTCTTCTTCCTTCCAAATATTGACGCTCGTAAATTTGCAGGTAATTTGGACGTCGTTTGGGTCCCTGAAACATTAAAGGAAAGAAATAGGGTTTTCTGCCTGCGCAGGGTTAATTCCATAAAAATAGGAAACATGTCAAATATTCCCAAAATCATTATAAAAGTGATATAACCCTTATATGATGCAAATATGACTGGAATATAAGTAAAAATAATGCAAAGTTCATGTATGCATTTTACATGCATCAACATCCCCAAGTTTAACCTATACTCGTCCTCGAGTATGAAGGTGATAAAACTAACATGGACTTTGCAATTTAATACTATCAATGGATATCAAAGATGATTACTATTGCTATATAGAGTAAAATGATTCATTCTTAAAAAGAGTAGAAATATGCAAGATAGTTTATGAAGTGATATCAAGTATTCAATGCAAGGATATTCAATGATAATTCACAAAGTGTAACATAAGAGAAGAAGTACTATGGATCACAAGTATGCATAATAATAAATAAGAACATCCTACAATGGTCATAGAGTATTGGCGAAAATCTTAATATAAAAGGTGGACACTTTGGAAAGATATATATATGAGTAGAGGTAAAGCATGAATAAATTTCATCCAACTTCTGAACTTCTCTACTTAAGTCAATGATTGTAATATGGTAATCCTTGGTGTCAAGCTCTCATTCCCCTATCATAGCATCTTGAATGATTAAGTTTAAAGTGAAAGCAATACGAGTAGTGTGCTTGACAAAGTACAGGTTGAAAGTCTCATGCCCCTTGAATACAAGTACCTACTCCATGTGTTACTCAACTTTGGAAAACAAAGCAAGTTCAAGTTAAATATCATGATAGATGCCCATTGAGTGCGTCACACTAATATATATGGATCAATGGGGTAATGTGCATAGTTAAGCCTTTACTTTACAAACATTGATCCGGGTCTTGGGGACTCTTACTTGAATAGTTTGTAGCTGCAATCCGGGTCTTGGGGACTCTTACTTGAATAGTTTGTAGCTGCAATCCCAAGACCCGGGTTTTATGCCACCAGTTTTATTCTTGGTTATCTTACTGATGAGTTGATGTGACTCGCAATTATATGGCTTGATTGCTCACCTGAAATTCAATCAACCATGATGCCCAATGGGACTTGGTTCGACCCTGTTTTTATCAGAGAAGTTGCGACAGGAAAATCCATGCGAAAGCCAACTCACAGTTAAAGAAATCAAAAGGGTCATCTAAACCAAAGACATACAGATATCTTAAAACCAAGTTCTGTATGGTTCACACAAAAGTTTCACAGGTGTACTACTACACCATTGCAAGCATGGGATAAAAGTATTAAGTTATTACAATAGCTGCCCAAAGGGCCGAATTAAAAGTGTTTTTTGCAGCAGCAGATATTTGCCTAAGTTTCAAGCATCGGCTTCAGGAGCCGGGTCACGAGGTGGAGAGCCGGCTGGGTGCTCCTCATGGTTTTAGCCGGGTCATCTACCCTGGCAGCAGCCGGTTCCGCTTCTGTCGCCTTGGCCCGGGTCTTGGGGGCTCCATCTTTACGCCGGGTGACATCTTGAAGGGATTGGAAATAACCCTCATCATCGTCTTCAACTGAAGCTCGTGATGGAGGAGGAACACTCGGGGTAGCTGAACTTGGAGCAGTGGTGGCACTGGGAGCAACTTTTCTGGGGCAATGGAGTCCTTAGCTTTGGAGGAGGTCAATGCGTTGTGGTTCATCATCCATGATCTCTTCGTCGGCTTCGTTGTATCCATATTGCAGAGTGGTTAGCTTCATCTTGCTAGCAATGACAGTGGCAGCGTGCCGGGTTTGCTTCACAACCCGGGAGTAGCTTTTCTTGTCAAACTCCGTGCCATCAGTATTGAATGTGGAAAGCCGTTCTTCAGAGGAGCGGGTTAAGATTGGGATGATAGGCTTTTGCCAAAGCAAGACCACGCATTACCCCGGCTCTGCAAGCAGATTTCTTCAGAAGCTGGATCCATTGAGGCATTGTTGATAGATGACCAAGCACCTCAGTATAAGTGCTTGGCGGGTTCTCCCAGTTTCTCGCTGCCTTGATGACTTCACAGCTGCCAAAGTATAGCTGGCGTACCAGAGTATACATGCATTTCACTTTGCCTTCAGCTGTTTTGCGTAGATTGCCATCACGAGGGCCTAACGAGAGAATAAGTTTGTTGTCAAAATTTGTGGTTGAGGAAGGTAAAAGACGGGTTAATATTAGTAATTCTTACCCACTAAGGAAGCAACCATAGAGGTTACCATCTTCTTTAGCCGGGTCAGCTCAGCTGTCACAGAGTCCAGTTTCTTCTGAAGATCAGATATTTGAGCTTTCCAGTTCTCTTCACTTTCTTTCAGATCCTTCTTCAGGTCAGAATTTTCTTGGGTCAGTTCAGTGACAGAGTTTTCCAGGGTTTGCAGTTGCTCCACATCTGTGAGCCGGGCATTGGACTCAGATTGCAATTCTTTCTTGAGTCGGGAAATCTCTTTCACGGCTTTGGCAACATATTCCTGTGATAAAGGTAATGTCAAGATATGAGATACAAAAAAGCATAAGTTATGATGGAAGTTACGAGAATTGTCTACTGGAGTCCCAGGTTGCTGCAGGCAGTAAACCCGAACTTGGGGGCTACTGGTTTTGAAGTTTTGCAAGTAATTGTTACAAGAGTTAAAAGTGGTACAAGTTTTTTAGTCCCAGGTTGCTGCGAGCAGTTAACCCGGCACTTGGGGGCTACAGGTTTGAAAAAAAAGCTTCCTTTGATTAAAAGTACCAAGTTCATTAGCAAGTATAAACTTAGTACTTGGGGGCTATGGAATGTATGGATGAGTAAGTAAAAGTTGTAGGTAACCCGGGTAATTACCTCGTGGCGTTTCTGCATCATGGTCACCAGATCGCCCTCAAGATCCTTGTGATGAGCAAGCCGGGTGAAGTACTCGTCACGCAGATCGGGCATGGACATGGACTCCAGAGCCGGTAATTCTGAGTAAGGAACTGGATCTTTGCCGCGGGCAGAGGAGTTGGCTTAGTTTCTGGAGTTGTCACCTTGGTCAGAACTTCAGGGGCATCTTTTACAGGAGCGTGCTGGGTTCCAGTGACCTGCACCTCATCTTCTTTTGTTCCGGATCCTTGTCCGGGTGATTGATCTTTTTCAGCTGCTTCCGGTTGAATAGGAGAATGGGCTGGAGAAACTGTGGGGTCTGGGTGTTTCTTCTTCATTCACCACCGTCTCTTTGTTGGCATGTACCTCCGAAGGAGAAGGCACCGTGACAGTAGGTGGTGGAGATGCTTGAGGAGACAATTCCGGGTCATCATCGAGCATAGCTGTGGCACTGTATAGAAAAAGATATGTTAGTTTCAGTCATATTTAGAGAAGGGTGAGCATAAAGTAGTATAAAGAAGAAAAGAAAGTTACCGGTGTTGATCTGGAAGTCATCTGGCGTGGTAATGCTATCTGAAGAAGAAACTGATAAAGATTGGGATTTAGCAACCCGGAATTGGCCAGCTAAAGGACAAGAGGCAGTGGGAGTTTTTGATAACTAATCTTTCGAGGTTTCGCAGTATTGGGAATACCTGCGTTAAGTGGATCTGTGTCTGAGGACTGGCGGGTCCTGGGTTTCTTGGGAGTGTTTTGTTCTTTTTCCTGCACGGATTGTTTGGTATGAGAAGAGAATTTGGGATCATTTACAAAACGAGAGAGTGGTACCTTTGCTATGGCGGCACGGGTTCTTTTTCTGGGAGCAGGAGGTTCGATGTTGGAGGTGCTGGGTAGAAGTTTGAGCGACCGGTTATCTTGTAGATCTGGGTGAAAATGCCCGGGTTAGATTGTTGAGATTGTTTTGCAGTGGTGTCGTTGTCAAGGAAAGTGCGAAATAGCTGGCCGATTGAGTTATTCTCACCTTCATCAGAATCAGACCCGCCTCCTCATCTTCCCCAGTTTCCCCAGCATCAGGAGTAGGAGGGGGTTTCAATCTTCCACCAGTCACTGTTCTCCTGTGAATGAAAGAAGTTCGAGTTAAGAAACAAAAATATGAGTATAGAAACAAAAAAGACGGGTTACCTTAGGAATCGGGTTTGCCAAGCAAAAGGCTGGGAACCGTCCTCCTCAATTTCAGATTTGGATTCCCCTAGCTGGGTCTTGATGGTTTTGATTAGTGATTTCACAGGGAATTCTGCTACTGAGTATCGGAGGGAATCTGTGAGCTTCCCAGTGTACTTGTAGAAGATGTTATCGCGGATGCTCAGTGGTTGAATCCTCCAGCCCATCCAGTCTTGATGAGATCTGTGCCCTTTAACCCGTGAGCCACGAGCACACGGATCTTTTGCAGAAGAGGTTGCAGCTTGACCCGGTCTTCGTCAGAAGCGAAGGAGTTTTGGGCGTCAGTCAGAATCAATTGGTCTACAGAATAACCCGGCAAACGTGCCTCTTTGGCGGGTGAAGTATCTTTGCAGTAGAAAAAGGTCTTCTGCCAGTCTTTGGTGTGACTTAGCAGTTTCATACCCGGCATAAGGCTGTGCCGGCGGCGTTGGATAGAAACACCGCCGCATTGCAACAACGGGCCATCAGTGTGCTCGCGTTGGGGTTTGCAGTAGAAAAGTCAAGGAAAAGGTTCAGATCTGGAGGGATTTGTAAATATGACTCACAAAGAACTGTGTAGTTGCTCATGTTAAGGATGGAGTTGGGGCCTATGTCTTGGGGCCTGAGGCCGTAGTACTTAAGAACGTTACGAAAGAAAAGAGAACCTGGGGGGCGAAAACCCCGGGTTATATGCTCAGTGAAGACAACCACCTCATCCTTCCCAGGTTGAGGACGATTTCGTCGGAGGCGCCGCGCCAGTGGATCACGTTCTGCTGGGGAGAACTTGGGCTACTACCAGTTCTTGGAGCTTCGTGTCCGTGGCCTTGGACTTGCCCCAGTTGGCCGTGATAGCAGATGAAGGCCTTGCTTTCTTCCCCGTCGCCGGTGCGGCGGTGCTATCGTTGTTCTTCTTCTTCTTGCTCGCCATTTTCGGAGCAGCTTTGGGAGCCATGGAAATCTAAAAATGAATCGGAGGCCAAATGAAGAATAGATCGGGAAACGAATGCACGAACTTGTAGCGGAGTGAGGTTCGCTCTGAAATCAACTCAAAAAGGGCGGAGGCCGTACCAGGGCACCAGATCTGGAGCAGTGCGGCGGTGCGGCGCGCGAGCTTCGATCTAGGGTTTGCGGCGGCTGCCCGAGGAAGAAGATGAAGAGGATGGGAATGGGGGAAAGTGAACCCTAGTTTACCCTAATCTCGAATTTATAGCCACAGTAAAAAAAGGCCAGGGCGCGTAAAGGTAAAAGTGAAGAGATAAGATAAGGATATTTGACCGTAAGTCAACGACAAACAGAAAGAGACAAAAGGAATGTTTGCTGATGGATTGGGAATGACATTGATTCGAGATTGAGAGAGATTTTATTAAGTGTTAAGTATGAAACCCGGAGACGTGAGAGCCCGGTATAACTGAGCCGGGTTACGATATGGACCGCCAGAGAGAGCTGGCCTAGTGACCCGGTATTTAAGTTACTGTATGTTTATTCTATTTTTCAGGAGGTTAACCGAACATCGTGAATGGCGGCTTCATCTAAGAAGTAAAAGCTTGAAGCTAAAAGAGAAGCGCGCCAAACCCGGCGTCAAGTTAACCTGGGGGCTACTGGGGGGATCATAACCCGGTAGGCCCATGAAGAGGAAGCGTGACCCGCCAGGCAGGAGGCCTGGCCAGGACAGCTAGCCATCAGCATGGGCCGGGTTACGTCGATGGGCCAGCAAGCTTGTCGGTGACCCGGCTTATACAGAGAAGATTATAGAAGACCCGGAGGCGGTACGCGCTATGGAATCCAAGACTTGGAGAACACGAAGATTAGAAGACGTAGAGTAGGACTCCGAGTACGGGTAGAACCCGACTTTACTTTGTACAAACCAGGAGACCCGGCCATCTATATAAGCGGGCTCTTAGGTCATAGTTAGGGTTAAGCCTTTACGATTCAAGTGTTACGAGATAGACCCGAGAGAGAGAGATCACCGCTACCAAGCGAACCTTGTAACCCAGATCGAGATTCGGCTCTGTTGTCGTAGCCGGGTTATCGATATCGAGATCAATAACAACATAGCAGGAAGTAGGTCTTTATCTCCAATGGAGAGGCCGAACCTGGGTAAATCCCTTGTCCTCGCAGAGCTAAACAAACTCCCAGACACTAGTTTTGCCTGGCCCAACAACTCAAGTTACCCTATGGTAACATCTGCCGTGACAACCCCACGACAGTGACGTAGTGCAGGTCACGTCCATCACCATGTCAAGCAACACATAACATATGACAAGTCATCATTGAGCTCAAAGGTGAACTCGTTCCTCTATGAGAACCCATTTCGTGCCTCTTTGCATGGTATGCTACGTGAGCATCTACCCTTTGCTATGCTAGGTTCGACACAACGAGTACGAACATCCGGGAAGATGCCGAGGAGGCCCAAGACTCAAGACCATCCAAGCTGTACGCGTGTAAAAGGAGGAGAAAGCGACAAGTCGAAGAAGGAGCTGAGAAGACACAGAGTTTTTCGCTTACAGATCGATTCCAGAACCGGTTGAACCAACCCAGTTCGGTTCCAGGGACGGTTCCAGAACCGGCACTACAAAGGGGGTTTTCGATTACAGACCGGTTCAGCACCGGTTGAACCGGCCGAGATCGGTTCCAGGATCGGGTCCATTTCTGGTTACAGATCGGTGTAAATAAATTGCAAATATGGTCCAAGTAATAAATTCCCAAGTTTCTTTAGGATCTCAATTCCAATAGGATCCCCATGCTTCATTAGCCCATACTGCTCCACAAAGAATACCCATGGTTAAAAGGGTAAATCCTAGACTAATGACACGATAACTCCAAGAAAACTTGTGTTTTCAGAATTATATGAAGCCAGTAAAGAAACAAAAAATCCATGGGTATTTGAACCCGAGTACCCGGGAAAAAGCAGAATATTTGATGGAAGAACAGGAGACCCCTTCGAACAACCAGTTCTAATAGGGAAGTCCTATATCTTAAAATTAATTCATCAAGTTGATGAGAAAATTCATGGGCGTTCTACTGGGCCCTACTCACTTGTTACACAACAACCCGTTAGAGGAAGAGCCAAGCAAGGGGGACAACGAGTAGGAGAAATGGAAGTTTAGGCTTTAGAAGGATTTGGTGTTGCTCATATTTTACAAGAGATACTTACTTATAAATCTGACCATCTTATAGCTCACCAAGAAATACATTATGCCTAGATCCCGCGCAAATGGAAATTTCATTGATAAGACCTCCTCAATTGTAGCCAATATTTTATTGCGAATAATTCCGACAACCTCAGGAGAAAAAAAGGCATTTACTTATTATAGAGATGGTGCGATTTGACTCTTTTTTGTTTTTTTAGCCCTACCTACACCTCAGTCTTCCGAGAAAGAGATGGGGTTCGCATAGAGAGAACAGTATTAGTAAAGCAAACCCACGCTTCGGGAAGGTGAGGAGATCTAACAATTCCTTATGTCGTGTAACCTCGATTGATGCAGCCTCAGATGCTTCAATTGTAGATTTGAGTATTGAGCGAAAGGTTACACCAGTCTAGGATCGGTTGAACTAGGAAATTCCGGCTGAGATTCCGGCTGAACCAACTTTCCAGCCGGAATCACTTTGACCTGTGAGTCAACTCGGGCCAAAGCCTTGTAATCCCCTCCTCCACCTCCCTAGACTATAAATAGACCCCTCTTTAGATCTGGGGTTAGAGAAGATATGAGATAGAATTAGAGCTTGTGGTCATGCCCTTGTGGCTATGATTCCCCCCTTGTGGAGAAGATCCCTCTTGTGGATTCAATACCTCTCCTTATATCATTCATCTATTGAGTTGTATCAAGATCTCTTCATGTAGTTGCGATTACTTACCAATCTTCTACCCATTGTGTGGATTCTATTGAGCGCCCATCTCCCACCCCTTGTGTGGATTATATTGGATCGGTGGACCGGCCGGTGAGAGGAAAATGATTTCATTAAGAGTTGAGTTGGTTTGGTTTCTTGATTCAAAGGCTTCTCTATTTGAGAGAGTTGTTGTTGAGTGAGGATCCTTGCAGGCTCTTCTAGTTATCCCACGCTTCCCACGAATTCCCTCTTATGTTCTTCGTGTTCTTCGCGGTCTTCGTGACCTCCACATCAAATCCGTGAAGATTAGGCCAACCCTAGAGGTTCACCCTCATCACATGGGAATCAGACGTGATCGTCCAGCTTCGGCATGCAATCGCGCTCCTGCCATCTGTATCCGTGCCTATATGGGCTACTAGAGCATCGCGCCCAGAGCTAACAAATAGACTGTCCGACAACTGTATCAGACGAAAGTGTGTTGACATAAATTGTCGCCCTATTGGACCGGCTGCTTTCAACGGCGAGCAACAATAGGGGTTCGGCCCAACTTTTTCAAAATATAATCTAAATTTAAGCCTCGGCAACCAAAAAAGTCACCATATCCGGTCACATATTACAACATCAAATGCATAGAAATCGGCCTTGGTGTTGACTCCTCACTATCGTTGCCGCCCTTGATGACTCCTTCACCGCCGTCGTTAGTGTTGTTTTGGCTCCACCACCGTTGCCTTTGTCCTCCATTGCAAGGCTAATTTCACATGAAATAGCTTGTTGATTGAGAAAAAATCAAGCGCTCACCGACGGAAACATGGTCGATAGGTCAGCTGTCAAGATGTTCGCATCCTCTTTCATTTTTTACCACAATTAAGTTGCGCCGTAACCGAAATCGTCTTGATTCTTCTCGCATCAGCTCTCATCATAAACGCTTGGGGTTTGATCTTGGCGGTTTCAACTTTCTCCCTCTCAAGGTCGAGCTTCTCCTTTCGCTTGTCCATCAAGGTTGTCCACTTTTCATTAAAATTTCTCTCTCTTTGCCTCAAGAGCGATGAGACCTCGGCGAGGCACTTTTCAATCGATGCTTGCACCGATGTTGGTTTGGACGTCACATTACTTTCGACCTTGCCTTCTTGTTCCCGATTGAGCATCGCTTTGAGGCTGTCACGCGGGGCACTGGCTCAACGTTCTTTCTCCGCTTGTTGAGAGATCTTCAGATGTTTCCCCGTTTTAGACACTTTAGATCCTTGTAAATAAAGGCATCATAGTAATCTTTATTGTTTTTGTTGCCTTGAAACAATCTTAGCGCATCCCTCATCTTAGCAAAAATGACACACATTAATAGGTGAGAAGGTGAGTCTGCAACTGACTGAGAATAAAGCTATTTCTCGACCAGTTTGGCATCACATTGCCAATAGGGATCTTGTTTTACGGTTGCATATCATGCGCAACCGGAAGTGCATGGATCCCCATGTGTGATTTTGGTAATTAATGAAATTCCTATGGACTAATAATTTCATTTAGTTGTGTTTAAAGAGTTTTCATAGGTAAAATTTGAAAACCATGTGTTTGGATTCAAAGTTGGATGTCATGGATATATACATTGATTATTTGCAACAAGATCATTGATTTGAAGAGATGAATATAATATGATCAAGAAAAAAATGGTGATGGTTATCTTGTTTGGAGCTCAAAGAAATCCATACTCTAACTTACTTGTTGAAACATGCTCTAGATTATACGTTAAGCTATTATATAGAAATGGTGATGGATTTCTTGATCTGCTCCTCTCGAGGTGGGCTAACTGAAGCCGGTGAATCTAAATTTAGTCAGCGGACACGCAGGCTGTAGTGTCCACATCATGAGAGTAAAGTGACAGTGATTTCCATTGTGGTTGTTGTTGAAGGGCTTGCCGCTGTCCACCGGGGGCCATCGACAAACAAGATCTTACATGTGGGGTGATGGCTGGAGCTCTCCACATCATCTGAGTCATGCCACTTGGATTCGGCGGGAACCCGATCAAGGTTGGAGTTGATATAAGAGTTCAGACTGAGCGTGGGGTAGGATTGTTGATGAAGTTGGTCATCGAGATCCGACAAATCCAAAACGCGCAACCCCTATCCGCCGCGCCAACTGTCGTGGTATTTTCTCGACGGTAAATTTGTTCGGAAGGGTCGCATTGTCGCGCTCGATAATTCTAGATGGCACCACACAATGACATATTTATACATGTTCAGGCCTCACAAACAACGTCCAACAACAGCCCTACTCACATTTGTGGCGGCTTTTACTATCTTTCGAGATATAGTTGTGTATGATGGATTTCAATGGGTGTGATGTTATACACTATCGCTCGACAGGCCCCTATTCCAGTTTTATACCATTATATACATGATAGAAAATAGGTTACATGCCCGAGTTGGTTTACACAGGTAGAGATAAACACTAAACGCTAATAGAATAATCTACACTGATCGAAGTAGGTTACAAGAAATATTCTGTAGAATACATGTGGAGATTTTGTTGTGGATTGCACTCCTAAATGATGTATTCGGGCCTATACCTGGTGGCCAAATCCTTGAGCTGGGCCACCCTGTGCCGAGCGGTTCGCCTTTACGTACCCTTTGTGGCCTATCGTGGAACTATGACCTCGTCACTTGATTATTTTTCACAAAGATTGTTGCTACATGTCGAGAGGAGTGGGTTTAGGTCATAACCCTACGGTCCTACACCACTTTCAGCCCACGACGTTCAAGACTCCCCCGGTCGATAGCTCGCATCTAGAAGATTCTCCGCCGACCAAGACCTTCCATGCTGCATGATGTAGCCCAACCTTGGCCCCCATCATGTCAAGCACTCCAACATACCCCAAGTCACCATGGAAATCAAAGGTGAACTCATTCCTCTACGAGAACTCATTTCCCACCCTTTTGGATGGTATACTACGTCATCCTCCATCCCTTGTTGATACTAGGCTTGCCACGACGACTGTGAGTACATGAGAGGATGACCAAGGAGCACGAGGAATGAAGCCCGACAAGATGGTGGCTTGGAAGAGGAGAAGGAAGAGGAGCCAACAGCTCCAGGAGCGGTACTACCGCCGCACGGTACTACCGCCAGACGACCCAGGCTGAAGAAGCTGAAGCTCCAGCCGCGGTACTACCGCCCGTGCCGAGCGGTACTACCGCCAAGCCCCAGGAGCGGTACTACCGCCG
>CAMZMU010000081.1:7260842-7442104 GCA_947311845.1 Poa pratensis | reverse complement strand
CACTAGTACAGAACGACACATCGGATACCCCTCTATGGAAACGGCACGAGTTAGGCGACAGAGAATCGCGATTTTAGCGTTGCGGACGAGGCCTGGCAGAGGCTGGTCCGTCAACATTGGTTACGGAGAATTTTATATCTCCGTTACCAAAAGTATTGGCAACGGTCATAAATTTGTCTCCGTTTCCAATATGTATCTCTATGGCTACGGTTGTTTATGTATATCCGTTTGCGATGTGCTTGGGAAATTGCAGTTGCAATCTGGAAGCGCGCCTGTTCAATGCGGCTTAATTCACGAGGGATTGGAACCGCCTGATCGACGCTAATAAAATGTGACTGGAACCGCGCGAAGCCAGGCAGGTCCCGCATTCTCCCCTTCGTTCTCTCCCACATTATCTACCACACTAGCACAACCGCCATGGAGGAACCATGGTGGCAGAACGAGGAAGTCCCGAGCGACAACGCGAGCGCGGAAGACCGCGGTGAAGTTCCATGGTGGGATCAAGACGGGCCGCCGGACTCGGACCCCGACGACTCGGACCCACCATCTTCACGCTCTGTAGAAGATGACTCCGATGATTCGGACCCGCCGTCTTCACGCGAAGGAGAAGACGACTCCGAAGAGGACGAGTCGCCGGAGGAAGAGGAGCCGGAAGACCCGCCGGAGCCGTATTATTCTAGCCAGGAAGAATACGACGCCGCCGACGACGACGACGACGAGGAGGCGTCGGAGGAGGCGCCGGAGGAGGAGGCATCGGAGGAGGCGCCGGAGGAGGAGGCGCCGGAGCAGGAGGATCACGCTCCGGAGAAGGAGGCACGAGACGAGGATTCGCCGAGAAGGACGCACGGCCGGAGAAGGAGGAGCACGAGCCGGAGGAGGAGGAGGAGCACGCGCCTGAGGAAAAGGCAACCAGCAAGAAGCGATGCCGCGCCGCGGATGACAATGGCGCAGAGGCAGGGTAAGCAGAACAAGTAGAGTAGATAGTTAGTTCAATTACTCTATCGATCCTTTGTAAGTAGGCCCAGTGTGTCAGTGAAGAAATTAGAGGAAACGGTTGTTTATCGCCTCCTTTTGCGATGTTATATGCTATAAATGTGCCACTGCGGCAACCCTAACGCTCTCGCTCTCACTCTCACTCTCACTCTCACTCTCACTCCACAGTCATAGTGTGGCGGCGGCTCCAGACCTAACCCTTATCTCGCAGATCTGAGCGGCTCGTCCGGTCGGCATCGCCGCCGTGCATCTTCCCCCAGCGGCGCGTCGGCGCATCTTCCCCCAGCGGCGCGTCATGAGCCGCCGCGCATCCCCCCCAGCAGCGCGTCGTGAGCCGCCGTGCATCCCCCCCAGCGGCTCGTCGGCGAGCCGCCGCGCATCTTCCCCGAGTATGTCGCCGACGCGGATCTACTGGTCTATTGCCGTGCATCTTCCCCGGGTATGTAGCCGACTAGATCTTACATTTTGTTTAAAGTAGCACAGAAAACTTGTCTAGTATTTGAAGTCTAGTATTGTGTTCTGTCTAGTGCCGATGATGAATACACCCCTCGACACTAGATCTTACATTTTATTTAAAGTAGCATCTTGTGGGGACCCCGGACTAGCTGTCCGAAATACCCGATTATGCTTAACACAACGATCTCGTGATCAGTCTGTTGTTGCACATAATCTGAATTGGATACCAAAGTTTACATCCATTACAATACCGAATTAAAAGTCTTACATAAATGGTCATTTAGACCAAGTCTTACATAGGTGCCTTCATGGGCCACACCAAAATATCAGCGGAAGCTACGGCGTAGTAGACATCATATTCTAACGATGACGACCCGACATGCAGCTGACTTGTGGAGATCCTTAGTTCGCGTAGAAGTTGCCATATTCCTGCTCGGCGTAGTGCTCCTCCTCGTAGTCTGGCTAGGACAATAGCCAGGGACGAAACCAATATGAGTACATTTGAATGTACTCGCAAACTACCCCAACATGAGTATGCACTAGTTTTATTTTAATTTCCAACTTTTATTTATTTAAAACATCTCTATATCTTTATTGAAAAAGGTAAGAAGAGTTTTATAACTATCTTTAAAAGAAGTCACCATCTTATTTGTTTCTCCAAAACTCCTCCTTTTTCTGACCATGGCTCACCATGGTCCATTTATTTCAACAACTCATACCACTCCATTTGGTATAGCTGTGTAACACCACCTCCATTTCAGTTTCTTTTTAAACTTAAAAGCTTTTCCAAAGACTTGCACATGGTCTAGGACAGCCTCCCAACTGTCCATATCCGAGGACTCGGCTATTCGAATAGTTTTACACTCTGCAGAGTTAGCACGCTTTTCCCACATCCATCCGGCAGCTCATCGTGTCCGCCACGTCTCGCCATACAGGGTGTATGCGAAGTAAGCCGCCGACCATAGCCTGTCCTTTGCTCATGCTAGTATAGGACCCTACCGCTACGAAATTATCAACCTTTCCATCAACACCCAGTCTAGATTCCCCGTCGGGAAACCTAAGTGTGAGGACTCGTAGTTCTGCCCGGCGAGCGAACCCTTCAATCCCCCATCCTCAGATGCCAGGACCCAGGTCAGGGGGTAGGTCGCCATGACCATCCCCTCATGGAACGAGGTCATCCTCGTTGTTGAGGCATCCCATACTAATATGAGCAAATTATATGACTACGCCCTTTTCCCATATGTGGGTAAATGTGGTCGCACATGGTATCGGTTGGTTGTCATAGTACTAGGACACACTGTGCATTTTTCATAAACATCACCATTTCCACTTCTCCATTCCAACACCGACATCTCGGCATTCCATAATCACACAAGTATTTCCAAAGGAGTTTTGAATAAACCATGTTTATTTTTCCCAACCTATAATTTTTATAAACTATCTTATATTTGTACATAGGGTGGCAAAATAATATCCATATACTTTTTGAAAAGGTTTTGTAAATCTTTGCTTTAAAAGTAAAACATGTTATCAAAGTAGATGCATATATTTGGGGTGCAAGCTCAGAGAGTAGTTTGCCTTGCTCGGCAAAGTGACCTTGGTCTTGATCTTCAGATTCAACAAACTCTCCTTCCTCGATAAATTCGACAGCGTTCTCGTCTAATTGATAAACAAACAAATGCAAACAATCACTAATCTATTCAATCAACATCACAACATTACAATTCTAAATGCTCTAAATAGCCACTGCATACAACAAACAACACCACTTGGTTCCAATTTAATTGTATTTACCATTATTTATTTATGTTTCAAATATGGCAGAAATGAGTGGAACATGTTTAATTGCACAACTTGAGTTCTGTTTGTCCTAAAAATACAAAATAAATTTCTACACAAAGCTACTGATGTGTAGAAGACAACCCAATTTGATTTGGATTAATTGGAGCTACCAATCTCCCCACATAATTGTTTTAATCCAGTAAGTTATTAATCAAGTTTTTGCTACAACTCAAGTTAATGTTATTCAAAAATTAAATCCTTTAGGAGGAACTTAACATGACTAAATGTGATCTAACA
The DNA here is from genome assembly GCA_947311845.1 of Poa pratensis. Taxonomy (NCBI): domain Eukaryota; kingdom Viridiplantae; phylum Streptophyta; class Magnoliopsida; order Poales; family Poaceae; genus Poa; species Poa pratensis. The sequence goes on along the minus strand of CAMZMU010000081.1, from coordinate 7,438,576 downwards.
AAATTGGTCCTAACTCATTTGGGTTAACCATTAAACATATTTAAATGTTTTAGTGTAGAAGGCTGTTCAAACTTCAACTTTATACTAAACAATTACTACTGCACAAATAATTCTACCAAAATTAGGGAAGCTAATACATGGCAGTACTAAGCTAACAAAATTGGTTTGGAATTAATTGGACTAACAGAGTATCAGAAACAAACAAGTTTAGATTTTAAACCTTCTGTAGTATTTTTAATAATACATTTTTATTACTTATCTAAATGAATTGAAACCACTTGGGTTGGTTAAACAATTTCATAAGCTTTCCAGAACATTTGAATTTGATTTATTTGGATGTCTAGATCTCAAGTTATTGAATTTCTAAGTTAGGTCCAGTACTGTTTTTCAGTATTTCAATTTAATAACAGAAATTCGAGTTATGGATAATGTTCAGATTTCTGACTAGTGGGACCAACATGTCAGCGACACTGGTGCGCGAGGGAAATTAATAAAAACCTGACATGTGGGGTCCACACGTCAGTGACTCCTATTCTAAACGAAACGGTAAGCTGCCGTTGGATCAAGATCATCCAACGGCTCGCGTGCGTCGCAACTCCGGCGACCAAGAACTAGCGGCGCTGCCGCGCCGGCGATGGCGAGGTGGATGGATCTCTCACCTAGGGGGCTCGGGAAGTCACGGCGATGACGCGAATCAATGGCGGAGGCTCGAGGAAGGTGCTGGTGCGAGTTGTACTTGCTGGGAGGCGTGTAGCGGCGACGGCGAGGTGGCTGCACTTCCACGGGTGCGGCAGCAACTCCGGCGACGCTCCGGGGACGCGTCTGTGCACGAAAAAGAGGGAAAAAGGGCTCGGGTGAGTGCGGTGTCCATAAGGAAGAGAGTACGGGCCAGAAATGAGAGAAAGAGAGAGTGGCGGCAGTGGCTGCGGCAGTGTCCGCCCTCCTGGCGGTGCACGGTGAAATTGGAGTGAGGGAGAGGGAGTGGGGGTGGTGTGGAGTTTCCAGAGGGGTCGGGAGGGGTTTTTATAGCGCGGGAGCGGTCCATGGTGGTCGCGGTGCACGGCGGCGTCCATGGCGCACGGGAGAGGCTCGATTCCGCGGCGGGGTGCGAGGTACGTGTCGTCGTGAGGTCTTCCGAGGTCTGGGTGTGGTCTAGGAGCAGCTACGGCGAGCGGTGCGTGTCGGGGAGCTGAGAGGGGGGCCTAATTTGGCCGGCGCCGTCCGGCTCATCTCGGCGGAGCAGAGGGGGACAGTGCGGCGTCGGGGCGAGCGAGAGCGCTCAAGTGCTCTCCTCTGCGGAGCAGAGGCTGCAGAGGCACGGCGAGCTGGGGGGGGGGGGCCTGGGGGGCCTGGGAACGGCGAGGAGCGCGACGCCCAGCGTCGACACGGCGACGGCGACAGTGAGCTAGGGGAGAGAGGTAGGGGATGGCATTTTTGCCAAAACCCCCTGTCTCCTTTTTCCTCTGTTTTCTTTTATTTCTTTTTAGTCCAGTAGCATTTTAGGATTTTATTTAGGGCACTTAACTTGTTTAGAAAAATTTGCAAATATTTGTGGGGCCTCCCCATAACATGTAGAAGCTTCAAAAAATTTGGCTTTGCAAAATAAAATGTTTTGAATCATTTTCATTCATAGGGTTTTGAATTTGGTATTTTGGTTTATTTCAAATTGATTTTACTTTACACTTTTAAAACTAGTTTAGAAATAGTATTGGAGAAGGAAAATAGTAAGAATCAAAATGGGAGTGTTTACATCACCACTCCTCTGAATTTTGTTTGAAACAATTTTGAGTTTCTTATTTGGAGAATTTGGGTGACACACTTGTCACTTTTATTTTTCTTGTTTCATTTTTGCTTTTGTATTTCATCTTATCAATTCAAGCAAACAAGCAACAAGAAATAATTACCACAAGCAACAACTTGCAAACAACACATAATGATCAACAAAAGTTTTTGTTGGCTCTCATTTTTCGAATAATAATACTTATAATATTTTTGGGATGTTACACATCTACCGATCTAGTATTGTAGTACTGTCTAGTATTGTAGTATTGTGTTCTGTCTAGTATTGTAGTACTGCCGATGATGAATACACCCCTCAACACCAGATCTTACATTTTTTTAAAGTAGCATATAAAACTTGTCTAGTATTTGAAGTCTAGTATTGTGTTGTGTTTGTTTTTAGTACTGCCGATGATGAATACATTACCTTCAACTTGTCTAGTATTTGAAGTCTAGTATTGTGTTGTGTTTGTTTTAGTATTTGAAGTCTAATAGATTAATTTCAACCCTTTGTCAATGTGCTAATCCTCGTTATGGTTTTGTGTAGCTAGTGTATGAAGTAATAGTATATTTCGGCGACAATGCATAAAAATGGTGAGACAATTGAAGGTAACATCACCTTCAAGTTCTGCCTCCAAATCGTTTCGATCGGACAGCAAGCACACGGATATAGGCGCTTAAGGTGTAAACTGTTTTCATCTTAAATTGTATTTATGTCATGTAGCATCATATTTGGCTCTTTTCTAACTAGACATCCATGTATTTTATATGCAGAAGCGCCATGCAGATCCAAACAAGCTTTAAAAGAGCTAAATACAAAGTGGGATCATATCCGTGAACCGTCGTTGTTGTGACGTTTCGCTGCACTGTTCAAAACACTTTTTTAATTAAGAGTGTCTTGGACAGTGTGGCCGAAATGTCACAGCGGTGAGGTTATTATATTTCGGCGACACCGTCCAAGATGGAGCAAGCCTCGCTATGAAGAATTTGGTAAGATTAATTTGCTAAGGAGGCTTGCGAGCTCGGTGTGGTTTCTTGTTTTTAGTTTCTCCATCTATTTTGTGTATGTGTGTAGCAATTTGGCTGCAGATGTGATTTGGAGAAGCATGAAACCGCTACTCGAGTCTTTTGCTAGGTCGAATTCCGTTTTCGGCGCTTCGGAACTGAGGAAGAAGGTGGAGCTGGAGAAGAGTGGAGTGTCATAAAAGTTAAGTTTAGGGAGGCATGAGAATGATAGGATTAGCGAGGCATGTGTAACTCATCTTTTGATGCTATGTAATGATGACAATTCTTATATACGTTATGAATGGATTTGGTAGCAACTTTGTGCTTCTGCTGTGAGATTTTGAATGTAATTTGGCAACCGAATTGCTCCTGTAGGCTTCTGAAAGAACCTCAATGCAAACGAGTAAAATAGAATCTCCGTTACTGATGCACCGATACATCGGAAACGGAGATGGGTCCGCAACCGTAGCCAACTTATGCCTCATCGGTGACGGTTTTTTTGCCTCCGTTACCGATGAAGGCCTTCACATCAGTGACAGGGTCGGGGACACGGACCCTTTCTCCGTTGCCGAAGAGGTTTTTGGCCCGTTTCCGATGTGTCGTTCTGTACTAGTGAGACCAATAAAGATCCAAAAGATACAAGGAAGACAAGAGGAGTTAGATCAAACCAAATCCTTGGCAATAAAAATAAAGCAATTCAAAGCCATAGCCAAAGTGAAGATGATCTACAAATTCCACCACAATTATGAGTATATAGAGATAATTCTCGGTGGTATACTGAAATGATATTGAAGACCAATTTCACAACAAATAAGCATATGACAAAGGATAAGATTTAAAAGCCATGCTTAGATAAATATATATTCTTGATAGCTTCAAATATTCACGCGATCATGCAAAGCAACTACAAAGAGTAGCTTGAAGCAATCGGTTTCCCAACAAGATATATGCAAACATATTTGGGGAAGGTCGTACCAAGAATGTCCATCACAAACAAGATCCAAAAGAGTGATTAAATAAAATCATTTAGCAAATATGGAACTTGTTTGAGCAACATGCCACATAGGAATAAGATAATGAAGAATATCAATTCTAGGTGGCAAAACCTCACATGTTCACATTTTCTAGGCTTGTAATATGCACATAGCTTATTACTCCCCCATAATGTGATAATCCATTTTTTAACAAGAGGCAAACAAAACCAACTAGAGATAATTAATGGACATTATAGAATTTGAATTTCTCATGAGAATGACATACCACATAGAGAGTAGATAATATTGATATATCAACACTAAGTGGTATTCCTCATGTATACACATTTTAGGAGTGAAGTGCACGAAGCATATCACTCCCCCAAAATGGATAGTCCATTAATCTCTCAAAAGGAGAGCCAACAAGATAAGATATCAAATAAAAGCAATAAGGCTCAACACAAGTAAATGGTGTGCAAACCAACATACACATACTTGATTACTCAAGATAAGTAAGTAGAGAGCACAACACATACAAACACTAGCAAGGTACAAAACCTAACACATGCAAGGGTGCAAGCAACTTTCAATGTATATATGATATAAGCACAAGTTACCGCAAGGAGGAACATTGGATATGAGATAGAAAAATATAACCCAAATGACTTGGCTTGAGAGAATATAATTGATGAAGATCCCTTAATTCTTCATGATGTAGCCAAGTCTCCAATGCCCTCCAACAACACCTATTGATCAAGTTTTAGCTTGTTGGTCCCCAACCAAGTTGGGTCCTAAGAGGTTAGTCACAATAGGCTTGGCAACCCAAATGGTGCTTTTCTTGACACCACTTTGAGCACCAACATATTTGGCAAACACATTGCCAACCTTATCCTTCCGAAGAGAATAAACATCATCAATTATAATGGGGTTGGATAAGGTACCATTAGTGCATGAAGAAGCAAAGTGGCCCTTCTCACGGCATATGTAGCAACATTGACTTCCTCTTTTCTTCTTAGTCTTGACTTGAAGAGGGGTAGCTTGATTCTTCTTGGGAAGGGCCTTCTTTATCTTGAGGAACTTGAGTTTGAACTTGAGGCCCTTCCCTTGTTGCTTCTCACTAAGAGGCTTCTTCTTCAAAGGGCAAGATCTAACATGGTGCCCTTCAACTTTGCACTTGAAGCAAACAATCTTGGCCGAATCCTTGACTTGTTCTTGGCCCTTGTTCTTCTTGATAGGCTTGGACTTGTTCTTGTTTTGGAGTTGAATCCAAGTCCACTCTTGTCATTGGGGCGTCTTTGAACACTCAACACATTGTCAAGTGTGGACTCCCAACATGACGCTTTTCCAAGTCTTTCTTCAAAGAAGTGACTTGGGCCTTGAGCTCTTTTAATTCCTCTACATGGTTAGTATCAACACAAACACTAGAGGAAGTAGATGCTTCATTGTTAGAGCAACAAGGCAAGGAAGTAATTCATCACAAGATTTAGCAATAGTATGTGATGTAGAATTACTAGGACTAGCACATGGCAATAAAGCATTTTGAGAGAAGTTGTGCCATTGTCCACATGAGGCTCACAAGATGTTACCTTTGACATAATAGCCTCATGAGCTAACTTTAGCTTAGCATAGGATGCTAGAAGATCCTCATTAGAGCTAGAGAGCTTTTCATGACTTTCTTCCAATTTCCTATACTTGCTAGTTAGCAACTCAAGTTGAGCCCTTAGCTCAACATTCTCCTTCAAAATAGATGCTTCACGAGAAATGGAGTTAGTAGCACAAGCATCATCAATATTAGAAATGGAAGAAGACAACTTGGCAAGCTCATCATTTTTAGATAGTTGAGTTTGGAGTTGATCATGAGACTTGATAAGGAGAGAGTGTTCACTTTCTAAAGCCTTGTGGGCTTTGTCAAGTCTCTCTATGTCCTCAATTAGTCTAGCATTGCCAACACCAAATTCAACTTTTTCCTTTTTAAGCACTTTATATTTAGCAATAGCATGATCTCTTTCCTTAATGATTTTAGCAATAATAAGATCATTTGTTTCATCAAGAGATTCAAGTTTCTCCTCAAGAGACACTCGAAGCTCTTGTTCTTCCTCAAGAGCATTTTCTAAGGAAGCCTTTTCATAGCATCCTCTCTCTCAATTTTATATCTCTCATCAATGATTTCCATACTCTTAATAGCATAAGCAATGATTTCACATAGAGGAGGGATAGCTTTGCTACCTTTGGGGAGAGCACCAAATACCATCTCACCCTTCTTTGTTAAGGATTCAACATCAATATGTTCTCCATAAGAATCCTCATCCATCATCACAAGATATATTGGGATTCGAGGTAGGAGATACCTCGAATCTCTAGCCATAAGGCAAAAGTGAGAACCGGAGGGTGATGAATAATACTTGAAGCTCCATTGGGATCCATGTCTTGTTCCAACAAATGTTGGGATTCCTCTACATTGTTAGCCACACAAATACTAGAGGATATGGAAGCATTGTTTTCATGGCAACAAGACATAGGAAGCATATCATCATGAGATTTAGTTGAGCAACTATTACATGATATGCAAGGACTAGCAACACTAGCATGTAAAACATTTGGAGTGCTAGAAGTGTTTAAGTCCAAAGATAGAACATTGCAATGAGATAGAGATGAAGTATAGTCAATAGAATATTCACCATCAACAAAGCAATTTCTATCACCACTCACCATATCATTACCTTGTGACAAATCACATGTTGGTGAAGTGGAAGAAGTTGTGAACTCGTCACGGCCGGAGGTGGAGGAGAACAATCATCCTCAATAATGTTGGACACTTCATATTTATCTTGAAGCTTGGTCCAAAGCTCATGAGCGTTCCGAAAAGGCATGATTGAATCAAGAACTACATCGCTCACAACATAGATAAGACCATTAGATACAAGAGTATCGAGATAAGAGTTTTCCTCATCCTCTAAAGATAACTTTTGGGAATCCTTTGGAGGAGAAAAACCCATATCTACAATTCTCTTAAAATTTGGGTCTATGTCCCTAAGAAGGTTAAGCATGCGAATTTTCCAAACATCATAATTTGTGCCATCGAATATAAGAGTGGGATCGTGCACTAATTCTCTAAACGACATCTTTACTCTCTAGGCGGTAAAGCCCAAAAAGAGAGCCGAGGCTCTGATACCAATTGAAAGGACAAGGATGTCGCCTAGAGGGGGGGGGGTGAATAGGCGATTAAAACTTTTCCGGTTTAGGCTTGATAATTGCGGAATAAAACTAGGTGTTTAAATTAACAAGCCAACAACCTAAATAAACTAGGCTCACCTATGTGCACCAACAACTTATGCTAAGCAAGACAAGCAACAAGGTGATAGCAATATAGAATACTTCAAGCACGAAGGCTATCACAATGTAAAGTGCATAAGTAAAGAGCTCGGGTATAGAAATAACCGAGGCACGCGGAGACGAGGATGTATTCCCGAGTTCCTCCTTTTTAGGGAGTACGTCTCGTTGGAGGGTGTGAGTTTCAAACTCAAACGCTACAAATGGCTCACCCTATTCTCCGATGAACCTTGCTCAAAAGCTCGGTTCACCTTCCACTATCGGAATCCTTCGAGGCGGAAACTGGAGCCTTTACAACAACAACCGGGGCACAACCCACAACTGGATTGGGGGCTCCCGGATGGCTACAAGTGACCACAAAAGGTCTCAACCACCACAATGGCGTCTAGGGTCCAAAGACCCAAGAGTAACAAGCTCACAAACTTTCAACTTCCATGAATCCTCGTGGAGAGCACAAACCGATACACAAAGCAATGGCAAGAGCACAAGTGCTCAAATAATTCACTCTCAAATCCCACCAAAAGCAATTAATGCTTATGGGGGGGGAGAAGAGAGGAAGAACAAAGGAGGAGAAACGCCAAGAACTCCAAGATCACGATCTACTAGGTTCCCCTCACTTAGAGGAGAGATGGATTGGTGAAATTGTAGATCTAGATCTCCTCTCAGTTTTCCCTCAAAGATATGCAAGAATCATGGGATGGATTGAGAGGGGGCAATCTTTTCCAAGGTCAACAATGGAGGAGAGAGAGAGAGGAAAAACGTGCTCAAGTAGTTGGGGGTCATTGGGGAAGAAGACCCCCTTAAATAGGACCCCCAAAAATGCCCGGGTAGTGCTGAACGGCGCCCGAAAGTGCTGGGCAAAGAAACGGCGGGGTCCAGAAGCACCCCGGCTAACGTAGTACTTCTGGCCAGCTTGTCGCGGTAGTACTGGGCAAGGCAGCTCGGTACTACCAGGCCAAATCCGGTACTACCGCCCTTTATAAAAACTGCACAAACAACAACACTAAAACGAACACAACTTGAGTTTTCGAACTCCGTTTTTAATGTTCTTGGGCTCGTTGGAATCACCACAAACGAGCTTTACAAGATCATACAGACAAACATCATGGTTAAACATGGGAGGATAAAACCAAATGAGAAAAGGTAAAACATCTCAATTAAAGAACAACCGATAAATCCTCCAACATCAAGAACCCAACAAGTTTTTCATCCGGACTCCATTTTCTATGATCTTGGGCTTGTTTCAAAGATAATCACAAGCTTTACAAGATCATGCATATACACATCATAGTCCATCATGTGAGGAGGAAACCACAAGAAGAGAGTTTGACCTCTTTTAGAAAAGATAAGCCGGTAATACCTCCAACATCAAAAACGCAACAAGATATGCATATGAAATCCGTTTTTGATGAACTAGAGCTTGGTATGGAGATGAACACAAGCTCTAAATTCTCACATGGATAAAAGCCAAATAACAACAAGAAAGATGATATGCCAAGTATGTAAAGGTTTGAGCTCTTCACAAAGATGCGATCAAGTTACTCACTTGAGAGCCCCTCTTGATAGTACGTCGTCTATCCTATAACCCGATCTCCCACTAACACCATGAGACCGGTAAAATAGAAAACCTATCAAGATCATACCTTTTCCTTACGCATTCCACTTGAGCTAGATGAAGACGATCTTGACTCCCTCAAGTTGAAACACCTTTCTTGATTGTGCTTGCTAGCACATGCTTGATAAAGACTTCTTCAAATACTCCTCCATACTCAGTTATGGGAGAGCCTTGCTTAGCTCCGTCTTCATGTATCCACTTGCACTTCATCTTTTTTTCTTGATATATATGATGGCTTGGACATAAACATGAATGTTCACTCAATCTCCTTTTCCAAGCCACTCTTGCAATAAGCTCAACTCTAGATGGCCATTCTTCATATAAACCCTTGGATAGAACCTTGGTCATCATATGGACAAGATCTATAAGAATATCTCAATGAAAACATTAGTCCATAGAGATTGTCGTTAATTATCAAAACCACACATGAGGGCTCATGCACTTTCACAAGACTTCACGTACATGGCAAGAGGAAACCCTACGCGTACAAGGCTCAGACACCTACTCCACATATATATGCCGAAGGACCCTCATCAAAACCTCCACGTTCATTACAGGTCGAAGCTTTGTTCACATCTCTTTGTAAAACCCTAGTTCTAAACCTAGATCCACATCTATAATCTCTGGCCGAGATAGACTTTGTACTGATTTTGTAGCCACGCCATGAATAAGGTCTGAGAAATCTTTATATACATTGCCTAAGATTCAAACCTGTTGACCTGCACCGTCTACCGAATAAACTTGCTTCTGATCCCCGGAAGTAAAATGCCGGGGATCGTGAAACCTATCTTTTGACACTACCGCTCACAAGAAATGTTTACAAACCATGATTAGTTTCCAAGCGTATCTAGAAAATGTTTCGATTATCCTTTAGGTGTGGCGTCCATTGGAACCGTTCATCCATTTGGTAATTTTCAGTTGACTCATGAACTATTGTGTATTGAAAACCAAATATGTTTTATCTACTAGTGCTTGTCTTTATGGTGTGCAAAAAAAATAATCTAGTATTTGTACCAAACCATATATAATTATTGAGCAATACAGTACCATGTGACATTTCTATGACAATGACTGCAAAAAATATACACATTGCTGAAACACATGAAAAAACACAAAAATAGTATAAAGGAACAAGATATAAAAGGAAGTGAGATATGGAAAAACCAAAAACTGTAGAAGGTTAAAATCGATAAACCAAAAAGAAAAATGAAGTGATATACGGAGCATATCCGTCATGTTCCCTACAACGAGCATAGATTAGTTATTGTTGGCAATAACCACATTCTTAAAATTTGAATACGATGAACCTGGGTTTTCTCAGATAAATTAAGCTATCTTGTCCTAAACAAAATTTTGCTCTACTTATCTTTTTTCTGACAATTGCATAACACCACTTCTTGATACATCACAATACGTAGTCTCCTCGCACATGAACATGATTTATTCCATTCTCAATCATACTTTATTAGCTGAAAATTATCACTTTATGCTGGTAACTAAGGTGGTAAGCATGTTAATATTTGTCATCAAATGTTGTCAACTCTTAATCAAAAATTATTTTCGGGAGTGAGCCTACCTCAACTGGTCGGAGGATTGGATGTACAAAATCAACACCTGAGTTCAACTCCTATTTATAAGTACTTGAGAATCAGACCTTCCCATTTCGAAAAAAATAAACCTAAAATCATGTATCTGAACCCACGATGTGATGTGAGGTGCAGTTCACTTCATTTCTTCGCTTCCATGAGCGAATTTGTAAACAACGAAATAAGGGCAGAGGAAGAGGAACACGTATGTTTTTACTCAACTCGTCAAAAGTAAATTATGATATGATTCCCGACTCTGAAATAGCTGGCACGAGCACCATGGAGGAGGATCTAATTCCGAAGCTCATGGTCTCCATGAACCAATTGGAAACTACAGACTAATCCCGATCGACCCAGCATGACAACTGATTGTACAATTTCAGATTAATCTGATGCCTTCACATGGTGGAGAATCACATTTTTGCGAAATAACTTAACAAAACATGTACAAATAAGACACGATGAAATTGTTAGACAGATATGTCACGTAGCGTGACATATCCTCCTGATTCCCTAAATCGTGGAGAGTCCTTATTTGTGTGATCTCCCATTTATGGTTAGATTGTATTTTGACTATATATATCAATGCAATGGAAAGGCCCAAGTGTGGTCAATTCTCTCACATGGTATCAGCCTAAACACGTCCTAAAACCCTAAATCGCTTCCGCCTCCTCTCCTTCCCTAACCCTAGCCGCCGCACCATAGCCGGCCGCCGCCGCCACCGTCCCTCTCCTCCTTCCTCTCCCTCCTCCTCCATGGTGCGCACACCCTTCCACCCTTGGACCGGGGCGTTTCAGATGTGGCCCATGCAGCCGCACGGTGCCGGGAGCAGCATCCTCGGCGCTGTCCCTCGCCCTGGCCCTCGCGCCCACGCCTATATGTCCACACCACCACCTGCGTCGGCCTCCTTCTACAACGCCGACAGCGGCGTCCCCCACGGCCAGGTCTTCTACGGTGCCCCGTACGGCGTCGCCTCCTCCTACACTGCGCGGCCTCCTTCTACAACGCCCACAGCGGCGTCCCCCACGGCAAGGCCTTCTCCGGCGCCCCACGGCCAGGCCTTCTACGGCGCCCCGTACGGCGTCGCCTCCTCCTACACTGCGCCCCCTGCTTCGGCGCACACTTGGGACCCCTCCACCCTCACACAGCCCTTCACCAACATGACGCTGCAGCCCCCCACCCCGGAGTGGGTCATGGACAGCGGCGCCACCGCTCACCTCTCCAACAACCCCGGTATCCTTTCCACTCTCTCTTCACATCCTCCTTGTCGTCATGTTACTGTCGGAGACGGCTCCTCTGTTTCCGTCTCTGCTTCCGGGCACGCCTCCCTTCCTTCTTCTTTTTCTGATCGTTCTCTTCATCTTCGTAATGTTCTAGTTTCTCCTCGCATAATTAAAAATCTTGTCTCTGTCCGTCAATTTACTACCGATAACAACTGTTCTGTCAATTTTGACCCTTTTGGTTTTTCTGTGAACGACCTCATTACCCGGCGTGAGTTTCTTCGGTGCAATAGTACGGGGGAGCTTTATTCGTTTCAGCCATCGGCGCCTCGTGCTCTCACCACCACCACCACCCCTCGTGATATTTGGCACCGTCGTTTGGGTCACCCCGGCCATGACGCTTATCGTCGTCTTTCGCAGCATATTTCTTTACCTTGCAATAAAAACCATAGTACTCTTTGTCATGCTTGTCAGCTTGGACGCCATGTACGTTTGCCTTTTTCCTCTTCCACCACTAGAACTACTCGCCCTTTTGAGTTAATTCATTGTGATCTTTGGACGTCCCAAATTTTAAGTAATTCTGGTAATAAATATTTCTTAGTCATTCTCGATGATTTTACCCATTTTCTTTGGACCGTCCCTCTACGCCAAAAATCTGATGCTTACGCCTCGCTCGCCTCGTTTCGCGCTTTTGCCCAAACCCAGTTTAACCTACCTCTTGCGTCTATACAGATGGACAACGGTCGTGAGTTCGACAACGCCAAACTCCACTCTCTCGCCGCCGCGCACGGTATACACATCCGTTTCTCGTGTCCATATACCTCCCAGCAAAACGGTAAAGCCGAGCATATTATCCGCACTGTCAACGACATTGTGCATTCTCTCTTGTTTCAGGCTAGTTTACCGCCGCGCTTTTGGGTAGAAGCCCTCCATCACGCCACTCACGTCCTTAATCGCCTCCCCACCAAAACCATTAGTGCTCCCTCCCCATATTTCGCCCTCCATCATACTCACCCACACTACTCCTCTCTTCGTGTTTTCGGTTGCCTTTGCTATCCCAACACCGCCGCCACCATGCCCATAAGCTCGTGCCACGGTCTAGCGCTTGCATGTTCCTAGGCTACTCCCTCACCACAAGGGTTACCGATGCATGGACCTCACCACCCACCGTATCATCATTTCTCGCCATGTCGTCTTTGATGAGTCCACCTTTCCCTTTGCCTCGTCACAACAACCTTCAGCTGCCTCCTACGACTTCCTCGATGATGACGATTCCCCCCTCGTCGTCCCCCTGGCTGCGCCTCCCACGCGCGCCCCCTCCCCTCCACCTTCGCCGCACGCGCCCTCACCGCCGCATGCGCCCTCACCGCCACTTCCCCCACCACCGCCGCCTCCTCCCGTGCATCGCACGCGTAGCACCTCCGGCATCCGCGTCCTACCCCGTGAGCGGCTTAACTTGCATGCTTCTGTCAGCAGGTACTCTCCGGTTCCGACTTCCGCATGTGCTGCTCTCAAGGATCCTAACTGGCTCGATGCTATGACTGCGGAGTACCGCGCTCTCCTCGGCAACGACACTTGGGATCTCGTGCCTCCTCCTCCGAACGCCAACATCGTCTTCGGCAAGTGGGTCTTCCGCCACAAGCTCAAGCCCGATGGCTCTCTTGACCGCTACAAAGCCCGCTGGGTGCTTCGCGGCTTCTCTCAGGAGCACGGCATCGACTTCGATGAGACCTTCAGCCCGGTTGTCAAACCGGCCACGGTCCGCGTCATCCTCTCCATCGCCATCTCTCTTAAATGGGAGACTCGCCAGCTCGACGTCAAGAACGCCTTCCTCCACGGCAAGCTCGCCGAGGTCGTCTACTGTCGCCAACCCACCGGCTTCATCGACTCCACTCGCCCCGACCACGTCTGTCGCCTGAACCGTTCGCTATACGGTCTCAAGCAGGCCCCTCGCGCGTGGTACCAGTGCTTCGCGACCTTCACATCACCTCGACCGGCTTCACGTGCTCGCGCTCCGACACGTCACTGTTTGTTCTTAAGTGTGCAGAGGGTACAGCCTATCTTCTGCTGTATGTCGACGACATCGTCCTCACCGCCTCATCGCCACGCCTCCTCGACAGAATCACCGCCTCCCTCAGCTCCGAGTTCGCCATGACGGACATGGGCAGCCTTCACTACTTCCTCGGCATCGCGGTCACCCGCGACTCCTCCGGCATGCACCTCTCGCAAGCCAAGTACGCCACGGAGATTCTGGACAAAGCCGGCATGACTGCCTGCAAGCCCGCGTCGACGCCGGTTGACACGTCTCCGAAGCTCGCCACCACCGCCGGTGCTCCCGTCTCCGACCCTACTGAGTATCGGAGCCTCACCGGGGCTCTGCAGTAACTCACCTTCACGCGCCCTGACATTGCGTACGCCGTCCAGCAGGTGTGTCTTCACATGCACGACCCTCGCGAGAAGCACCTGGCTGCCATCAAGCGCATCCTGCGCTACGTCCAGGGCACGATCTCTCATGGACTTCAGCTTCACTCGTCTTCGCCGGACTCCATGGTCACCTACACCGACGCCGACTGGGCTGGCTGCCCCGACACTCGGCGCTCTACGTCGGGCTTCTGCGTCTACCTCGGTGACAACCTCGTCTCATGGTCTTCGAAGCGGCAACACACGGTCTCTCGTTCTAGCGCCGAGGCTGAGTACCGTGCTGTGGCTAACGCCGTCGCCGAGGCTAGTTGGATCCGTCAACTCCTCCACGAGCTTCATCGACCTACTCCTCCTGCTACGGTCGTGTTCTGCGACAATGTCAGCGCCGTCTACATGTCTACGAACCCCGTTCAGCACCAGCGCACCAAACACATCGAGATCGACCTCCACTTCGTTCGCGATCGTGTTGCCATGGGCCAGATCCGAGTGCTTCATGTTCCCTCGTCTCGACAGTTCGCCGACATCTTGACGAAGGGTCTACCATCACCGTTGTTTCTGGATTTTCGGTCCAGTCTCAACGTCCGTCCTCCTCCCGTTGTGAGCCTACCTCAACTGGTCGGAGGATTGGATGTACAAAATCAACACCTGAGTTCAACTCCTATTTATAAGTACTTGAGAATCAGACCTTCCCATTTCGAAAAAAAATAAACCTAAAATCATGTATCTGAACCCACGATGTGATGTGAGGTGCAGTTCACTTCATTTCTTCGCTTCCATGAGCGAATTTGTAAACAACGAAATAAGGGCAGAGGAAGAGGAACACGTATGTTTTTACTCAACTCGTCAAAAGTAAATTATGATATGATTCCCGACTCTGAAATAGCTGGCACGAGCACCATGGAGGAGGATCTAATTCCGAAGCTCATGGTCTCCATGAACCAATTGGAAACTACAGACTAATCCCGATCGACCCAGCATGACAACTGATTGTACAATTTCAGATTAATCTGATGCCTTCACATGGCAGAGAATCACATTTTTTCGAAATAACTTAACAAAACATGTAGAAATAAGACACGATGAAATTGTTAGACATATATGTCACGTAGCGTGACATATCCCCCTGATTTCCTAAATCGTGGAGAATCCTTATTTGTGTGATCTCCCATTTATGGTTAGGATTGTATTTTGACTATATATATCAATGCAATGGAAAGGTCCAAGTGTGGTCAATTTTCTCACAGAAATATTCATGATCGATCACGCGATCAGACATCACTATTGGTAGCACAGTTCAAAACATTTCAGGGCGTTGCATGCACGATGAATGCATACATACTACAAGAGTTTCGCTACGAGTAAATTTCGAAGGAACTGCAGACAGCCACTAGCGAGCCCAAGTATCAGCAGGATACATGGAGTTGGCCTTTCTGTTCCTCCTGGGGCGCCCTCCAGGTGCTGGGTCCGCCTCCGCTTCCTTGCCCTGCTCATCAGCCGGTTCGCTCGCCGCCGTGGTGGAGATCTTCTCCTTCTCCGCCGCCTGGCGCGCCTGAACACGACGGACCGGGGCCTTCTTCTTGGTCTTCTTCACACCTTGCTTCTTCCCCGGTTCTCCAAGCACCTCCATCTCGGGTTCAACACCCGCGTCCGGCGCCGCGATGGAGAGCTCCTCGACGCGCGCGCTGAGCGAGGCCACCTGCCCACGACGTTCGTACACCTCCTTGAGCAGCATGGCATTGAGCTCCTTCAGTTTCTTCGCCTCCGCCTCGGCCTCACCTTCCTTCTCCGGCGCCGAGAGTTCCCCGCCGCCATTGGGTGCTTCCTCCACCGAGTGCGGCGGCGGCGGCAGAACACCGTCACCGTCAGCTGTCTCGGCTCCGGGAGCGGGTTCACCGAGCGAGGCCTCAACAACTTCGGCGTATTAATAGAGGCATCGGAACGGCTACGTTAGCCCTCGGTGGGCGCGTGAATTTTCAAAATTTGAAGAAAAATGGCCGAAATGGAAGGCGTATCAAGTGGATAGGAAGGCGATCGTCGATCTTATTCCGGCCGGAATTGCGCGCCTGCCATGCGTGCATGGATATGATCGATCGCCCGCCGCTGTTAATTAGTACCGGATCCGCGGGAGAGCCGGGTACCCTCGTTTGGGCTTGACGTGCGTGCTACCGGTTTCTTTGTTTGACCTCAGAAAACGTAGAAAAGGAAGAAACCACAATTTGGTATGTGACCTGTCCAGTTTTTCCTGTACCAGTTAGTATTTTGGTGTGCAGTGCAATAGGATTTTGATATGCCAAAATTGGGTTACTAATTAACTACTCAATATTTCCTACCTTCCAAGACTTTTGGTATGTTACTATGTTATTCGTGCAGAAAAAAAGGCTTTTCGTAGGCGACCAAACACAAACAAATAGGAGAGAAAATTAAAAAAGCAACCACAATTGGGGTTAAGGTTTCAGAACGCAAACATTTTACGTAATTTTCACAAAACCTCACCGGTTCACCCTTTAATTTTTACACAAAGCACACTGATCAGTCAGTTTAACTCTTCTACCGGTATTTCTGACCAGATGGACCCACTATTTAGGATTATGTGCAGCGTGTAATTGTTAGCTGCAGACTGCCATTAACGACGCTGCGGCTGTCCTAACCTAGGTCTTTGGGGTCATTCAGCTCGCACTCTCTCTTGCTCCACATGGCGATGGTAGAATCCTTGCCACGCCTGCCGTTGTACAAGCAACGAAGAGGGAAGCAATAGGGTCAGGGGGGTGGCGGTCTCCCGTATTTTTTGTTCTATAACGGTGAGATTGATGGAAGCTCCAACCCGACCGCCACGAAGCACTATGTTCCCGGTGGCGTCACAGTTGTGGCCTAGAATTGAAAGGCGAGCTAGGGAAAAGAGAGATCGTTGGACAATCTTTCTCGGTGTACTGGAGCAACTTCTCTTCTAGGTCGCCTCGGCTCTCACCATTGTTGTCGATTTGAGCAATCGATTTAGGAACTAGAGTTCCCGAAATTAGGCATCCTAAAATTCGTTTTTTTTGTCAAATTATGTTGTTTGGATGATTATGTTTGGGATGTAAGACTACATTTGAAAGACATGATAATTTAGAGCTGTAGGATGCTCTGACATCATTTACATGAATTTGTTAGCTCTGATTGAGACTGATAAATATGGCATGAATGATTCCATGTATCATTGTAGGGATGAGGGAGAAGTCTTGGCATGGCATGGAACTAATAGATGGAACCACAAAGGTGCAGAAAATGGTGGAGAGATGTCATGAGAAGTAGTGCATTACACTTATTGTAATGAAGGGAAAAACGTAAGCACCTTCAAATATGAACACTTCATATGATCAACCATAAAACAGAGATACTCCGTCCAGTCCACAAAAATTGTCGCACAAACAGTACTATCATAATCCAAAACTTGTACACACTGGCGATACAAATTTCGGCTTGGAGGGAGTAGGAGATTATGTTGTTTATTAAGTTGATGATGGGGGTGTACTGTTTCCTAGTCAACCGAGTTCATAAATTGCTAATTTGTTGTACGTTGCACTCAACGGAGCAATAATTTGCAAAATGAAAAGCAGATAGCTGTTGCAGATTATTATTCAGACATTTTACCAACGGGTTTGGAACATGTCTTCAGTTTACAAAGGGGGGAGGGGGTTAGAGCCGAAGATCATGATAGCCAAAGAAGGCAACATGAAGTTGAGTTGAATGAGAACAAAATTTACATGAAGATGCAAAGAGAAGAAACCAAATGAGCACTCTAAAGGTTGTCCTTAAGCAAAGGAAATTTAGTATGTTTTAGGCCTTGTTTGATTCACGGGATTTATGTAGGAAAAACATAGGATTCTTATTCCTACAGGATTTTACACTGTAGCAGTGTTTGATTCGTAGGAATGCTCCAAAGGAAACCTGAAGGAAAATTCCCTACGCAGCCAGATTCTTAGGAAATGTACAGGAATAAAACAATTCGGTCTGACCTCATTTTTCTCTTCCTTTACGAGGAACCATGCAAATGAAAGTTAATGTTGAGCTAACGCTGACGCAGCAGGACCAGAGATGCCACATAAAGCTGCTGCCATGCTTATTATTTAAGCTAATCAAGTTCCAAGCTAAATGCCTCTACCTTATTCTTTCCTACGTTTCAAACGACCACAAAAGGAAATATTCCTGTACCCTCCGATCCATTGGTTTCCAGTTGCATTCCTTTCATGTTCCTATTCCAATTCCTATTCCTACACTTTTAAATCCTACGAATCAAACGAGGCCTTAGACAATTTATCACATGATGATAGTGACTGCATTCCTGCTCCTAAGCCTGTTAAGAAGAAGAAGAAGAAGAAGAAGAAGAAGAAGAAGAAGAAGAAGAAAGGTCTGGCGGAGAGATCACATTGCAGTGGAGATAAGAATACCCATGCTCACTTTGTGCCTTCCTATGATATTTAGTGGAGTTTGGAGTAAAGATAGGACCCCGGGCTGAGCGTGGGGTAGTCGCACCAAAGGCTCTCTTCCCAACTGAATGTGGAGTGTGTCGAGGAGGCGTAGTTTGCCGACAACATTGGCGAGGAAGTTGAGTGCCACGAAGCAAAATGTTAGACCGGGGGCGGCGGTAACGCCACCAACATTGTTGATGAAACTGGCCATCGATAGATGCAAAACGCAAAACCCATATGTGGCGCGCCAACTTTCGTGATATTTTATCGACGGTAAATTTGTTTGCAGAGATCTAGATCGATAGATCTAGATGGTAGCACACGGGTGACAGATTGATACAGTTTCCAGCCTCGAGAAACAACATCCCATTACACCCCTACTCGCGGTTTTCGTGGATTTGACTATCTTTCGGTGCTTGGGCAATCTTGAGCAGATCTTGATCTCACATGTGGCGACACATGATAGAAATTAGTTGTTACATGCGTGGATTTGGTTTACAAGCGGTAGAGATAATAAACACTAAACTCGAGACTCTTCCTCCGGTGATTCTTCCTCGGATTCTTCCGCATCAACCACGACAGACACGGCATCGGAGGCTTCGCTGAGCACGGGCAGAGCAGCCACGTCCGCCTGCTCTGAAACTGCATCCTTCTTGAGAGCTGGCCTCTCCTGAATGGCGGCCTCCTTGGTGGCGCCGTGAAGTTTTGGCTCCTCGACGACATCGTCATGCAGCAGCACTACATCACCATCGTCCTGCTGCTGCTGCACGCCGTCGTCGGCGAGGGACTGCTTGGCAAGGAGCGCCCGCGCCTCCACCAACTCCGCGATGACCCTAGCGTTGACGGCCCTGAGTATCGCCACCTCATCCGCCTGCTTGCCTTGGAAGTTCGGAGGCGCCGGTGGAGGGACACCGTCTCCACTACACTTAGCCATGATTATTTTGTCACCTCCCATGCGATTACCATTGTTCCCCCTACGCTTACCCTTATATGCCTCTCTCCCTGCTTCATGGTTGTGCTTGCCCATTTGCTTGTTATAAATACTGGGAAGTTCAGTGGGGCGATGTGATCGGTCGCAAATGCAAACAGCCGCGTACTTGCGACTATTCGAGTGGTGGGATCAATCGAATTCTGACCGCGCCGCGCGCCGACATAAATAAATGGAGATCAATTAGGGGATGGGAAAGGCTCGATTGCCGTGTTAATTACAGAGCCAATCGAGCTGCGAACCAGTTGTGTGAGTGTGTGCGCATGTATATGAGCGACTGCGTTGTACTGTGTTTCGAAAAAAAAAACTTCTAGGACAGTTTTTTTAATCAGGCAGTATATTTGGTGTGCAAGCCCAAGAGACAAAGTTTTGATCTCCCGCATCGCCAAATCATAATTCCAATACGGACACTCCATCAACAACTCTTGTTTCTGAAGCTCGGCCCATAACCAGAGTCTGTACTTTTCTATTTCTTCTTTCCCTTTTATTACTCTTTTATTCGTGTTTTTCTTTTTTTTATCTTTTGACTTCATTTTTCTCACTTTATTTTCTATTTTCCCTGTACTTAACAAATACAACTAAAACTACAATCACTTTTATTTAGTTATTCTTTTTCTTAAAAAAATGCGTGAAAATAGATGGATGTTTTTAGGGTTTTTTTATTCATGAGATTCTAAAAACGTAGAATTGCAACGCCATGTCCATGGCAATCCGACAAGAGTATGTATCAAAGTTTGTTTGATTCCATCATTTTATTTTTTGACAGTCAATACTGTGATATATTTATAGTAGCAAATAGTGCACGTTAGAGATATATGAGCTGTCTCCAACGCTAATAAAATAGAATCTAAAAGAAACGAGCAAATAGAAATCTTCAAATTCTTTCTTCTTTCGTGACACAATCTTGCATTTTTCAGAAGGCAACCGTAGAAAAATGACATAGACACCAAACCACATACTTGTAAATACCAACGAGGGTTGACCCATGATTTTAATTTTGATCCGCAATAACGCCAATTCTAGGTGCACGTCGCGCCATTAAAATAATTTACCAACATCGACGAGAGTACCAACACCAGTATTCCAGGGAAAAGCAATCGAACACCAGTATTCCATAGGGAGCTGAGAGTACGAATCAGCATTGTCGAGGACATAGCTGCCGGGACAAATATTGATGGGACAATCCTCCTAGCGGCAACCATGAGAAGAAAATCAAAAATCGATCCGGCGAATCAAGATCTGAAGATTCATACCTAGAGAAATTTAATATTTCAACACCACCATTGACGCTGAGGAGGAGATCTCTTCGTTGAACGAAGTGTCGAAGATCACTTATTGTAGACAATGCCATCTCCATTGACGAGGGCGGAAAAGTAGATGGCTACCAAAACTCTAATTTAATCTATCGAGAGCACTACCTTTATTAAAAAAACTCCACTTATGCAAGGAGGCGACGGCTGTTTCAAGTTGCGACGTGAGAGAGGCGACGGCTGTTTCAAGTTGCGACGTGACTTTTGCAGGGCCGGACCAGAAAAATTTAGGACCCTGTGCAAAACTCTAAAACGGGGCCCTATCTCACACAAAATTTGAACTAATAAACAATTATTTAGTAAAGAATAGACAAGCCAATCCCTATTATGATTTCACGATGCTCCCCATTTGATAGAGATCTAGTATAGAATAGTGCAGTAAACCTTTTATGGTATATATGCTTAATACCTTTTTGAGATTTAATTAAATTATGTTTGTTTTCTTTTTTCTTGCATTTCTGACAACCGGACAGATATTTTCCCATAATAATTCTAAACTGTCAAAAGTTAATTAAAATTTTAATATTCCGAAATTAGGAGTAGAAGCCAAGTTAACCAGAAAGAAAGACTCGCTAGCAGCAGTGTACATGTTTTGGCGATCAGCTAACAAAAGAGGAACTGTCACGACGCTCTGGAGTCTGGGATGCGATCGATTTGTCGCTGGTCTTCCGTCTAGTCTTTTTTCTTGCATTTCCAACAATCGGACTGGTTTTCCCCATAATAATTCAAATCTGTCAAAGTTAATTAAAATTTTAAGATTCAAAAATAAGGAGTAAAAGCTGAAGTTACCCAGAAAGAAATTGCTAGCAGTTTTGGAGATAACAAAAGAGGAACTGTCACCGGCGCTCTGCATAAGATTAACATCTGTTCAAAGTCGGTGCCAAGCACTCGGTTAGAAATGGGCAGAGAATGTTGTTTTGGCTGGACAGTTGGGCTGGCCCGGAGTTGTTAAGCGAGCGGTTCCCTCTCATCTTTGTGATCTGCTCCAACCAGCACGCTTCTGTTTCAGAAGTAGTTACTTGTCAAGTGGGCCTTCGACGGACGCTTGACCCGACCGCGACAGCTCAGTGGGCTGAGCTGTCCCTTCTGATCAACCATACTGTTCTCGTGGAAGGGATGATCAGGTGTCGTGGTCTCTCGAGGAGTCGGGGACCTTCTCGGTTACCTCGATGTACAAGAAGTTGGCTCATGGGACAAGCTGACGCATTTTGAGGAGGTTCGGAGGGCCAAACTTCCTCTTAAAATAAAGATCTTCTCGTGGCAGCTTGTGCTTGACCGGTTGCCGTCTGGTCTGCAGCTTGCAACCCGGCTTGGCCCGTCCGATGGGTCTTGTGCGTTGTGTGGCGCCGGGGAGGACGCCACACACATGTTCTTTAGCTGTTCCTTGGCTAAGTTTGCGTGGAGTATCTTGCGCGCCCTTCTTGGGTGTAATTGGTGTCCAGCCAACTTTGCTCAATTTTTCACTATCCTTGATGCTCTTTCGGTCAGCACCGGTGGGTGGTGTGGACCTTGTTTGTTGCTCAGTCTTGGCCCCTTTGGGGCATCCGTAATAAGCTTGCTATTGAGAAGAAACTTCCGAATCACCCTGCTGACTATATTTTCAAATGTGCAATCTTCTTGCAGTTGTGGACTCTCAACGCCAAGGCGGAGACAGGCCAAGATTAAGTCTCGCGGGCGAGCTGAGGCGGTTGTATACACAGAATCGTCCTCCCCCTAGTGCGTCGGGTGGCTAGGTGCCCCAGTGCCGAAGCTTAGTGTCTATGTTGGTGGATCCGTACTGTCTGATCTTTGTATTGGTTGTTGTCTTTCCCTTCTAGGTTTGTTGTGGGTGTTGGTCTCTGACTAAGCTGTATGCCGCAGCATGTAATCGCTATGTTGTGAACCTTGCTGGCCTTATTAATTTAAGGTTGGGCGCTGTGCCTTATTTCTAAAAACCGGCGCTCTGCAGTCTGGGTTGCGATCGATTTGTCGCTGACCTTCCGTCTGATCTTGGTGCTGTCCAGCATGCAGGTCCCACCTTGTCAGCAGCTATGGCAAAATCTAAAATTATAAAACGATGGAATGGGGATACGAACACAGAACCTCCTGCTGCTTCGGCCTGCAAGCACTAACAAATAGACCAAGTCAAGCTCTGTTGCATTCCCTGGTAAGTGTGTAGTATTTTACACATGTCTATGGAAATTTTGGGGCCCCCAAATTTCGTGGGCCCTGTGCCGTCGACACAGTTGACACCACTGTGGGCCCGGCCCTGGACTTTTGTTTGATCCATCGTAGATAAATTAAAATATGTTTACAAACAAGTTTGAGGTAATGTTAGATTTCTTATAAATTGTAGTGCAAAGCAATCATTAGGGAAATTCCTAAGGGGTTTAATGATATGAATCAAACAGCCGCCGCATGAAAATCTTCTAAGGATTTAAATCCTTCTAAGTCTCTATGAAAATATGTGAATCAAAGAGGCTCTATGATTTTTGTAAGTGTCTGAATAAGGAAATACATGAATTATTGTGCCACCTTAGTTGTGTGAAAGCAAATCAACTGGCACCAAAGGTATTCATAATTACTCCCTCTTTTGATTAAACTCCAAATTTATTTATGTTTTTTTATTGCTAGAGGGGGGAAATGGTCTTCCAAGCACAGAGAAATAACTTATAGATTAATTTACGTGCTAGCGATAGTTAACTTGGTTGGAAACATTAACTTGGCACTGCTGTTGATCCCCCTACTACTCCTTGCACATGGTGTTCCAATTTTGTCCCCATGGGGTAAGACGAATGTTGCTCAATAACCTCTTAACCACTTCACCTGCTCCTCCTCCCAGGTGTTCTTCTGCTGCATCTGCTCCCCTGCCTACAAACCCATACGACATTATAGCAAACATTATCTTCGAGTATGATGGAGCAATCAAGAAGACTCTACCAAATGTAGGATTATTAATAACATACGGATATTAAAAAAGAGGATGATGCTTATAGCACATCGGAGGCAGAAGAAAATTTTGGTGCCTTGTCAATGTTAAGTTGCGGTGAAGTACTGAATAATTTAGCGAAAAAATGGCAATTTAACCTGAATATGAATTTGCTTTGTATGTTTTCCATGAAAGCTGAATTTTAATCTTGTCATGTAGTTTTGATGGACATGCCATATCAGCGTGGTTTCCTAAATATGAATAACTCAGCCAAGGCTAGAATTATCAATCAGATAAAAGGAAATAAGATATGGTAACAAAAATCATGTACTTCGAGCAGCGCAGAGTTGCTCTCGTGCTCACATTTGTCATACACGAGAGCATGCCACGCGGAAAAATGTGTTTTTTGTATTTCTTTTCAATTTTTTGGAGTACACAATAGGAAATAACAAGAAATTTTCTTCCGTGAAATAGAAGAAGTAAATGAAATAAAATTATACTAAGAACAAAGTACTACAAATGCAAGTATACTAAAATCGAAGTACATACAAAACATTTCCCCATAAAATACAAAAGTACACGAATTACAAGTGTACTACAAATCAAAGTACTACGAAGTACAAATATATTCAACTCCAAAGTACACATACAAATATAGCAAAACAAAAGCACAAGTATACTAAAAAAATATGTACTACGATATACAGTTATACTAATAACAAAGTATAAGTATACTAGAAAATGAAGTACATGTACAATAAAAACCAAAGTACTTCGAAGGACAAGTCTACTAGTTTTCATATATGATTTTTTCATCAAAACATATCCACATGGGATAAATTTTTGAACATCTCGGCACAAGAAACGCGACGCCAAAAAAGGTTTGTAGTTTGGGCGAAAGTTCTAAATATATTTCATTTTGAATCTCGAAAAAAATGCACGTAGAATTTCTCTTGAGCATCCCGCGTTGGAAGTGAGAATTCCACCAAAACTCTCATACTATAACACTTGCGATTATGCATCCCACCACATGTCACAGCGTTAAACAACACTTGCGAAAACGGTCCTTTTTCTAGTGATCGTGATGATATTTATCATTTATTGGCCAAGTTGGGCCAACATACAAAGGCCCAGAACATGCCTCTAGCCCATGACACAAACATTGTTTTCTTCTAGAAATTAGAACATGAAAAGAAAAACACAATAATATAAAAAAAACGTGATACTATTTCTGGTACCACTTTTACATATCCTACACTCACACTAAGTTTTACACGTGACATGCATATCGGTTTAGTGGGACCAACATCTTAAGCGTTTGTATTGGTAGGTTTGTAGATGGATAAGATAATTTCTGCACCAAATGCGGCTATGTATCTGATTTAAAGAATCCATATGCGATTTTATGGATAAATATATCGGAATCAGAATTGATGGGAGGATACAATATAAAATGTGGTGCGTCAAAACAACAAGCATAGATGCATTATGCGTAAATTAATTAAAATTATATGATTATTTCAAACTGGATTATCCAAATTATGTTCAAAAGCCAAGTTCAATCTGGTATAGTTAGTAGTGCAGTGAGTTACGGAGTTCCATTTGCGATTATGGGTGCCTCTAAACCTATCTCTGGTAGAGTAATGGCTCAATTATTTAGTTTAGATTTATACATCAAGTAAATGGTTGGTGTTTAGTGTATCTCTATTTAAGTTATCGACTCCTGAAGGGTTGAAAGGCTAAATTTCTTTGTAATTTTGCTATAAATATAGCTCTTTGCATATGAGAGTATGTGTCGTGTCTCGTTGCACGGACACTGGGAGTATAGGATACCCCCTTTTAGGTTCGGCACGGGGCGCGAAGGAGGCTGAGAATCGTCTTCTTGGGCGGAGTCTAGATCAAGCTCTCCTCTCCACGATCAAAGCATGCAACCAAAGGGACACAAGGAGCTACCCAGGTTCAGGCCGCCCGGAGGCTAAAAGCCCTACTCCTGCATGTCTGGATTGATGAGTTCTTCATAGTGTGGCTTACAATGGAACCTCCCGGACAGGGTACCCGGAAGGGTTTTGGCTCGAGGTAGAAGAAGGACAGATCCTGACCCGGGGGAGATCACCTTCCTCTCTACCTCGCAGCCCTAGTCTAGTCTTGCTCTGGCTCTAGCTTGTGTTCGTCCTCGATCTATCTTGTCCTCTTCCTCCCGTGCCTTGGTCCTCCTTTTATAGGCTAAGGGGTTGCCACAGGGTCACGTGAGGGGCATGAGGGACCTTCGGGGTGAAGGACCCTCCTCATCTAGTTTAGGGGGAGACGTGGCCTCTCCTCAGCCTAGCGTCTCCTCTGGGTTAGGTGGGAGCGTCCGCCTTGGGGTGGACAGGAGCTGACACCACCACGGGACGTGCTTCCCGCCCGCGCTGCCTTCGCCTTGCTTCCCAAGTCTTCCGCGGTGAGGTGGAGTGCTTATCCACAGGAACGTAGGAAGTACCCGAGAGGGAGCCTGGCCTCCTGCCGGGAACTCGGGCTCTCGGGTCCTTCCTGGCCTTCTTGCTTGATTCGGGGACCCGGAAGGTCCCCAGGACCGGAGCCCTTAGTCGTCGTAGGCCATGCGTGTCTTGACGGTGAACCCGCCAGCTTGACTTGAGTCTTGGTCTTGTCCATCTTCATCTTGGGCCCACATGGGGTGGACCCACTTTGGCAGTACTAGGGGAACCCCATGTTCCACTGTTGCGACAGTAGCCCCCGGGCATGGTCCCGGCGGCTCTTGCTCCAGCTGCCGGGGCCATGGCCTAAAGATAGGTCAAAGTGGGTCCCGGGCACCTGGTCTTCTCAGCTTCGCTTCACTGATGGCCTTGAAGGTCTTGGAGTTACTCCGCTCGGGGGAATAACTGCGAGGGCCCCCTCGATTCCCACTAACGGAAGAACCGAGGAGACGCTTGGCAGAGGCACTGCCGTGGCTATAAAAGCGAGGCGCACCCCTGGCCTTTTCGGTCATCTTCTTCCTTGGTCCAACTCCAGGCCTCCCCACAAGCTGCCAGCGCCAATGGCGAGAGCGAAGAGAGGAGTTGGGCGCCCTCGTACTTCTTCAGCTGCTGCGGAGAGTGGCCCCTCCACTCGTGGTCGAGCTGTTCCGCGAGGTCGTGGGATTCGCGGTCGCGGCGGCCGTGGAGGCCGCGGCACCGCTGCCCCTCTTCCTAGGAGCATGGTTCATACCAGCTTCGCGCCGTTCGAGTTCGCCGTGGATCTGAACCGCAGGCCTCGCAGCCGGCTTCTCCTGCCGGATTCCTTCGCGATGGCGACGGAGGACATCGGACCCTCCGGCTTCTGGCTGCAGGTGGAAGGCTGCCCCAATGGCCCCTCCTGGGCCATGGCGGAGCGCACCACTGAAGGCGCCATGCTTCTGGGTCCGGGGTGGAAGTCGTTCTCCCGTGCCCGCCGCCTGTCCAGGGGGCAGTGCTTGGTGTTCCGGTACGACGGAGATGCTACGCTCTCCGTGAAGATCTTCGGTGTCGATGGCGGACGCGTGGAGTGCTGCATGGAGAGCAGCAGCGGCAGCTCGAGCTCCTACGACGAGGATGAAGATGAGGAAAACTCATCTGACATCAAGGTCGAGGGGAGCTCGTCTTCCTGAAGGCGAGGAGCTTCGGACGGGCGCCATGGAGATCTCGTTGACCTCCTCCTTGGCGGCCTTGACGCGTACTTCTGGAAGTAGCGTCTTCCATTGTACGGCGGTGCTCCTTGTTCGGCGGGAGCCAACCTTTTTGTTGTAAAAAAGATCGTCCCCTTGTAGTCCTTGTAAATGAAGAAGATCTTGTTTTCCTCCTTGTCTTCGTGTCGCGTCCGTGTGAATGAGAACGAGTTTTTTGCAAAACGCGCTCCCATTACTGCAGCAGCCGTAGCGTCAAGGGGTAGGTGGAGCAGGGGAGGCCTATAAAAGACCATCCAGACTCCACCCCTTCGCCACATCTTCTCGCCTTGCTCCGCTCCTCTTCTTCCTTTGCCTCCCCTCCCCGCAGAACAATGTCCGGCGAAGCAGAGAGGGCCTTGTCCGATGTGTCGACGGCGGAGTCCGTCTTTCGAGGAGCGGCGGAGGCACCCAGCGAAGCTGGAGCCCGAGCCACTGACGGCGAGGTTGCGTCCCGTTCTTCTGCTGCCCAGAATGTTGCTCGCCTGGCGGCCGTCTCTGGTCCTGTTGCCCAAGAAGAGGCAAGGATTAGGGCAGTAAGGAGGACGCACCTGTGGTCCATCCTGAAGGAAAGGACTGCCGGTATTCCGGAGCTGTCCTTGGTTGTGGCTGAACTCGAGGCCATTGAGCAGGTTCACTGCTTGCTCTTCCCATGATTCCGCCTTTTCTTCTTGGATGACCTTGATCTTGATCTGGACTTTTTGCAGGCCGAGAGTCAGTCCGTAGGCGAACTGGCGGACGGAATCTTCCGTCTCTTTGGCCCTGGAGCGCCCTGGTCGGCAGAAGGGGGTCGAGCTCTTCGACGCGCCTGACAAGATTCTGCACGCGTGTCATCTTTTCACCCAGGCGTCCCCGGGAAAAAGAGTGCACCCGGCAGGCAATAAAACAGAAAGACAGAGCTGCACAGCCAGGAGCCCTGAGCTGGCCTTAGTAGCATAGGCTAGATATGTATCCAGGAAAAGCTTCGACTGAATGTAATCAGAATTGTAAACTCAGAATGTAAGTTCAGATGAATGCAATCCTAGGGCTCAACTCCCGGGGTCATTTCCCAAACCTCCCTTTGCACTAACGCGCCGTCAAGTTTTCTGAGGAGATCTCTTAGGTGACAAGTGCTCTGACCGCCCGCACCGGTAGCAGCACCCCTAAGAGCACTATGCCTTCCGGGAGTCCACTCCACAGCCACGGGTACTAGGCCAGAAGGGAAATCTGACCGTTCGCCGGGGAGGACGCATTACCCCCGCAAAGGTTCTCATCAACTGTCAAGCATGCGCAGGTTGGTGGTATATTGACTCCGAGCGAGATATTATGCCTAGAATGCCAGATGCACATGCAAAGACTTAGCTGGTTTTTGCCGTGCCCTTGATCTACTCTGTCCTTCCCGGGTATCCAGCTCCTGAGCCGCTCTTCAGCATCCATTCCTGTCCCGGGAGAGGCGCTACACACAACACACTTTCAGTAGGAAAAGAATGGACCCTCCCTTACATGTCGTGAAAGTGTTTCATCCGGAGCAACCCGCAAGCAAAGTTGAATGTGCATTTCTGTGTTTAGGTTCTTTAAAACACAGCACTGCCCGTTCCACTTCTTACCGCGGCAGTACGGCACGATCAGGTGGCAGCGCCTACTGATAGGCTACTCGCGCTCGACCTGTCAGCCACCGGCACCATGTCAGCCCCCTGCTTGGGGGTTGTTACGGATAACACACTTCACGACAACAAGAGAGGCTCACGGAATTGAAAAACTTATCTTTTATTCCTTGGCGACGATTCTTACACCCTTATACAGAACACTAGCCCCTTGGGCGTGCTTAGTTGACTCGAACTATCTGCGATTCATGTTCGTATTCAGGGGTAGAATTTCCGGAGATTCTCGATGTTCCAGGCGTTGCCCTCCGGCCTGCCTTTCTCGTCCTCCAGATAAACAGCTCCGGGTCTCAGGGTATGCGTCACCCGATAAGGTCCTTCCCACTTGGAGGACAGCTTGTTCATGTTATCAAGCTTCTGCTTCTTGCGGAGAACCAGGTCTCCGGGTTCCAGTACCCGTGAACGGATATGGCGATCATGATAGCGGCGGAGCCCTTGCTGGTATCGAGCAGATCGTAAGGAAGCTCGGCACCGCACCTCTTCCAGGAAGTTGATGTCATCAATCCTCCTCTCAGCTTGTGCGTCTTCATCATAGGCAAGTACCCGGGGGGATCCATGCCTGAGCTCTGTTGGCAAGACGGCTTCTGCTCCATAGACAAGGAAGAATGGTGTTTCTTGAGTGGCTCTGCTTGGTGTGGTTCTGAGGGACCACAAGACACTTGGTAGATGCTCAATCCAGTTCTTGCTAGATTGGGATCTGATCATGTGCCCATTTTGATTCAAATTGGTACTAATATTCCAAGAACTCAAATATTTAGATTTGAGGAATATTGGTTGGAATTCGATGGCCTGCAAGAAATTGTTGAGAATTCTTGGGACAACAGAGGAGTCTATAAAAATGCTGCGCAGGATATTACAGCCAGATTTAAAACATTGAGACAGGCAATGAAAAAATGGAGTAAGAATCTCTCGCATTTATCTGTGATTATTGAAAACTGCAGCTATGTTCTCGCTATGCTTGATGGTATTGAAGATCAAAGACAGCTTTCTCTGATTGAAGATAATTTCAGAACGGCACTTAAAGCACATCAGGTGAAACTTTTAGAAGCTAAAAGGATATATTGGAGGAAAAGAGCCAATATTAGATGGGCAAGACTTGGTGATGAAAACACCAAATTCTTTCATGCTATAGCTACCAGGAACTATAGACACAATTTTATAACCTGTTTGAAAGCTGATGATGGAAGAGATATAGTTGATCATGATCAGAAAGCAGCCATATTGTGGAGTTCTTTTAAAAACAGACTTGGTGAGTCTGTACAAACTGATTTTCCTTTTGATCTTGGCAGCTTAATTATACCACACGACCTCAGCAGCTTAGAACTTCCATTTACTAATTTGGAGATTGATGATATTATCAAGCATATGGCTCCAGATAAATCACCTGGGCCTGATGGTTTTAATGGAATGTTCATGAAGAAATTCTGGAATGTGATCAAATTTCAGTTCTATAATCTATGCAACAGTTTTTATAATGGATCTTTGGAACTTCAGAGTATCAACACGGCCTATGTTGCTCTCATACCTAAAGTAAATAATCCAGAGTCAGCAGCTGATTTTAGGCCAATTTCTTTGGTGAGCATGGCCATGAAAATTATCACAAAATTATTGGCAAACAGAGTGCAAAAAGAAATAATTCCTTTACTGCACAAAAATCAGTATGGTTTTATAAAGTCGAAATCTATCCATGACTGCATCGCCTGGGCTTTTGAATATTTGCACATTTGCCATAAATCTAAAAAGGAAATTGTGATTATCAAACTAGATTTTGAAAAGGCTTTCGATATGGTTGAATATTGTGCAATCATCGCAATGCTTAAACATCTGGGTTTTGGGGAGAAATTCATATTATGGATTAAAAGTATCCTGAACAGTGCCACCACTTCGATTATCCTTAATGGAGTTCCTGGCAAAATCATCCAATGCAAAAGAGGTGTGAGACAGGGTGATCCACTGTCACCACTTCTATTTGTTGCTACAGCAGAGCTTCTTCAAGTCGTGGTAAATGATGCTTGGCACAACGGACTGATTGATCTGCCTTTGGATGACTCATATGGTCAGTGCTACCCCATTTTGCAATATGCCGATGATACTTTACTGATCATGCCTGCTGCGGAGAATCAAATACTCAATTTAAAAAAATTGCTACATGACTTTACATGAGCTACAGGACTGAAAATTAATTTCCACAAGTCCTCTATGGTTCCTATTAACATTACACAGGACAGATGTAATCACCTTGCTAATGTATTTGGCTGCAAGACCGAATGTATGCCGTTTACATATTTGGGTCTGCCCATGGGTACTACCAGACCAAAACTTGATGATCTTATGCCAATGATTCTTAAAATTGACAAGAGGGTGTCTGGAATTGCTAACCTTTTGTCTCACTGTTCTCGATTGGAAGTTATCAGGTCTGTAATCTCAGCCATGCCAAATTACATTATGTGTGCCTTGAAAGTGCATTATGGACACACAGATCATATAGAAAAATCCATGAGAGTCTTTCTATGGCATGGCAAGGATATAGATAAGCATGGAAAATGCCTTGTTAAATGGGATAAGGTATGCCTACCAAAATCTGAAGGTGGTCTGGGTGTTTTAAGTTTGAGAGAACAGAACAAAGCACTCTTAATTAAGAACTTATACAAGTTCTATAACTACCAAGATATTCCTTGGGTCGATTTGATTTGGAAGGCTTATTATGAGAATAGTTGTGTGCCCGAGACTCGTGGCAGCAAAGGATCATTTTGGTGGAGAAACTGTTTGTCATTTCTGGATACATTTAAAGAGCTTGCTTCTTGCTCAGTAGGTAACGGGAAAAGTGTGCTTATCTGGCAAGACAAATGGCACGGATATCCTCTTATGAACCAATTCCCGGAATTGTTCTCTTTTGCTAAAAATAAATTTACTACAGTTGCGAATGCTGCAACATTGAGTGAAGAGGATATATATGATCTATTTCATTTGCCTCTGTCGTTGATTGCTGATGATCAATGCAATCAGCTCAAAGATATGATTACGGAAAATGGAATATCCGACAGTGCAGACTCTTGGAGTTTCCCTTGGGGAAGTTCTAAATACTCTACAAAAAGGTTTACCTTGCCCTCAGAAATGCACAGCCAGCTCCTGTTCCTTTCAAGTGGATTTGGAAATCCCCATGTTTGCCAAAGCATAAATTCTTTTTCTGGCTTATGATCCAGGATAGAATTAACACAAAAGATCTGATGACCAGAAAACATTTTTACGTGGAATCATCTGACTGTGTTCTTTGTGACGATGGAATTAATGAAAACAGACTGCACCTCTTCTTTTCATGTCCCTTCAGTCAGACTTTCTGGTTAAAGCTGGGGCAAACGTGGAATATCGATTTGCAGTTCATTGATATGCTTCTGGATGCTCATCAAAGATCGAATAATCCTTTCTTTAAGTTGGCTATGATTGCAGGTTGTTGGAGTCTTTGGAATCATAGAAATAATATTATTTTTGAGAATAATCCAAGGAGTTTGGATACTTGTTATGTTTTCTGCAAGGATTCATGTGGTGTAATAAGACATAGAGTTAAACCTAGTCTAGAACAAGGGATGCAGGATTGGTTAGACCTGTTGTAATTATCTCAACTTTGGACTTTTGCTCTGTATTTTCGTTTGTTTATGAGAAAATGAGAAAATGACGCAGTGGGGGTCTTCCCCACTGTCCTTTGCGTCAAAAAAAAAAATCCAGTTCTTGCCCTTGTCTTCTAACTTGTCAAAGGCCTTGGTCTTCAAACCCTTTAGGACCTCTGCATTGGCTCGCTCCACTTGCCCATTGCACCTTGGGTAGGACACCGAGGCAAAGCACACCTTGATTCCCAGCTCTTCACAGAAGTTGAGGAAGGATCGGCTTGTGAACTGAGAGCCATTGTCCGTTATGATTCTGTTGGGTACTCCGAAGCGGTACACGATCCCTTCAATGAACTTGATGGCTGCTTGAGTTGTCTGTCTTGGTACTGGCATCACTTCCACCCACTTTGTGAACTTGTCGATGGCCACGAAAAGGTATTCATGGCCCCCGACAGACTTTGGTATCTTCCCCACGATGTCCAGCCCCCAGACCGCGAACGGCCAGGAGATTGGAACTGGCTGCAGAGCTTGCACCGGCTGATGTATGTTCTTCGCATAGTATTGGCAGGCTTCACAGGTCTTGACTAGCTGCTCCGCATCACTGAAGACTGTTGGCCAGTAGAACCCGTGACGAAAAACTTTACCCGCCAGTGATCTTGATGCCACATGACTTGAACATGTGCCTTCGTGGATGTCCCGTAACAGTACTTGGCCTTGTTCTTGAGGGATGCAGCGGAGCTTGACTCCGTTGTCCCGTCGCCGGTAGAGCTCGCCGTCGATCATGACGTAGAGCTTGGCTTGACGAGCCACCCGCTCGGCGTCGTGATCATCCTCCGGGAGTGCGTGCTCCATGATGTACTTGACGATGTCCCGGGCCCAGGGTGGGTGGGCTCCTTCCACCGGTAGCACCATCCGACGGAAAGAAAGCATAGCTTCCTCCGCTGGAGGGGCTGCCGGGTCTTGAGCTTCTGGGCTGGCTACCCGTGTTGTCGAGGTAGAAGGGTCGCCAGCCCCCGGCGCCGATCTTGTCGCGAGCCTCTCGGGCGGGATCGAAGGTCGCCTGAGGACCTCGATGTAGATCCCGGGAGGCATTTATTCAGGTCTTTGAAGTCGATGCAGAGTCTCCACTTGAAGGTCATGGGTTTCGGTACCACCACGGGGTTGGCCACCCAGCTTGGGTGGGGAACCGACCGGATGACACCAGCTTCTATCAACTTGTCCACCTCGGCGATGATGAATTCCAGCTTTTCCTTGCTTTGGTTCCGGAGAACCTGCTTCACGGGGCGAGCCCCCGGATTGACCGCCAATTTGTGCTCGATCACCTCCCTTGGTACGCCGGGTAAACCTGACGCCTCCCACGCGAAGACGTCAGAGTTTTCCCGAAGGAAGGCGACGAGCGCGCTTTCCTATTTGTCGGTGAGGCGGGCGCCGATGGTGATGGAGCGAACTCCGTCACTGGTTAGCGCCACCTTCTTGGTCAGCTGCGGATCGCCATGGAATGGCGCCTTCTTGGGTGGAGTAGATGTGGAGCCCCCGGGGTGCCCTTCGCCCCCGGGGAGAGCCCCATCATCATCCTCCTGTACACCTTGAGGGATGTCCGCCGTGGTTGCCACCGTCTGGTTCAGCTGGTGAACGCAGTAGATAGCATCGTCGATGTCGGCCTGACCTTGATCACGCCCCACGGCGCCGGAATCTTCAGCATGTTGTAGGCGAAGTGGGAGACGGCCATGAACTTGGCCAGAGCAGGTCTGCCAAGTATGCCGTTGTACGGTAGCGGAGTGTCGGCGATGTCGAAGACGATTTCCTCGGTGCGGAAGTTCTTGGAGTCGCCGAAGGTGACCGGAAGGGTGATCTTCCCGAGGGGTCGAGTAACACTTCCGTTCACGCCTTGGAACACCCAGTGTCTTGTAGGCGAGACAGGGGGATTTGAAGGACAGCCAGGACCTTCGCCGTCAGCAAGTTGAGGCTGGAGCCTCCGTCGACCAGCATCTTGGTGACCTTGTAGTTGTGGATGACGGGCGACACGATCAGCGGCAGGGTCCCGACCCCGGCAGTGTTTGCAGGGTGGTCTTCTGGGTCGAAGGTGATGACTTGGCTAGACCAGTCCAGGGGCTTGGACGGAGCAGAAGCAACCGCGTTCAGCTCCCGGACAAGTCTCTTGCAGGCGCCGTTGGAGGGAGGCAGAGAAGACCCTCCGTGGATGCACCCGACAACTCCCGTGACTTCTTGATACTTGCCGCCGTTGCCTCCTTGGGGAGCCGGAGCTTCCCCGTTGCCGACGTGGGCGGCCTCCGGAGTGTTGTACCCGCGACCACCTTGACCGCCGCGTCCTCCTCCGGCCCCCGCGGCCACCGCCTCGGTACCATCCACGGCCGCCTCCGCCTTGGCGACCCGTGGGACAGTCACGAGCGATGTGCCCGGCAGTGCCGCAGTTGTAGCAACCGTCTTGACTGACCCCATCAGCTCGGCGTTGCTCCCGGACGGCGAGGTTCTTGAGCATGCGGCAGTCCTTGAGCAAGTGGTTGCCTTCTGGATGGATGTGGCACCAGGGATCACCTTCACCTTCTTCCTCGGAAGTCGGCGCGGGCTTGGTCTTCTTCGGAAGAGGCTCGGTGACGAAGATCCGCTTGTCGGGTCCAGGGTCCCGCTTCTTGTTCTTAGCTGGAGCGACCTTGTCCTCGGGTTCATCCTCCCCGGGGAACTTGGCTCCTTCTTCAGCTCGAGCGCACCGTCTGCAAGCTCCCAGAGCTTACGAGCAGACTCGACGCGATGGATGCTCAGCTTCTCGCGCATCTTGGGGTTGCGGACGTTGGCGTGGAAGGACTGGATCACCAACTCCTCCTTGATGCACGGGATGGTGTTCATCTTCTGGGTGAAGCGCTGGATGAACTTGCGGAGAGTTTCACCCGGCAACTGCTTGAAGTCGTGGAGATCACTGGGAGCCCCCGGGCGCTCGTACCCGCCTTGGAAAGCCCCCAGAAACTGCTCCTTCAGTGCCCGCCAGGAACGGATGGAGCACTTGGGAAGGTTGAGAAGCCAAGTCTGGGCATCTCCCTTCAGGGCCAACGGGAACCAGTTGGCCATCATGACCTCGTCGGCCCCGGCAACCATCGCAGCAAGAGAGTAGATCTGCAGAAAGTCCCGGGGGTTCGTGGTGCCGTCGTAGCGGAGAACGTCGATCTTGAATTTCTTGGGCCAGTTGAAGTGGCGGAACTCGGGAGCGAGGGCGAGGCAGCCTTCGGCGAGGTCGATGCCCCGATCTTCCCGGCGGTGACGTTCTCGGCGACGCTCGATGCGGGTGCGCATATCCTCGTTCTGACGGCTGTTGAGCTCGTCACGAAGATCTGGGTTGCGCGAGGTAGACGACCCGATGGAGATGGCCTCGCCGTGATCGCGGTTTAGCCGATCAGCCATCGGTGGCGCGGTGCGAGGAGGCGCCGTCTTGGCTTGACGTTCACCACGAGGCTGGCCTCGCGGATCACGTGTTTTGTCTTGTGCTGCTCCGGGGTTGTCGACGGTGGGGCTTGAGTGGGTTCGACCCACGGACCACCATCGGCGAAGTCGAGGAGCCTCTCGACGCGAGTCCTCCATTCTTGGTAGACCTTGGGGTCGCCGCTGCTTGGAGGGAACTGCATCAGTGCCTTGGCAGCGACTAGAGCATCATGGCGAGCTTGCACGTCCGAAGGCGAGTGCGCGGAGGTCTTGCTCTTGGATGCTCGTGGATCCCCGCTGGGGCGAACGCCGTGGTTCCCTCCTCCAGCGGTGGGCTCCTTGCCGGTGCCGTTGCAGACGCTCTTCTCCCCTGAGCGAGGAGGAGGCATGGTGGTGCCCTTTGGAGCCGCCGCTCCGCCAGGGCCGTTGTCCTTGTCGCGACCGTCCACTTCGTCCGGCGCCACCCTCTCCATGGGAGGCGGGGACGGAGAGGCGCTCCGCCGTGCGCCAGCAGCACGACGTTCAGCTGAAGCTTGGGTGCGTGAGGGAGAGACCGGCTTGGACGCCGCAGGATCTCCCTTCTTCCTTGGAGGCATGCTTGACGAAGAACTTGCCGATGAACTTGATGAAGATGAATCCAGCACTTGCGCCCCCTACCTGGCGCGCCAGATGTCGTGTCTCGTTGCACGGACACCGGGAGTATAGGATACCCCCTTTTAGGTTCGGCACGGGGCGCGAAGGAGGCTGAGAATCGTCTTCTTGGGCGGAGTCTAGATCAAGCTCTCCTCTCCACGATCAAAGCATGCAACCAAAGGGACACAAGGAGCTACCCAGGTTCAGGCCGCCCGGAGGCTAAAAGCCCTACTCCTGCATGTCTGGATTGATGAGTTCTTCATAGTGTGGCTTACAATGGAACCTCCCGGACAGGGTACCCGGAAGGGTTTTGGCTCGAGGTAGAAGAAGGACAGATCCTGACCCGGGGAGATCACCTTCCTCTCTACCTCCGCAGCCCTAGTCTAGTCTTGCTCTGGTTCTAGCTTGTGTTCTCCTCGATCTATCTTGTCCTCTCCTCCCATGCCTTGGTCCTCCTTTTATAGGCTAAGGGGTTGCCACAGGGTCACGTGAGGGGCATGAGGGACCTTCGGGGTGAAGGACCCTCCTCATCTAGTTTAGGGGGAGACGTGGCCTCTCCTCAGCCTAGCGTCTCCTTGGGTTAGGTGGGAGCGTCCGCCTTGGGGTGGACAGGAGCTGACACCACCACGGGACGTGCTTCCCGCCCGCGTGTCTTCGCCTTGCTTCCCAAGTCTTCCGCGGTGAGGTGGAGTGCTTATCCACAGGAACGTAGGAAGTACCCGAGAGGGAGCCTGGCCCCTGCCGGGAACTCGGGCTCTCGGGTCCTTCCTGGCCTTCTTGCTTGATTCGGGGACCCGGAGGTCCCCAGGACCGGAGCCCTTAGTCGTCGTAGGCCATGCGTGTCTTGACGGTGAACCCGCCAGCTTGACTTGAGTCTTGGTCTTGTCCATCTTCATCTTGGGCCCACATGGGGTGGACCCACTTTGGCAGTACTAGGGGAACCCCATGTTCCACTGTTGCGACAGTATGTATCCTATTATTTTTGTTTTCGGCCCGAGTCTACCTATCTCCAATTTTAATCCCTAGTTGTAACCGTATTCGAATCCGCAACCAGTAATTATCCGATTTGCTCTGTATCCGAGGGCAAAATGTGATAAAGGTACAATCAAAATTCGATATCCGCTCCCCAAATCCTGATGGTAAAATGTGATAAAGGATATGAGTACAATCAAAATTGTATCCGGTCCGGTTGCTGATGCAAAAGTGCCACTTTCTGAAATGCCACTCTAGCATATCTGAAAATAGATTGGCATGCCCAGTGGCGGAGGACAGAAAAAATGTGATGTAGGGCAAATTCTAAAATGTGGTGCAACGACCAAAATAGTTCCGAGCCATCCATACTTTATATGATTCTAACATAATCACCTATAATAAAATATTTCGGCCACCCCATAAACTGGCCAAAATACTCTCGAGTCCTCGTTAAAAGCCCCACCTAGGGCATTGCATAGAGTCGGTTTTTGATTGATTGAGAATTATGTATTGTGCAGTTTTCGGTTCGAAATCGGTTTTGCGCAGTTTGCACTAAAATAAGCATAACTTTTTAATACGGAGTCGACACAAATTGAAGACATGTGCCCTACTGGGAGCTCCGCCCCTGGGCATGTCAGATGTTATCTTTGCACCCTTACAAGAAAAAATGTTTTTGTTGTTACGTGAGTGTGATTTTATTTTATTGTTGCCTGTGGGTTTCTGTGTGGGACAGAGAACATGAATATGCGTGTGGAATTCAGCAGGCAGCAAAATCCCATTGTCTTTGTTGTGTTTGCCAGGACGTCGAAATTCTGTTCTCCTTTATTTCTTTCTTACAAAAAACACACGTACACTACACACGGACCCTCCCTGGGCTAAAACCAATGGCAGCTACCCAGCTATGCTCGGCCGCTTCCACATCACGGAGAAAGAAAACAAGCGAAACCAAACAAGTAGGCACGGTGTTATTCATGTCAGTTCAGTCCAGTGTTCTTATTTGCAAGCACCAACTGCCCATGCGTAGGGGTAACGTAAAGACATGCAGGCTCAGAGCCTTCAGACTTCAGAGATGGCACTTTCACAACATTCACCGAGCTCCTCCTGGCTGCATGCCACTCTGTCTGCCACTGGGCCAAGTGCGCACTTAGAGCATCTCTAACCACGATGGACAAATTTGGCTCCAAACTGTTCGCGTACACGTCCGTGGACAGCGACCGGACCGTCCATAAAAGTGGTCTCCTCCAACCGTGTCTCTCAAAGCCTTCCCAAATTGTGGGGTCATTTGCATGTGACTGGTGGAGAAGAAGGGAGAAGAGTCAATAAAGGATAAAAGAAAGGAAAACAAATGAAAGCGGACGCGACCGGACGCTCCCCACATATGGGGTGAGTTTGGGGTGCCCCGGACAGCCCGGACGTATGGGGAGAGTTTGGGGGAGACGGTTGGGTGCACAATTTTACTCTCTCTCCTGTCCGGACAGCTGTCTGTCCGGACGTCCGTCCGGACGTTTGGGGAGGATTTGGCAACCGTGACTGGAAATGCTCTTACAGTACTTTTTCGATAAAGGGATTTTTATTACTTAAAGAGAGTTTTAAGTATTACACCCGGGCTCTGCATAATTAGGATGCACACAGCTCTAACAAGTCTCGAAACAATAAAAAAAAAAGACGAATTGCATATCAAAATGAGAAATTGTAGAGACGCCTAAGAAAGAGGTGGTGGAGGTCCAATCCGGAAATTATGCTGCCACCCATGCAGGGAAAAAACTCCCTCGCCGCAGCCTCCAGCCGAGAGGACACCTCCAAAAACAGGTCGCGGTGCTCCACATGCTGCAGGAACGACCATGATCGTAGCGTAGCCGTGCTCCGGTAGATAACCTGCATAACAGAAGTATTTTTATCATTAAAGACATTGTCATTTCTATATAGCCATAGCGACCAAATAACAGCAATCGCTCCCACCCTAATAAGAAGTTTAAACCTAGAGTCCACTCCGTTTAGCCAATTGCGCACTTACAGTACTGTTCACTAATCACTAGCCACATGAATCCGTCAACTAGTTGCATCCAGATATTAACAAATCAGGTGTCACCATGCATAGATCATACTAACGCACACTCCATGGAAGAAGAAGAAGAAGATGGAGCAGATAAAAGAGTTTGGCAATGATGCCAACAAACCTCCATGATTCTTCAGAACATGCCAAGACGACATGTATAATTGCTGCCTTCTTGTGTACACAACTATACGAGCATCATTCTGCTCATCTAGTGCTGTGTGACTGAGCAAACAAAAAGATTTGAGGTCATGATTCAGGGAAGTAGAAAAGATGCTTTGGACAAAGGAAGAGATGGTCGCAGCGTTTTGCCAACCGGTTTCCAGCATGGTATGATACGAACTTCTCGGGTTCCCAAGAGATTGAGACTGTAACTTTGTTCGGAGCTTTGTTTAAAGGCTGAGAACACACAGAAACGGACAGAAAGTAGGATGTCACAAGTAGAATCCGATATGAGAGACTGTTGCAAACGGGAGATCATTCTCGAGAGCTATTCTTCGGTTCCCAAAGTGATTTTGGAAAGGAGAAAGGAGGGAGGAACAAGTGAAAAAAGGGAAACTGTTCTTTAACTTCTTGGAGAAGCAAAGTTCAGTTCAGATGAGAAAATTCGCAAACTCCAGTTCCTAAAGTGATTTTGGAAAGGAGAAAGGAAGGGGAGAACAAGTGAAAAAAGGAAAGATGTTCTTTTTTTTTTTTGACGGGAAAGATGTTCTTTATAACGTCTTGAAGAAGCAAAGTTCAGTTCAGATGAGAATATGCAGTGACTTGAATGTTTATGGTCCACATTACAAAAAAATATGTGTTCTCTATTTTTCTTCTTTTTCCAAATTACAATCTGCATTTCACAACTAGGACTCGAGATCAAATGCATTGCACAATATGTAACCGCATAAATCCGTCAACTAGTTGCATCCATATATTCTCTAACTTCTTGAAGAAGCAAAATTCTCGAATGAGAATGTGCAGTAACTTCAGCATTTCTGATCCTTGCCATATCATATTGCGGAAACAAATATGTGTTCTCTATTTTTTTCTTCCAAATTACCATCTGCATTTCGCAACTAGGATTCGAGATCAAATGCGTTACACAATATGAACCCACATAGGACCCCATTTCCGGTCCGTGCTGAATTGTTCCTCAGTCATGTAATGTACTCTATGTCAACAAGCTGAAACCATATATGAAATCCCTTTTTAGCTTCACACAAGTTCTGTGTCATCATTGAACTGAATTAGCAAACTTACATAATAACACCGTGCCTAACAAAATTAACAGAATAAATGCAGCAAGCAGTGAATACAAGATGCAGTTCACAACAACTTTAAACCATTGTGCAACACATTGTTGGTCATTTTATCAGTGATGAAGCCATAGCAGAACCGAACATTTCTTTACACGCAGTTTCTCTATATCAATCGCTGTCACAGAACCACACCAGATCCACTGTCAACGTCTACTCCTCACAAAATTACGGTCCTCTATCTAATTAGGGGCAGATCACAAAAGTATATACCAAAAAATTGTTATTCACCCGTCTCATGAGCAATGAGACCAGCATTACCTACTAAACCCCCAAAAGCCTTAAACCTTTCCTTATCCCCTCCGCCCGCCGCACTGCGCCGGCGGCCGGCGGCGCCCCCTGCCGCCCTTGGCAGGGCACGCGGCAACCACCGCTGGTGGCGGCGCGACGCAGTTCCAATGAGCGCACACTGCCGCGCTGGATGGCACGCCGCGCACTCTGATGCCGGTCAGGAAGTTGTCCTGCAGGAAGAGCACCCGCATGCGTCCGCCCTCCGCCGCCGCCACTATCTCCAAGGGCAACTCGCCGGCGAACTTGTTCCCGTTGAGATAGACTGCCGCCGCGGTCGCCAGCTCCCGTGGCACCCGCCCGGTGAGCGCATTGTGGCTGAGGTCCACCGTGGCGCCCGGCTGCACCCGCCCCGTCGGCCGGAGCTCGCCGGAAAAGGCGTTCTTGCGCAGCTGCAGGTAGCCAATCCGGAAGGAGAAGAGCTCGCCGGGCACCTCGCCGGAGAACCAGTTGCCGCCGAGGTCGAGAAACGAGAGCCTCGTGAGCCTCCGGAGCACGCCGCCGACGCGGCCGGAGAGCCTGTTCCCGGCGAGGCTGAGGTACACGACGGTCTCCGGGAGCGTCGGGACGCCGCCCGACAGGCGGTTGTTCCTGAGGTCGAGGTGGACCAGCGGCGCACTGACCGTCCTGGGGATCTCGCCGGAGAGGGAGTTGTGGGAGAGGACGAGCGTCCGCAGGCTCCTGATTTGGAGCAGCGAGGAGGGTATCCTGCCGGAGAAGGAGTTCTTGCTGAGGTCGACGGTGCGTAGCGCGGCGGAGAACGCTGCGGGGATGTCGCCGGAGATGAGGTTCCCGGAGAGGGCGAGGAAGCGGAGCGAGGGGAGCGCGGCGACGGCGGGGGAGAGCGCCCCGGAGACGCGGCCGGGGACGAGCGAGAGGGAGCTGAGCGCGGCGAGACGCGCGAGCGCCGCGGAGGGGAACGCGCCCGAGAGGCCCGGCGCGCCGGCCCGCGGGTCGCCGAGCGCCAGCGTGACCACGCGGCCGTCGCCGGAGCAGGAGACCCCCGCGAACGTGCAGGGGTCGCCGGTGAAGTCCCAGGAGGCGAAGAAGTTGGAGCCTGGCAGGTCGGAGAGCGCGCGCCGGACGGCCTGCAGCGCCAGGTAGTCCACCGGGTGCAGCGTCGCCGCCGCGGGCGCCGCCGCAGCAGCGAGAAGCAGCGCGGCAAGGAGCAGCAGGACGCCCGGGCGCCGCGGAACGCGCGCGGCCATTGGAATCTCGAGGCGCAGGCGAGGTCGTACAAGAGGCGGCCGTAGCAGTCGAGGAGTTCAGTGAGTTCACTGTTGAGTGCGGCGCGGCGCGGCGTGGTGTGGGCTTGGAGGAGAAGAAGGCGCGCTTGGGACGGGGACTCCGCGTTGATAAACGTGCGTCCTAGGTGGGGGTCCCACATGGCGGGACCACGCGGCACACTGACATGTGGTCCCACAGAATTTTATGGCCCGCATGGCAATGGCTAGTGCTTTCGAGTAAGGAGTGCTTTGAAAGCCGTGCAGGTGGGAGGTCATTGTGAGTATACATTTCACTGACATGTGGTTCGCATTTTCGACAGTAGGATGGGTCTGAAAGAGTGTTGGACTGGTGGTTCTCACTGCAGTATCGTGCAAGCCAAACTAACAGTCCTTCTCACTGAAACGTGGGGTCCACAGAGTGAGAAGGCCCCGCGTGTCAGTGGATTGGGAACCACAAGCGGTTCTCTCTTGTGAGGAAATTGCACAAACCACACCCTATTGACGATGTTTTTGCACAAACACTCACTTTAGCGGTTTGTTACTTAGAACACCAACCATTGGGGTAATGAGTCGCAGCAGTCCCGACCTCGCTAGAAGAGAAAGCGGCGGCCGCCGTCCAAGCGCTGGCGAAGTGGTCGCCGATGAATGAGCGCAGCTAGCCCATCTCCAACATCGGATAAGCCATCTCCCCACAGCCCTACCTCTGCGCAGTTTTCTCCCCTGGCCCTAGCTTTACCGATTGATTAGGTTTAGG
Organism: Poa pratensis; assembly: GCA_947311845.1. NCBI lineage: Eukaryota > Viridiplantae > Streptophyta > Magnoliopsida > Poales > Poaceae > Poa > Poa pratensis. The sequence continues at coordinate 7,395,415 of CAMZMU010000081.1, read as the reverse complement.
TCTTCCTCTCCCATGTAAACCCTATGTTTTAGGTGAATTTTTGCCTTTGTCGATGTATATTTCTGCAGGAACCTAAATTTGGGGGTGTTATGTTGTTATTACTTATGTTCTACGCTCAACCAAGCTAGACGCGAGGAGAAAGCCTTACCGCCACCTCCACTGTGGGCTTTGCTCAGCAGCGGTGACCGGTGGCGGCGAGGAGAGGGCGCCTGGCGGCGCCTAGGGTTAGCCCCCTGTGTTGCCCGAGGCGGACGACGCGGGGGTCTCAAGAAGCAATCTCAATGTCCATATCTCGGAACTGGCTTACACGATCTGGAGAAAACTAGTGGAGGCGATGAAAGGGATCACACCGACTCTTATTACATTGGTGTAGCAATATTATACTTTTTCTCATGAAAGTGTCTGGTATTGTCATATATGTAACCATAATGAATTGTGTAAAGTTTTTACTCATTTGGATCACATGTTAGGGAGACACCAGCGGTGTTAATTTGCCCATCCAATTTTGTGACACAAAAATGAATCGGAGCATTCTTCTTTCGCCGTTATTTTCTTTGATATTAATCAGGTGGCTGACGTGGCCGGTTTTATTTGCCACATGGGCACTCACAAGTGGGCCCTTGTCAGAAATCATGTTAACAAAATATAAACGGTAAATTAGACCTAACTACAACTCATTACCCAATAGCTACTGTTCTGCGCAACAAACCCATATAAAGTGAGTGTTTTGTGCAAAAATAGCACAATATGTGGTTGTTTGTGCAATTTCCTCCTCTCTGGTGAACACGTGTTGAGTGAGCCAGGCTTGGGGTGGAAGCCAGTGCCAGTCTCGCTTTCACTACCACTGTCCGACGGCAGTGCGTGGTCGGGACAAGCACTTCTACCTCCGGACTGTTCGCTCATTGACATGGTGGGTCCACACTAACCCGATCCCACTAGCAATGTGTGTGTGGAAACAGTAGCAGTAGCAGCTCACTGCTCTGCGGCCGCCTTGTTCTCCGCGTCGCCGCGTTGGCAGCAGCAAGCAGTGAGCTGACATGTGGGTCCTGCGGTCCCAACATGTCAGTGTACTAGGCTGGGAGGTAGTGCCTGACCCCACATGTCATGCAAATGGCAAGGGAGGGTAAAATAAAGTCTGTCCCCGCTTTTAACAGCTGTAGTATCGGTGCAGCGCAGCAACAGAGGCAGGGTCAAAGCAGTGACGCTCGCTATGACTGCCAGTGGGCCCATATGGTTGCCATTGCACGAATCTCCACGCGCCACGCCTTTGGTCCTGGTCCTCATGATTGTCCAGCTTTCCCGGGGAGAGAAAAGAGGCAAAAAGCGAGCGAGAGGATGTTGTTGTTTATTTATTTTTATGGCAAAAAAGCGTGAGGATCTGGCAACACAGCATTTGGGATGAGGAGCATCTCGTGGCTCTTTGTTTGTTTGGTAGCGGTTTGTTTTGTTGGTTCCCTACCCTAATGATGGATTAGAACAAGAGAGACAAAAGGTGGATTACTTGTCTCTGCTTTTGCCCTAATGTCCTTGTATCAGGACAGGGGGAATGAGGGCATGGTTCGTCGCCTTTTTCATCTCACTTCCCTAGATAGCATGGACTGCTCATGGTGATATGGACCACTTCGAGCGTGGATGATACGTCTATGGTAATATACTCGAGTTTACTACAGTACATTGTAAATTGATTGCAAATGCAGCTACATGTACTCCTTCGCTGTTAAATTTTCCTGAAATGGGCGCGCCTGGTGACCTGGTCGTACACTGTCGTTTCTTTTTGCTCCGTTTGGCCACGCAGGCTTGGGACATGTTGTATAAGGAGCGATGCTATAGGTAGGACACAAAGACGTTTGTACGATCCACAGCGACACATGCATCAAACATGCATCGATGCCCTTGGTGGTCCAGCATAAGAGGCATTAAGGCAATCGTAGTTAGCCACGTCAAGTCGTACATGTACCTGAGGCACTTCCGTTGTACTCCCGAGTGGTAGGTTAATTAATTACTAGTACTCCTACTAGGTTAAAACTGCACGAAGTAGCTAGAGCAAGTTTAATGGAGGAGCTCCCACAGGGCTGGCGGTACATTACTGGTTTTCACCTAGACAGCTCAGCTTGGGACACTGGATTTCAGGACCGGCCAGGTCTGGCCTGTACAAAAACTGCGCGATCGTGGTGTGCTGTGTCTATGAGCAGCCTTAGTGCACTGTCGCTCTTTCGTCCTTCCTTATTTCATCCTGGTTTTCAAATATCGAGGCCATCTTTCGATTACCCTTAAAATGGATTTGCTAATTCTTGCCCGCCTCGGTTTTTTGTAAAAGCTTTTAACCTACACTCTCAGGTGGGATGTGAGAGCATGTGGAATGGGCAAAACTGCACTCAAACTGTTCGGGGACGTGTCCGCGGACAGCTCTCAAAATTGGCCTCGTACACCCGTTGTTCTCAAATATCACCCTAAATTGTGAAGTTACTTGCACGTGATTAGTGGAGAAGGAAAGAGAAGAATAAATGAAGGACAAAATAAATGAAGGACAAAAGAAAGGAAAAAACTGGTCCAACCGGATAGGCCAGGCATGCCCGGACAGACTCATCCTACCCCAAACTCCCCCATATATGGGGTGAGTTTGAGGTGTGCCGGACAAATAAAACTATGTCCGGACAGAAAAAAGCGAGTGTGGGGACCGTGGTTGGAGACGCTTTGAATGGTTGTTTTTTTGTAGAATACATCGTGCAAAGATATATTGTTTTCATAGAAAAAGTTACTCAAGTGGCCAGAACAACACTCATAGCACATAAACTCTTTGTGCACCGACACCACCGACTCAACATAACTTTTCTTCGAAAAGGGAAACAAATCCCTTACTTCTCCATCGAAACGCTCACTACCGACTCAACACAACTAAACGGTTGTCTAAACCTCATTGCCTCCTCATCCTTGTCTCTTAAAAAAATCCCTTTGCGTAATCTAGCATGTCGCCACCGATACATCTCTTTCATGACCCTTCCCACTATCTAAGTTGTCGAGACCGAAATGTCGTTGAAGACCATTGACCACATCATTCTAGTGCCTCTAGATGCAAGAGATGACTAAGATAATGGTCGTTCAGATGTCGCACCTATGTCGACTTCTCAAAACTTGGTAAGCTCCACTACTCTATGTTGGAGATATGCGCTAGAGACAATAATATTTGGTTATTATTTATCTCCAAGTTATTATTAAACGTTTATATTTTTATGCTATAACTGCATAGGCAATTGAATAGTGAGTTTTCAAAGGAAAACATCCAATGCACGTGTAGAGATATGAACAATACCAAAGTGTTCCTAGTCTTGTCTCTAAGACTAGCTTATCTTGTTGCTAGATGATCACGTTTTCATGATCATGGACTTTGTGTAGGTCACACAACTATAAGAGTTTATTGTTGGAATGACAATAGTACTGAACCGACCCATTGTATGATCTTGCTAAGAGACAAATCGTCACAGATGAAGTTAGCAATTGATTGTATAGAGTTTTCGTTAGCTGTATTCCTATACCATGAGAATAGCTAGTGACCGCGTATTCAACACTCACACTTTGATCATCATCAACCATCCGACATTAATTTGGAGACCATAACGGTGGCTTTCGAGTGTGAACTAGGATATGTAATGGAACGGAGAACGTTCAAGAATGGTACTTACTCCTCAAGGCGCTGGAGAGATACATCTTCTAGGCCATCTTAGTATTATCGATGTCACCCAAATCGTCTAGCCAGACACAGTGTGATTTACCACAGGACATCGAGAATACAGAATCAGAAAAGAGAATGATATCGAAATGAGTTTTTATATGTGTTATGGTCGAATGGTTTGATCACACTAGAGCACATCGTCTCATCTCGTGATATCATTGGTATCGTGTACGTAAGGGAATTAGCATACTGAGAAACAAAACAGATTCTGTCGTTCACTCGTGAATACATAGGAGCCAGTACGGCCGTCTAGATCCTAATGCTGGTTATTGTATGGTAAGCACCCGGACATGTCTATGTGTTACCGAAACTTCCGGGTCACACACTTAAGTTGTATCTCAATCTTTTATAGAGAGAATAAAATTTTAGTTATAGTGGTTATGAGAAGTGGTCGGAGTCACTCCGATGTCACAAGAACAACTCCGGTGAGAATCAAAGGTGTTCCGGTGAAGTTATCATGAGAGGGAAATAATGCCGGTATAGGGTTGAAAGTCCCGAGAGAGAAATATGGAGAACATGAGATGTTCCGAGATGCCGGGAAGTGTTTCTGACATCAGTGGATAGAATCGATGATTTTATTTAAAGGGTTTATAAGCGTCCGTAAGAATTTCGGAGACTTGCTGGGAAGGGGGAAGTGCCGGGAGGGGACTGGGTGCCCTAGGGCTGTGCCGCATGGGCCCCAGGCCCACCAAGGCCGGCGCACCCGCTCCCACTTCTTTCCTTTAATTAATAAATGATTTTTTTGGAAAGTCTATTTAATTAAAGAAAGAAAAAGGCAAAAAGGAAAAATAGGAGGACAATGACTCCCCCAACCGCCTTGGGGAGGGATCCGGCCGACCTCCTAGGGCCAGCGCACCAAGGGTGTGTGGGGGGGGGGAGGGGTTCTTACCCCTTGCCCAAGGGCCCCCACTCCTTGGTCCTCCTATATAAACCCCCACCCCCAAGGGGGAACACACACACAATTGCCTCCGTGGCTTTTCTCTCTTTCTAATTAGATCTCATGTGCTGAAAACTAGATGTCTCTAGTCTCATACAGATCTAATCTAGTTGATTAGATCTACCACTAATACTACGCCGAAAGGCTGTCTCTATTCATCGGCGTCAAGTGCTCTAGACGGCGGAGCACTGACGGATTGGCGCCGTTTACGTGTGGATACTAAAAGAGCGGGTTGTGCAAGCAATTCCTCGACGATGGAATCAACAAAATCTCACATCCCGGTGTGGACGTGGGATTCTTCATCAGGCTGCGCCAACATCTATTTCGACAAACACAAGATCTTCTGCAACGGTGTTTGTAAGTATCTAGATCTAGCATTATGGGGTGCAGCATATCTTCGTAGAATAGATCTTGGCGGTTTGGTTACGGAAATATTTAAATTGCACCGGCGAAATTCATGAGGAAGATTCGCCGGATTCTGGGCAAAGTAGTCGTTGTACAAGAGCATGTGCCCAGTTGCTCTGTGACGGTCATTGTTGGCCCTCCGCCCCTTCGCTGATCCTCCAAACTTTGGCGCCGCGTCTGCCTCGACTGCGGCATCTAGAAGTGTGGCCATGACCATCTCATTCTCCTCGTCGTCGGCCGCAAGGGCGGCATCCTCCGACATCATTTGGAAAAACATGATCTCGTCGTCGCTGTCCATAGCCTATGGGACGAAACAAAGAAATGAACCTATGGTCGAACAGCTTGCGTGCGGAGCGGGAGAAAAGAAGAGGCGTACTGTAACATCCTAAAATTTGGTCTTTCAAAAAAAAATTCGTTTAAAAATATTGCTATTGACTTTGGATTTAAATTTTCCTCGGATTAATGACCTTTTCGATTTTCAATCTTTCACAAAATCTTGTCCAAGTTTGGGATCTTGTGTTTTGGGTTCACTCCCACTTGGCACACTGGTTACTTGACCTTTTACCCAAAAAACTTTTCTCAATACCTCCTTTTATTTGAAAAATCCAAAATCCTTTTATCAGAGCTTTACAAAGGAAGTATATTAACTATCTTCTAAAAAATCCTCCAAAATTCAGGGAATGATCCATAGGGAATATAAAGCCTATTTGTGCAAAAATATTTGATTTGCACTTAAGAATTTACCTCAAATTAATTCTATCCAGTTTCTGCCCTATAACTCAAAAGATTTCAAAAACTATTCAAATAATTTTTGTAGTGGGCGACAAGGACCTAGATGCAAGCACAAGGGAAGGGTACACCTCTGGACAAAAGCTTGACCAAACCAAAAATCATTTGCTTCTCCAAAACCATTGTTTCCTTTTTGACCAGTATGGTTTTTCCAAAATTCTAGTCACACCAAGTTTGGAATTTGCAAAAACTTTATTCAGGAAAGTTGCAGGTTTTAAAATTTGGCGCACAGTGACGCAAACCCCATCCCATTTGGTGACGGAGCTGAGAGAACGGTGTCGATGCCGACATTGGCATGGTCTGGACCATGCCAACATCGGCATGGACGTGGCCGTGGAGCGCCGCCCGTTTCGGGTCATCACCGTTCTGCTCCCCACCCTTCCAAACTGTGCCCCGCGAGTTCCCCTTCACTCTCTCCACCTCCTAGCACCCACGCGTCGCCGGAGAAGCGCAGCACGGCCACCTCCGCATACGCCAGAAGCGCTAGGAAACGCACCGTCCAGAACAGCGCCGCCACGGGCCCTTAGTCAGTGACTCCTCCGCCGCCGAGACTTATCCGAGCGCCGGAGATTATCCTCGTGCGCTTATGTGCCAGCTACTTCGCGACGCGCCGCACGAACAGGCCGCAGCGCCGCGCTGCCACCTCGCCACGCCATTGATGGTGGCCACCCCTTCGATTCGCTATAAAAGGAGCCACCCCAGCACCCTCCGAGCACCGCACCACCTCTCACACCCTCCCTATCGTCTCCACCTAAGCCTCAAGTCCAGTAGAGCACCACCTCGCCGGAATCGAACCAGCTGAACCGCACTGACCTCCGCTCGATTTCCTCACATAGAGCACCTCCCCCGTCGTTTCCTTCCACCAGAGCCTCCCCAGATCACCACGTTGCTCCTGCCGTGCTCGCCGGGGTAATTGGTGGCCGGAATCGACGAGTTCATCATCGACCGACGCCACCGCCGCCGGAGAAGAAGCTCTGCTTCCGTCCGACCTCTCCGGCAACCGCGAGTCCTACCTGAGCCGCTCTGCTTCCTCTCCGTCGCCTCCCCGTAGCCCTAGCCACCGGGAATCGCCGCCGGTGAGTTCGCCGGAGCAGCACAGTGCTCTCCCTGTTTCGCGTGAGAAACGGTTCGAACAGTGGGCCACTGACAGTGGGTCCCACTGGTCAGGTTTTTAATATTTTCTCTGAAACGTTTTCTTTTTATTTTTCTGTTTAAAATTTGGCAGAATTTAAATCCGACTTTGTAGAGCAATATCTCCCTAAAAAATGATCCGAAAAATATGAAACCAATTTTGGTAGCTTTGTTTTGAAAATGTCTTTCCACTGGAACCAAAATGGATTTATTTGGATTTATTTTTTTGGCATTTATTCGATGGCTTAGAAGGGATTTTTGACGCATATTTTACTCCTTTGATAGATTTAAACTTCTCCAACGAAGTGGAAGTTGTTCCCTAACCATACCCCATTGCTGAAGGCAAGCCGTTAACCCGATCTCAAGCTCGGTCGAACTTTAGGAAGTTTCTTGATTGTTTAAATTGGTTGACGTTGCATCTCACCTGCCATGTTGCATTAATTCTTGTCGCATCGATATATCTGTTGATCTTCGCAACACCTTTCTTTTTGTCAAACGAGATGGCGCTGGTCGAAGGTAGCTCCGCCACAGTCATCCGGTTGACGTTTCTTTTTCTTGTCAAACGAGAAGGCGCTGGTCGGAGGTAGCTCCGCCACAGTCATCCGGTTGACGTTTCTTTTTCTTGTCAAACGAGAAGGCGCTGGTCGGAGGTAGCTCCGTCACAGTCATCCGGTTGACGTTTCTTTTCTTGTCAAACGAGAAGGCGCTGGTCGGAGGTAGCTCCGCCACAGTCATCCGGTTGACGTTTCTTTTCCTTGTCAAACGAGAAGGCGCTGGTCGGAGGTAGCTCCGCCACAGTCATCCGGTTGACGTTTCTTTTCCTTGTCAAACGAAAAGGCGCTGGTCGGAGGTAGCTCCGCCACAGTCATCCGGTTGATGTTTCTTTTCCTTGTCAAACGAGAAGGCGTTGGTCGGAGGTAGCTCTGCCACAGTCATCTGGTTGACGTTTCTTTTCCTTGTCAAACGAGAAGGCGCTGGTCGGAGGTAGCTCCGCCATAGTCATCGGTTGACGCCATTTTCTTTTGCTAAGTTTGGACATTGATACGTGGAGGGTAATACGATTTATTTACTGCTTGAATTATTATATGGTTATTATGTGTGGCTTGGATTATGTGGGTGACGGGAATTAAAACTTGACTAAGAAGATAATCACCTCCCTCGACTAGATTGTGTCGCATAGTGCCACTCACCAAACACAACCAGCACAACCATGCGTCGTTCATATGGGCGGACCATGGCCGAGTATTCTATCAGGCCTCCTTTGACGCCACCCATTTGGCAAGTCTAGTCGGTTACCTTTGTGGTCGGGGCTAGTCTTGCGAAGGTTCCGGAGCTAGGCGTCGCTCATCTGTTGGGGGCGTGCCGGATTCACTTCGTCATAAGACTTGGTCCCTTGGACGTGTCGGTGGCTACACAGGGAGTGTCCGGGTAGAATAAATGGTTGTGGAAGATTGGGTTTGTATTGTCGCCATGATCGGTTCCAGTACTTCGGTACCAACGGTACAAGCCTAGATTTCAGCGTGTGGATAAAAGCTGCAACCTCTCGAGAGTGTCAATCTAGTATCTAGCCTTGTCCCTAGTTATGGGACGATGTTTGGGTCAAGTCACGCTATGAGTCAGTCCAGTCGAACTTGGAGAAACAATTAATGTGAAACCCAACGATCAAGTGGAAATTTGAGAGTCTAGCCAGAGTTGGCTAAGTACTTGAGAATCGAGAAATAAGCCAGAGTTGGCTAGAGGCTTGAAAGCCTAGTTGAGGTTAAATGTTGTTGAGTGAGAAATGTGATCTCACTTTAGAAACACGAAACGTCCTACTAAGGTAAGTAGGTAAGTTAAGTCCAACCGTTAAGATTGGACTCGCACTTAAATACCCGAACTTATGCCATGCTACTTCCCGAACTTATGCCATGCCATATAGATAGACCTTGTTTGATTTTAGGCTAATGTCTTGCGAGTACATTCAATGTACTCACCTGGCTTTTCATGTGGCCAGACCCCGCTGCACCGTCGCTGAGTACCCGCTGTACGAGAACTTGGAACCAGTATCCCAGGCAGAACCCCGTGGAATAAGGCCGTCGTTGCCACGCTACTACTGGTACGTCTCAAACGCATCTATAATTTTGATGTTCCATGCTTGTTTTATACCAATTGCTACATGTTTTGCATCTACTTTATATCACTTTTATACATTTTTTGGGACTAACCTATTAACAAGATGCCGAAGTGCCAGTTCCTATTTTCTGTTGTTTTTGTATTCCAGAAAAGCTAGTCTGGAAATATTCTCGGAATTGGACGAAACTTCACGGGGATCCCTATTTTACCAGAACACACCTGACGGACCAAAAGAGCAACAGAGGAGGGCCACCAGGGCCCCAGACGCCACTAGGGCGCGGGCCACCCCTGGCGCGCCCTAGGGTGGTGTGGGCCCCTCGGGGGTCGTCTGCCGCCGCCCTTTCGCCTACTTATTCCCCCCGACGCGAAAAGCCTAAGTGCCTGAGCAAATATCCACGAAAAGTTTTAGAGACGCCGCCGCCGTCAACCCTAGCTCGGGAGGGTCCAGAACCTCTTCCCGGCACCCTGCCGGAGAGGGGAATCGTCACCGTAGGCTTCTACATCGCCATGCCTGCCTCCGGAGTGATGCGTGAGTAGTTCATCCTTGGACTACGGGTCCATAGCAGTAGCTAGATGGTTGTCTCTCCAATTTGTGCCATCATGTTTAGATCTTGTGAGCTGCCCTACATGATCAAGATCATATTATTGTAATGCTACATGTTGTGTTTGCTGGGATCTGATTAATATTGAATACTATGTCAAGTTGATTATCAATCTATGCCCTATGTTATTTAAGATCTTGCATGCTTTCCGTTACTCGTAGATGCTTTGGCCAAGTAGATGCTTGTAACTCCAAGAGAGAGTATTTATGCTAGATAGTGGGTTCATGCCTCCGGTAATCTGGGAGAGTGACAGCAACTCCTAAGGTTGCGGATGTGCTGTTGCCACTAGGGATAACCTAACAATGCTATGTCCACGGTCATATGTATTTGTTTACATTACGCACTTTACTTAATGCAATTATCCGTTGCTTGCAACTTAATACCAACGGGAACTCGGATGACAACCGGCGGTGGATTATTAGTCATAGACGCTGTTGGATGACGGTCTATGTATTATGTCGTAATGCCCAATTAAATATCATAGTAATCATCATGTCATATATATACATTGTCATGCGCTCACTATTTGTCAATTGCCCAGCTGTAATTTGTTCACCCAACATGTTAGTTATCTTTTATGGAGAGACACCACTAGTGAACTGTGGACCCGGTCCATTCTTTTACACTGATTAAACCACCACAAACTGCAAACTGTTCATTTTTCATTCTCTGCAATTTAATATCATTTTCCACACCATACGTTTAATCTTTTGTTTTCAGCAAGCCGGTGAGATTGACAACCTCACTGTTTCATTGGGACAAAGTAGTTTGATTGTGTTAGTTCAGATTCCACGTTGGTGATCGTGTTGCGCCGCGCGAGCCACCAACAACCTTCTGAAGAGTTGCTGCTCCTACTGGTTCGATAACCTTGGTTTCTTTCTGAGGGAAAACTTGCTGCTGAACTGTAACATCCCAAATCTGTAACCCTGTTTTATTAGTCAGAAATGTGGGCCAACAAAAATTTTCTGTTATTTTATGTGTGCTTGCTTGCTTGTGTTGTTGTTGCTAAATAAAAACTTGGAGAAAGGAAAACAAAAAAAAAAAAGAGAGAAAAGAAATAAAACAAATACTAAAAACAATAAAACTAGTGTGACGAGTGTCACACAAAAATCTTCAAGTATTGATTCAAAAATTTGTTCAAACAAATCTTCAGTGGAGAGAAGTGATCCCTCCCATTTCATCTCTAATACTTTTCTCCCTCTTTTTTTTTAAGATTGTATTTCAAAATTCTATTTCCAAAATTCCAAATGTTTCTTTAACTTTGGAAAACCATCAAAATCACCAAGCAACACTCCCAAATAAAATCATCCAGTGGTATCCCCAACCTTGGAAAAATATTTGGAAGTAATTGGTGAAAAGAAAATTCAAAATTTCAAATTTGGTTTTGGTTCAGGAATTTTATCGAACACGTGGTGATCACCACTGTGTTCATCACTGAACTAAAAATCCAACTCCAAATTCGAGCTCAATTCGGAGAATTTGATCACTCCAGTAGCTCCTACACCTTCCTCTCACCTCACACTCGTGAATTATTGCGAGGGAAACAAGCCCGTTGACTCGGAGGTGGAGTGTGGCGTGCACCACGTCGATGCCGCCCGTGGCGTGCTGCCGCACGGGTCGCCCCCGTGGTGAGCAAGAACGCGACGCAGAGGCACGCCGCGCCGTGCTCGACACCCCTCCCTCTTCCCTCTGTCTCTGCTCGAAGTGACCCAAGCCCTGCCAAGCACGCTGGCGTGCTCGCCGCTCGCGACGCGACGCCGCACGCTGCCGTCCGTGGTCGCCCTGTGGAGGGAGCAGAGGAGGCAGCGACGCGACGCCACGCTGCGCCCAGTGCATCCCCCTCTCCCCTCTGCACCTGCTCGAAGCGACCCGAGCGCCGCAGCACCTCCCTCCCCTTTGCGTGCACCCTCGCCACGCCGCGGCCAGAGCACGCGTGCGACGCCACCACTGCCATGGTCAGCGAGGAGCACCGCCGCGCCCACTCCCCGTTTGCCACCGCATCGCTCCGTACTCGCGCAGAGACGCCGCCAATGGCAAGCTCTCCCACTCCCCAGCTCCGTCCCTGCGCTACGTCCACGACGAGCCCGTGCTCGCCCATAAAAAGGCCGCCGAGCCTCGCCATTTCTCCACCCTCTCTCGCAACCACCACTCCGCTCCACCCACTCCAGTGCACGCCAGAAGGGCGGAAACGCAGCCGCGGAAGCACTGCTGCTTTGCCCGTGCTCTGCACCTCGCCGGAGCAGAAGGTGGGCGACGGTCACGGCCGAGCCGTGTCCTCACTCTCCCTCTCTTCTTTGCACCTAGCCGCGTCACCATTGCATCCTAGCTCACCCGCCGCGGTTTGCCCGTGTTCTGTGCACCGCAGCGCCGCGGAGGAGTCGCCGGACTTGGAGCACGGCCACGGAGGAGGAACTGATCACGCCGCCGTCGATTGGAGCCGTCCCAGCACGCGCAACTTGTCCCAGAGCTTCCCCACTCCCTCCGCCGTCGATCTACGTCATCTCCGCCACACCCGAGGCCCTAGGTGAGCCTTGACCCACCTCGTCGCCGCCGGAGCCACGGCTCCATCGTACTCCGGTGGTCGAGGACGATGTTGATCCTGCGCCGTTGGATCTGGATCCAACGGTAGCTTACCGGTTCGTTTCGTTTAGACGCCGACAAGCGGGACCCACCCGTCAGCGTTTTAAACATTAAGCCGCGCGCGAAACGTTTTCCACTGAGTCACTGACCACCCGACCCCACATGTCATAGTTTTAAACATTATCCAGAGAATTAGGTTTTTCGAATTTAAATCTCTTCTGAAATCCAGTACTGGACCCAACTTTGAAATTCAATAACTCGAGTTCTAGGAATCCAAATAAATCAAACTCAAATGTTCTGGAAAGCTTATAAAATTCTTTAACTCACCAAAGTGGTCTCATCTCATTTAAATAAATAATAAAAATGTATTAGTAAAAATGCTCCAGAAGGTTTAAAACACTAAACCATTTGTTTCTGGAGTTATATAAATCCAAATAACTTGAAACCAATTTTGGTAGCTTTGTATTAGGATCCTTTAGCTCCCCAAATTTTGGTAGAATTAATTGAGTAGTATAAAATCCTTAGCCTTTGGTTGAACTTCAGTGCACCCTTCTGCACTAAAACAATTAGTGTGAACTGTTGGTAGATCCAATTGGTCTAAAACCAATTTTGTTAGGTCACACTCAACCAAGGTTAGATACCCCTAAAAGGGTTTAATTTTTGGAGCAACCAAATTTGTTTGGTAGCTAAAACTTGTTTAAAACCCTTCTGAAGTAAAACAGATGTGTAGGGAGTTTTGTAACTCCAAATGATCCCAAACCAATTGGGTGATCTTCTACACACCAGTAGCTATCCATAGAATTTTAGTTTGAATTTTTGTGACAAACATAGATTAAATGGTGAATTAATTAGTGTACAACTAGTTTCTGCCTTAGTTTGAAATTAATTAAATAAAATTTAATTCAATCAATTTGAAACCACCTTGTGTTGCTTGATGTGTGCAGTAGCTGGGTGTAGCAATTGTGATGTTGTGATGATGCTTGAGTTAGTATAGTAATTGTTTGTATCGCTTGTTTGACGTTAGACGAAAACGCTGCCGGAGTCTTCGAGGAAGGGGAGTACTTTGATCAGCAGGAACAAGACCCCGAGAACTTTGCTGAGCAAGGCAAGCTACTTCACTGAGCTTGCATTATATACCTCTATTTTAGTCTCAAGAGTTGTTCAAAGGAAACAATGAGTTTTGGAAAAACCCCCCCCTTTTTACAAACTACCGGAAAAAAACTATTTTGCCACCTTGTGTAGGAGTATAAGGTAGTTATTTAAAACTATAGGATGGGAAAAACAATGTTTTCTTGAAACTCCTTTGAAAGTACTTGGATAGACCTGCCGGAAGGTCGGTGCTCAGTTAAAGAAGGATGGTGTTGTTTTGCGAAAAATGCACATTGTGTCCTAGTACTATGACTACCAGCCGATAACCTGTGCGACCACATTTACCCACATATGGGCAAGGGCGTAGTCATATAATTTGCTCGTGTTAGTACTGGATACCTCAACAACGAGGATGACCTCGTTCCATGAGGGGATGGTCTGAGGACCTACCCCCTGACCTGGGTCCTCTTCATTGTAGTCTACCGGAAGCCGGTATGAGCGTGTCGGAGGAAGAGGATTGAAGGGCTCCCTTGGGTCCGCCGGGCAGAACTACGAGTCCCCACACTTAGTTTCTGAGGATTTGAGTGTCGGTGGAAAGTGTCGTAGCGGCAGGGTCCTATACTAGCATGAGCAAAGGACAGGCTATGGCCGGGAACTCAACTTCGCATACCTCCGGTATGGCGGGACGTGGCTGACACGATGAGTGACCGGATGGGTGTGGGAAAAGCGTGCTACCTCTGCAGAGGGTAAACTATTCGAATAGCCGAGTCCTCGGATATGGACAGTTGGGAGGCTGTTTTAAGACCATGTGCAAATTTTATAAAATATTGAGTTTTGAAAGGAAAATGAAGTAAAAAAAAAAAGTTGCATACCTGTACCAATAAGTTGGTACGAGGTTGTGATGGGTTTGGGAACCATGATTGGAATGTGGTTGGATACCGGATGAGTTTAGGGGAAACAGCTAAAAATGGCGTTTTCTTAAAGGATAGTTATAAACTTCTTTTCACCCCCTTTTTATTAAAAAGACTTTTGAGAGTTTTTCAAGTAAAAGTTTTTAAGAAATAAAAGCTAGTGCTTACTCAAGTTGGGGTAGTTTGCGAGTACAATCAAATGTACTCATATTGGTTTCGTCCCTGGCTATTGTCTTAGCCAGATTTCGAGGAACCCTACGTTGAAGAGGAGTTTGGTGACGTCTATGCGAACTAAGATCTTCATAAGTCAGCTGCCTGTCGGGTGTTGTCGTGGTGGTTTAGCCCTACTACCGTAGCTTCCGCTGAATAAAGATGATTTGGCCCTTGAAGGCACCTATGTATAATTAGGCCTGTATGGCCAGGTTTGTAAGACTTTGAACTCGGTATTGTATGGATGTAAACTTTGGTATTCAGTTCGGATTATGTGCAACGACAGACTGATCACGGGATCGTTGCGTCGAGCATAATCGGGTATTTCGGACAGCTAGTCCGGGGTCCCCACATGAACTGCATCATACCTTCCTCTTGGGGTCTCCCAACGAACGTGTGATTCACGCCAACAAGCAACCTTTTTCTGGCGCCGTTGCCGGGGAAGTACTCAGCATCACCATCATCATCATCATCCTCAAATACTCTCCCATCAACCAGGCGCCAGCATCTTTTTCTGGTGCCGTTGCCGGGGAGACAGCAGTCTTCTTCAAGGGGAGTTTCACGCTTCCAATTTCTTTACTTTGTTTTTGTCTTGCTTAGTTTATTTTATTTTATCTTGTTTGCTTTCAATTATCAAAAACACAAAAAAATTAGTTACTTGCATTTAGTTTATTTTCAGTTTTGTTTTCTGTTAGTTATCATGTCTAGCCCTGTTCCAGTAGTAATGCCACCTGAAGAAGAGATTTTCACTTCAAGCAAGGGAGTGAGGAGAGTTTTAAAGATGCTTGGTCTAGAATATTTGAGTCCTATGCTAAAACTGAACCTAAAATGACTTAAGCCTGCTCCTCAGTAGCTTCTATTTTGGTCTTGTTCTTTGCTACATATATGCTTTAGATGCTGTGGTAGGAGGAGATTTCCTTCGTCATGATGGGGATCAAGCTTTTAATGCTATTAAAAAGTTGATTACAATTTCTAGCCCTCCAATTAGTAAAATTGATTCAGTTCTCACAAGCATAATGATAGATTAAATGCTCTTGAAACAAATATATCTGGTCTAAAGAAAGGTATAATCAGATTCGTGAACATTATGATAATGAGCCAATAAACTTTGAACCATCGGGATGGATTCCATCTGTGAAAGTTGTTATCAATGGTGAAACCTTCCATGCTCGATGTGATATCATGTCTGAATTTTGTTTAATGCCTAGGGAAATTTATGATTCCTTAAACCTTTGGGAGCTTTCCAAAAGTGAAAATCTGATAACTCTGGCTGATAATACCATTAAAATACCAAAAGGAGCAGCCGAAGGGTATTTACAAAACTCCTGGGGATAACAGTATCTATTGATTATGTTGTCATTGAATGTGCAGGAACAGGACAAATTACGCTTGGGAGATCTCTGCTGAAACGCTTTGGAGCACAATAGACATGGGCCAAGGAGTTATGAATTTCGCCTCCTCACCTATGTGTAACCAAATATTTCCTAAAGATAAGAGTAAGGTAGGAAAGGTAAGCGTAAGATTGTTGATGCTTCTACTTGGTAATACTTGATGCATGCTTTGTGCCTAGCTAAAAGGCGTTAAAGAAAAGCGCTTATGGGAGGCAACCCATTATTTTTTTTCTGCAATTTTTCTTTTATTGAGTCAAGGAGGATGTTTACTTCTGTAGCAACTCCTTTGTATCTTTATTTTCTCGCATTGTTGTGCCAAGAGTAGCCTCTAATGTTAAGATGATGCTTAATTTTGATTGCTGCGCAGAAACAGATTTTTGCTGTTCACTGTACGAAATTCCTAAAATCACCAGATTGTTAATTAAATCTGAAATTTTTGTGCGTAATCTTTATGAATGTCTGAAACTTTCATTAGTTCAGAGTTTTCGATCTGAGCGTCGTAAGTGCCTCGAAAAAATTCGTCTTTGCGGACTGTTCTGTTTTAGACAGATTATGCCTTTTTATTTTGCATTCTCTCTTTTACTAGTGTTGAGTGAAATTCTTTTTTGGGTGGAAGAGCTTCACATAACATCAGTGGCTGTAGCTAATGTTTAAAGTAACAAATCATATTGCGTCTTTATAGAACATGTGAATTTTTGATTATGCACTAACCCTCTAATGAGATCTACTTTGAGTTTGGTGTGACGGAAGTTTTCAAGGGTCAAGAGAGAAGGATGATATAATAGGATCAAGAAGAGTGAAGAGCTTAAGCTTGGGGAGGCTCCCATGGATCTCCCCAGCATATTTCAAGAAGACTCAAGCGTCTAAGCTTGGGGATGCCCAAGGCATCCCCTTCTTCATCGTCAAAATTATCAGGTCATCTCTAGTGAAACTATATTTTAATTCTTTCACATCATATGTGCTTTTCTTGGAGCGTCTGTGTGCTTTTATTTTCAGTATTGCACTTTTATTTTCAATAAAGCTTGACTGGACCCTAGCATTCTTGATTGGGAGAGAGACACGCTCCGCTTTTTCATGAGAATACTCCTATTCTTCACTTATATTTGTTGAGTATTCATATCTAGCGCTGTTCAGCTTTTAGCTCTTGTTTTCATGTATCTCTTGTCAGAGCTATTAGCTTTCTTTTGTAGAAAGTACTCTCTTGCTTCACTTATATTTGTTTGGAGAGTTGATGAAATAAATTGATTGGTGTTTGGTTGGTTCAGAAAATGTTGCATGTGGTAATTGGTATAAGGAAAAACTTGCTTAATCTTGTAGATCACTAAAATGGATAACTTGATGCTTGTCAATTGTTTTGAGTTAACAAGTAGATCATGATTAAATTGTGCATCACATGAGTTAAGCCTATTAGTGAAGAACTACCGTAAAGCTTGTTGAAAATTTGGTTTGCATCGGTGGTATCTCTAAGGTCTAGATATTTTCTAATAACAGGGTTTGGTTAACAAGGAAGACGGTATGAAGTCTTATAACGTTTGCAATATGTTTGTCATATAAAACTTGGTGTACGGGTTGATATTCTTGTTTGCTTACATAACCTTGCTAGCCTAAACTCTGTACTGAGAGGGAATGCTTCTCGTGCATCCAAATCCTTGAGCCAAAATCCATGCCATTTGTGTCCACCATAACTACCTATATGTGGTATTTCCTTGCCACTCCAAGTAAATTTTTCATGTGCTACCTTTAAATTATTCAAAATGTTATTATTCCCTTTTTGTGTCAATGTTTACTAGCTCATGAGGAATTAGTGTGGTTATTCTTTATTCTATTTGTCGATGGACTTTTACACCTGGACTAGTGGCATATACATCCGCTTATCCAATAACTTGCAAAAAGAGCTGGCAACGGGGTGCCCAGTCCCAATTAATTACAACTTTAACCAATTAATTCTCTTCACACTTTTGCCCTGATTCATCAGTAAGCAATGACAAACAGTGAAATACCTGAATGTGTGTAAACCAAAGAGAAAGAGGGATGATCTGCCTTGCTGGTAGAAATAACGTCCTTCATGGGAGCCGCTCTTAAAAGTCCGTTCGACAGGTAGAATACTGTTCTCACCCGCTACCATTCGTTGACAATTAACAAACACCTCTCAAAAATAGATACTCCTCCATGGTATGTGATTGATGGAAGGCACCCGAGGATTCGGTTAGCCATGGCTTGTGTTAGCAAGGTTGGGAGGAGTATCAAATATTTTATGCAATCTCTATATGCTTTCAAAAACCTAAAAGCTCTAGCACATGATTTAATCCCTGCTTCCCTCTGCGAAGGGCCTTTCTTTTACTTTTATGTTGAGTCAGTTTTCCTATTCTTTCTGTCTTCCACAAGCAAACACTAGTGTCAACTTTGTTACAACATGCGTTATATGCAATGTATTGGACTTGTTATACTACTTTGTGTTGACAATATCCATGAGATAAATATGTTGAAAGTTGAAGCAAATGCTGAAACTAAATTCTTCCTTTGTGTTGATTAAATACCTTTTATTAGAAACTATTGCTTTATGAGTTAACACTTATGCAAAACTGTTTGATGCTTGTCTCGAAAGTACTATTCATGAAAACGTTTAGCTTGTGTGATTCATTGTTTACTCATTATCTATTTGGTAGCAAATTATAGACCATTGACTTGGATCACTTCATTCATTTACATGTGCCTTGCAATATTATATGATCAAGATTATGATGTAGCATGTCACCTCAAAAATTATTTTGTTTTTATCGTTTACCTACTCGAGGACGAGTAGGAACTAAGCTTGGGGATGCTGATACGTCTCAAACGTATCTATAATTTTTGATGTTCCATGCTTGTTTTATACCAATTGCTACATGTTTTGCATCTACTTTATATCACTTTTATACATTTTTTGGGACTAACCTATTAACAAGATGCCGAAGTGCCAGTTCCTGTTTTCTGCTGTTTTTGTATTCCAGAAAAGCTAGTCTGGAAATATTCTCGGAATTGGACGAAACTACACGGGGTCCCTATTTTTCCAGAACACACCTGACGGAGCGAAGGAGCACAGAGGAGGGCCACCAGGGCCCCACACGCACTAGGGCGCGGGCCCCCCCTGCCGCGCCCTAGGGTGGTGTGGGCCCCTCGGGGGTCGCAGCCGCCGCCCTTTCGCCTACTTATTCCCCCCGACGCGAAAACCCTAAGTACCTGAGCAAATATCCACGAAAAGTTCCAGAGACGCCGCCGTCGTCAACCCTAGCTCGGGAGGGTTCAGAACCTCTTCCCGGCACCCTGCCGGAGAGGGGAATCGTCACCGGAGGCTTCTACATCGCCATGCCTGCCTCCGGAGTGATGCGTGAGTAGTTCATCCTTGGACTACGGGTCCATAGCAGTAGCTAGATGGTTGTCTCTCCACTTTGTGCCATCATGTTTAGATCTTGTGAGCTGCCCTACATGATCAAGATCATATTATTGTAATGCTACATGTTGTGTTTGCTGGGATCCGATGAATATTGAATATTATGTCAAGTTGATTATCAATCTATCTATATGTTATTTAAGATCTTGCATGCTTTCCGTTACTCGTAGATGCTTTGGCCAAGTAGATGCTTGTAACTCCAAGAGAGAGTATTTATGCTAGATAGTGGGTTCATGTCTCCGTTTAACCTGGGACAGTGACAGAAAGTTCTAAGGTTGTGGATGTGCTGTTGCCACTAGGGATAACCTAACGATGCTATGTCCACGGCATATGTGTTTGTTTACATTACGCACTTTACTTAATGCAATTATCCGTTGCTTGCAACTTAATACCAACGGGGGACTCGGATGACAACCCGGCGGTGGATTATTAGTCATAGATGCTGTTGGATAACGGTCTATGTATTATGTCGTAATGCCCAATTAAATATCATAGTAGTCATCATGTCATGTATATGCATTGTCATGCGCTCACTATTTGTCAATTGCCCAGCTGTAATTTGTTCACCCAACATGTTAGTTATCTTTTATGGAGAGACACCACTAGTGAACTGTGGACCCCGGTCCATTCTTTTACACTGATTAAACAACCACAAACTGCAAACTGTTCCTTTTTCATTCTCTGCAATTTAATACTCATTTTCCACACCATACGTTTAATCCTTTGTTTTCAGCAAGCCGTGAGATTGACAACCTCACTGTTTCGTTGGGGCAAAGTAGTTTGATTGTGTTGTGTGCAGATTCCACGTTGGTGATCGTGTTGCGCCGCGAGCCACCAACAACCTTCTGAAGAGTTGCTGCTCCTACTGGTTCGATAACCTTGGTTTCTTTCTGAGGGAAAACTTGCTGCTGAACTGCATCATACCTTCCTCTTGGGGTCTCCCAACGAACGTGTGATTCACGCCAACAAGCAACCTTTTTCTGGCGCCATTGCCGGGGAAGTACTCATCATCACCATCATCATCCTCAAATACTCTCCCGTCAACCAGGCGCCAACTACCGACGTACCCGCTGCGATCTCTGATAGAGGCTCGATGTTAAAAAATAATGTACATACTGTTGTGTGCGCCTGTTGCGCGATCGCTGGAGCCTCACCCCGTGTTGTAATATTGTAACCATCTGAACTCGGAGCCATGAATATATTTGGTTATGTCTTTGTTTATCAAGTTGTCATATATCCAGTGTTTCTGGGACTGGTATATGGGGTAACTCGATCATCTGGATCGGGGTGCCACAGAGCTTGGTATCAGAGCCTAACTGCCTGTAGGATACCCTAGTTCCCTGGACGATTTAGAATAGAGCTTGCTGCGTTACCTGTTTTTTTTTAAACTATTTCTCTATTTGTTTGTGCTTTTAAACTTTAACGCTCACCTTTTGGCTTATGTCCCTGGTACAGATGGCACCCGAGTTCTTCGCAGAGACTACGGCCGCGCATATCCCTGGCTTTCCGCAATTTCTCCGTGAGATTTGGGATCACCTCTACCCAGGCTCAGCTCCCCCGACCTACCGCATGTTCTACGAACATCCAAACGGGTCCATCCCTGAGTTTACGGCCACCGTCCACTTGCGCCCAGAGTCGTCGGCCGTTGGAATCTCCCACGCCATCACCTCTGGTACCACTACTCAGTTGACCCGAGCTGTACAAGAAGCTGCAGGAGCTGCCGTTGTTTTTCTTCGCACCCACGACCCAGTCATGAGGCGGTGCACCCGTTACGTTTACTTCCCGAGGGTGGATTTAAACATCGGGGATGTCTTTTTCCCCAGTCAAGGTGACCCCACTTAAGCGCTCACCTCCCTCCTTCGGTACACTACCCTCATCCACCAGTATCTTCATGACACCCTCCACCAGTTTGCCTCGCTTCGTGCCAACCTGGCCAGAGCCGGGAGGGCGAGAGCACACAGAGCTAGTTCTCACCGTCCACCCCCATTTCCCACCTTTAACCGCAGCTCCCGTGACCAGATCAGGAGAAGACTCAGCCCCACGCCCGCACCCCGTGTTCCGTCGCCACCTTTCAGCACTCGTAGCAGCGCCACCCGCTACCGCTCACGCTTCACCCCGGTGCGCACTCAACGTCGTCGCGTCCGTGCCGACACACCCCCATACTCCGGAGACTCCCGAGACGACCGCGCTTCACTTGACTACAGCCCGAGGAGGAGGCATCGACATCATCCCGCCAGCGACACCCCCGAGATGGAGTTCCAGACGCTCAGAGACTGCATCGCTTAGTGTATCATACCTTTTTGCTGTATCGCGCGCTCGAATAATGTAGTGGTAGAGTTGTATGCTGCATCTTGTATCCTATACTTTGTATCATGTACTTTGTATCTTGTATCGAGTAGCTTGTCATGAATCTCGTGTAACGTAGCAAGTAACTCGAATCTTGTAACCCAACCAGCCATTGTATATCACCATGCTTTGTTGTTTTTGCAAACCTGGTTTCCATTTGGTTTTCTTGGATGTTGCACTTTTCCCCCATATGGATGCTCATGGTACGCGTCACCACGTTCAGCCATCCAGGATGAGGCCCAATAATGGTGCAAGTGGCAGCCAAGGAACCCCGGTTCATCGTTCCGCACACCAAGCGGGCGAGGATCCCGTGCCCCCACAAACACCTCCCCCTCCACCAACTCAGGAACCAAGCCCAAGTCAGTTCATGATGATGATGGATGAGCATCACACTCAGCACCTGACACAGATCATGAGAGAGTTTGGCACATACATGCAAGCCCACGGTGCCCCACACACAGGCCGCTCGAAGTTGCAAGACTTTCAACGTACTCAACCACTAAAGTTCTCGTTTGCTGACGACCCGCTTGAGGCTGATGATTGGCTCCGCACCGTGGGAAAGAAACTAGAGCTCGCTCGCGTAGACGAGCAGGACGAGTTGCTCTTCGCCACCCACTACCTTGAAGGCCCTGCCAACGTTTGGTGGGACAATCAGAAGGACGCCAGGGGTAATGGACCCACCGTCACTTGGACAGAATTTCAGGAAGCCTTCGCAAGGCATACGTTCCCTCAAGCCTGATAAAAATGAAGCAGCAGAATTTCTGGCACTCACTCAGGGCAGCAAATCCATCTGCGAATATCTGACCAAGTTCAACAACCTTGCTCGTTATGCACCTGAGGACACCAACACAGAAGAAAAGAAGAAGGACAGATTCCTTCATGGGATGCATCAGACCATAAAAACTCAACTCAGTGTTCTACAGTTTCCAGATTTCCAGTCCATGATCAACACTGCAATAATCTCAGAGAAAGAGCACCGCATAGTTGATGAATCTTGCAAACGGAAGTTCGAGCACGGTAAGAACCAGCAGGAAGGAGCTACATCAAAGCCACGTATCTGGCAGCCCAACAACCCAAGAAGGATGGATATCCCCGTGAAGGATTCTACCACAAGCGGCCCCTAGTAGATGATGGCAAAAGGGTCAACTCCGCTTCAAGTGTGGCAAGACAGGACACAACATAAAGGATTGCCCCCTTCACAACAGCCACGGCAACAACAACAACTCCAACAACAAGCCACCTAAAGTTGCCCGTGTCCACCACATGTCCGCAGAGGAAGCCTATGAAGTTTCGGATGTAGTGCTTGGTACGTGTACTATCAACACTAAACCCGCGCTGATTTTATTCAATTCCGGAGCTTCCCACTCTTTCAACTCGAAGGATCTTGTTGCCAAACACCGGTTTCCTTTTTTTTTTCCTTTGGGACATCTTTGGTGATACAGACCCCGCCTCAGAAATGAAAACAAACACCGTTTGACACCATCTGACCATCAACATCAACCAAGTGAACTTTCCAGCTCAGCGCAACAACCCTCAAGGGTCTCAAAAGATTCCATGTGAAAGAGAAGCCTGCCACAAGATTTATAGGATGAGAAGATTTGTTAAGGACTGAGTATCAGTATCTGTTCAGTGAGCAACAGGAATCTCGAGGACGAGATTCAATTTAAGGGGGGAAGATCTGTAACATCCTAAAATTTGGTCTTTCAAAAAAAATCGTTTAAAAATATTGCTATTGACTTTGGATTTAAATTTTCCTCGGATTAACGACCTTTTCGATTTTCAATCTTTCACAAAACTTTGTCCAAGTTTGGGATCTTGTGTTTTGGGTTCACTCCCACTTGGCACACTGGTTACTTGACCTTTTACACAAAAATCTTTTCTCAATACCTCCTTTTATTTAAAAATCCAATCCTTTTATCAGAGCTTTACAAAGGAAGTATATTAACTATCTTCTAAAAAATCCTCCAAAATTCAGGGAATGATCCATAGGCAATATAAAGCCTATTTGTGAAAAAATATTTGATTTGCACTTAAGAATTTACCTCAAATTAATTCTATCCAGTTTCTGCCCTATAACTCAAAAGATTTCAAAAACTATTCAAATGATTTTTGTAGTGGGCGACAAGGACCTAGATGCAAGCACAAGGGAAGGGTACACCTCTGGACAAAAGCTTGACCAAACCAAAAATCATTTGCTTCTCCAAAACCATTGTTTCCTTTTTGACCAGTATGGTTTTATCAAAATTCTAGTCGCACCAAGTTTCGAATTTGCAAAAACTTTATTCAGGAAAGTTGCAGGTTTTAAAATTTGGCGCACAGTGACGCAAACCCATCCCATTTGGTGACCGGAGCTGAGAGAACGGTGTCGATGCCGACATTGGCATGGTCTGGACCATGCCAACATCGGCATGGACGTGGCCGTGGAGCGCCGCCCGTTTGGGGTCATCACCGTTCTGCTCCCCACCCTTCCAAACTGTGCCCGCGAGTTCCCTTCACTCTCTCCACCTCCTAGCACCGCGCGTCGCCGGAGAAGCGCAGCACGGCCACCTCCGCATACGCCAGAAGCGCTAGGCGACGCACCGTCCAGAACAGCGCCGCCACGGGCCCCTTAGTCAGTGACTCCTCCGCCGCCGAGCCTTATCCGAGCGCGGAGATTATCCTCGTGCGCTTATGTGCCAGCTGCTTCGCGACGCGCCCACGAACAGGCCGCAGCGCCGCGCTGCCACCTCGCCACGCCATTGCTGGCGGCCACCCCTTCGATTCGCTATAAAAGGAGCCACCCCAGCACCCTCCGAGCACCGCACCACCTCTCACACCCTCCCCGTCGTCCACCTAAGCCTCAAGTCTAGTAGAGCACCACTCACCGGAATTGAACCAGCCGAGCCGCACTGACCTCCGCTCGATTTCCTCACATAGAGCACCTCCCCCGTCGTTTCCTTCCACCCAGAGCCTCCCCAGATCACCACGATGCTCCTGTCGTGCTCGCCGGGGTAATTGGTGGCCGGAATCGACGAGTTCATCATCGACCCGACGCCACCGCCGCCGGAGAAGAAGCTCTGCTTTCGTCCGACCTCTCCGGCAACCGCGAGTGCGCAGACGAGCTGCGCCAGCCTCCCTGAGCCGCTCTGCTTCCTCTCCGTCGCCTCCCCGTAGCCCTAGCCGCCGGGAATCGCCGCCGCTGAGTTTGCCGGAGCAGCACAGTGCTCTCCCCTGTTTCGCGTGAGAAAATGGTTCGAACAGTGGGCCACTGACAGTGGGTCCCACTGGTCAGGTTTTTAATATTTTCTCTGAAACATTTTATTTTTATTTTTCTGTTTACAATTTGGCAGAATTTAAATCCAACTTTGGAGAGCAATATCTCCCTAAAAAATGATCAGAAAAATATGAAACCAATTTTGGTAGCTTTGTTTGAAAATGTCTTTCCACTGGAACAAAAATGGATTTATTTGGAATGTATTTTTTTGGCATTTATTCGATGGCTTAGAAGGGATTTTTGACGCATATTTTACTCCTTTGATAGATTTAAACTTCTCCAATGAAGTGGAAGTTGTTCCCGAACCATACCCCACTGCTGAAGGCAAGCCGTTAACCTGATATCAAGCTCGGTCGAACTTTAGGAAGTTTCTTGATTGTTTAAATTGGTTGACGTTGCATCTCACCTGCCGTGTTGCATTAATTATTGTCGCATCGATATATCTGTTGATCTTCGCAACACCCTTTCTTTTTGTCAAACGAGATGGCGCTGGTCGGAGGTAGCTCCGCCACAGTCATCCGGTTGACGTTTCTTTTTCTTGTCAAACGAGAAGGCGCTGGTCGGAGGTAGCTCCGCCACAGTCATCCGGTTGACGTTTCTTTTTCTTGTCAAACGAGAAGGCGCTGGTCGGAGGTAGCTCCGCCACAGTCATCCGGTTAACGTTTCTTTTCTTGTCAAACGAAAAGGCGCTGGTCAGAGGTAGCTCCGCCACAGTCATCCGGTTGACGTTTCTTTTCCTTGTCAAACGAGAACGCGCTGGTCAGAGGTAGCTCGGCCACAGTCATCCGGTTGACGTTTCTTTTCCTTGTCAAACGAGAAGGCGTTGGTCGGAGGTAGCTCCGCCACAGTCATCCGGTTGACGTTTCTTTTCCTTGTCAAACGAGAAGGCGCTGGTCGGAGGTAGCTCTACCACAGTCATCCGGTTGACGTTTCTTTTCCTTGTCATACGAGAAGGCGCTGGTCGGAGGTAGCTCCGCCATAGTCATCCGGTTCACGCCATTTTCTTTTGCTAAGTTTGGACATTGATACGTGGAGGGTAATACGATTTATTTACTGCTTGAATTATTATATGGTTATTATGTGTGGCTTGGATCATGTGGGTGACGGGAATTAAAACTTGACTAAGAAGATAATCACCTCCCTCGACTAGATTGTGTCGCATAGTGCCACTCACCAAACACAACCAGCACAACATGCGTCGTTCATATGGGTGGACCATGGCCGAGTATTCTATCAGGCCTCCGTTGACGCCACCCATTTGGCAAGTCTAGTCGGTTACCTTTGTGGTCGGGGCTAGTCTTGCGAAGGTTCCGGAGCTAGGCGTCGCTCATCTGTTGGGGGCGTGCCGGATTCACATCGTCATAAGACTTGGTCCCTTGGACGTGTCGGTGGCTACACAGGGAGTGTCTGAGTAGAATAAACGGTTGTGGAAGTGTGGGTTTGTATTGTCGCCGTGATCGGTTCCAGTACTTCGATACCAACGGTACAAGCCTAGACTTCAGCGTGTGGATAAAAGTTGCAACCTCTCGAGAGTGTCAATCTAGAATCTAGCCTTGTCCCTAGGTTATGGGACGATGTTTGGGTCAAGTCACGCGATGAGTCAGTCCAGTCGAACTTGGAGAAACAATTAATGTGAAACCCAACGATCAAGTGGAAATTTGAGAGTCTAGCCAGAGTTGGCTAAGGACTTGAGAATCGAGAAATAAGCCAGAGTTGGCTAGAGGCTTGAAAGCCTAGTTGTGGTTAAATGTTGTTGAGTGAGAAACGTGATCTCACTTTGGAAACACGAAACGTCCCTACTAAGATAAGTAGGTAAGTTAAGTCCAACCGTTAAGCTTGGACTCGCACTTAAATACCCGAACTTATGCCATGCCATATAGATAGACCTTGTTTGATTTTAGGCTAATGTCTTGCGAGTACATTCAATGTACTCACCTGGTTTTTCATGTGGCCAGACCCCGCTGCACCCGTCGCCGAGTACCCCTGTACGAGAACTAGGAACCAGTGTCCCAGGCAGAACCCGTGGAATAAGGCCGTCGTTGCCACGCTACTACCTACGTACCCGCTGCGATCTCTGATAGAGGCTCGATGTTAGAAAAATAATGTACATACTGTTGTGTGCGCCTGTTGCGCGATCGCTGGAGCCTCACCCGTGTTGTAATATTGTAACCATCCGAACTCGGAGCCATGAATATATTTGGTTATGTTTTTGTTTATCAAGTTGTCATATATCCAGTGTTTCTGGGACTGGTATATGGGGTAACTCGATCATCTGGATCGGGTGCCACACGTACCCGGGCTGAATTAGCTGCGGCGGTGCTAGACGATGTCGGAGACCGGCGGGGAGCGGCGGTAAGCAGGCCTGCGTGAGCGCTACGGCTTGGGCCCTGAGGTGCGAATCAAGCAGGCGGCGACGAGTGTCGGCGATGGTACGAATCGCCGGCCGAGAGGGGAAAGAAGGAGGGTGGGAGAGCGACTGAATCAGGTCACGCGAGCGCTGTCTCTATGACGGACGGGCCACCCCTGTTGGAGGGCATGTCCGCCCCATGTCCGGCTGGAGGCCCTCTCGGGGGGTGCCGGAAACGAAATTGCTCGGGGCGAGGCATTGGGGGTGCCGCTGGTGGTGATTTTTGGCGTCCGGACCCCATTGGGTCTTTGGGGGGTCATTTGGAGGTCTCCACCGTTGGAGGCCCTTTCGGGGGTGCCGGACACGAAATTGCTCGGGGCGAGGCATTGGGGGGTGCCGCTGGTGGCGATTTTTGGCGCCCGGACCCCCATTGGGCCTTTGGGGGGTCATTTGGAAGCCCCCGGTGGAGATGCTCTAAGCCTTTTTAGCTTCATAGTTTTTCTGATTCGTACATAGCTTGATGTATTTTAGTGGGTAGTTCACTTATTTTACTCTGTATTTGGTCGGTATTGAAATGTTTTAAACATTTTAAATTATAAAACAGTGAGAGAATAGTTTGGAACGAGAGATACAAAAGGCTGGTTATACTTGTCTCTGCTTTAGGCTAATGTCGTATCCGACAGAGTGAGAGAGCATCATGGATCACCTTTTCCTTCCCCCTGCCCTAGATTTGCGTAGCCTGCTGCTAGGCTCCATTGGACTCCAAGTGTGACTGATACTTCCATAGGAGCTGTGACAAATCACAGAAAAACATTCCTTGGTATCCACACGCTGTAGCACGTGCAATTTATAACTTGTTAATCTTAACATGAAAGCCATCCAATGAGTCGGGAATCCAATCCATAAAAAAAACCCATATGTAATGTAAGCACAAGAGTGCGAGCAGTGCATGCCAAAACTGCATATATTTACTTTAAAAAGGGATTTCGTTCTTTTTACATGTACGTATAACCACTCCCATATCGTTAAAAAGACCTCATTGGTGGATAAACCGTGAGCGAAACTAATTGATCTTCGTATAGTCCTCGATCGATCGCTGCAGGTAGTGAGCTATAAACACTGCAGGTGCTGTACTTTTTGCTGTGTTTGGCCATGCAGCCGGGGAGCACACGCGAGTAAACACTTGTCCTCCAGGTACGTGTACAAAGAGACAACATCTTAATGGAGAAGAGCTCCCTGATGACATACGCTCCTATTCCCAGGTACTATATACACTACACATGAAACATTGCTTGTTTTCATCTAGGCAGCTCGGTCTGCGGCTCTGTGTTTTGAGGCCGGTCAGGTCTGGTCTGGCGCCGAAACAGCCTCTGATCTCCTCCGGCTGTAGGTGTGGGAGTGAATTGAAGATGCAGCTAACATGGACCCTAGCTTGTTTACGACTCTCTGGAGTCTCTGGCCTTGGTTTCGTGGCGAGTCAGGCCTGGTTTGTACTGAAGCTGCAATGTATGCCCCTACCTGATCCTCTGATCGACGCAATTGAATGTAGCTGTGGCAGTCAGGACTGTACGTACGTAGGAGCTCCGTGATCGGGGCATGGCGACGAACCAAACGCAGGCAGAAGCAGGGCGATGTATTCATGATTCATGGAGGAGGCACAGCCCAGGCAGGGTCAGACGTGTGTCTTAATACGAGAGGTCGATCCTTGCATGCGCCATGGCCAACGCGAGCTTTCATGGCCCCAAGCAACGGGTTTATGTACGTAAGCTGGTTGAGGCTACTGTTCTTTGCCAAAAAGAAAAACCGAGGTCACTGTGGCACGCACTGACTG
This sequence comes from Poa pratensis, assembly GCA_947311845.1. Lineage (NCBI taxonomy): Eukaryota > Viridiplantae > Streptophyta > Magnoliopsida > Poales > Poaceae > Poa > Poa pratensis. Next base: position 7,366,321 of record CAMZMU010000081.1, on the reverse strand, counting down.
ACGGTACTGTACTGGGATGGACGTTTGATGCACGTCTGAGGTTGGTGATAAGGTCGACGAGATATGCATCCATCGTGAACCAAATGTTCATCAGCTTAAAATCGGTGACCTTCTTCTTTTTACATTAAATTTTGGGTAATAACTTTGCTGTCCAAAAAAGAGGATGCGAGCCGTATTGAGCAATCCTAAACGTGAGTTTCAAAATCTTCACAAAGGTAGGGACGAATCGTGTTTCGTCCATTGCCCAAAAAGTTATTCGTCCTACACAATTCGCTTTCATTTTGGGTAGGAACATCCTTAAAGTGTGGTGATCCTACATGAAACTATCCATGAAATTAAGCGGAAGAAAATGGATGGTGTCCTTTTTAAGATTGATTTTGAAAATGTTTAGGATAAGGTCAAATGGTCCTTTTTGTAGCAAGCACTACGTATGAAGGGTTTTGATTCTAAGTGGTGTGATTGGGTGGGGCGCTTTGTGCAGGGCGGAAGTGTTGGAATTAGAGTGAATGATGACATTGGTCATTATTTCCAAACTTTAAAAGGACTAAGACAAGGAGATCCAATGTCTCCAGTCGTGTTTAGTATTGTCGCAGATCTACTGGTTGTTTTAATTGAAAGAGCAAAAGATGATGGCCACGTTGGGTCTCTCATACCTCGTTTGGTCGAGGGTGGGATCTCAATTTTGCAATATGCTGACGACACTATTTTGTTTCTAGAGCATGACCTTGAGAAGGCCGTCAATATGAAACTTTTTTTTGACCAATTTTGCGGGCTTAAAATAAATTTTCACAAGAGTAAACTTTATATCTTTGGAAAAGCTAAGGAAGCGCAGCAAGAGTATCAAAAAAAAAAATGGGTGTGAGGTTGGTGCCTTACCATTTGGTACTTGGGAATTCCTATTCATTATCGTAAATTGTTGAATAAGAAATGGAAAATGATTGAAGATCGGTTCGAAAAGAAGTTGGGGGTGTTGGGCTGGGAAGATGCTATCGTATGGGGATTGTCTTGTCTTAATTAATTCGGTTCTTACCAGTCTCCCCATGTTTTTACTTCCCCATGTCTCCCCATGCTATTGTATGGGGAAGACTTGACTTTTTCGCTCTCGATTTTTCTGGCAAAGCGATCAGAAAAAGAGAAAATATAGGCTTACTAAGTGGAACATAGTGTGTCGTCCGAAAGATCAAACGGGTTTGGGTATAGAGGTGCTGGATATAAAAACAAGTGTCTTTCAAGTAAATGGTTGTTCAAAATTCTTCATGAAGAGGGAGTTTGGCAAGAGCTGTTATCTAATAAATATTTAGGGACTAAGACTTTGGCTCAGGTGGAGCCGAAACCTCATGACTCCCCCTTGTGGAAGGGGATTATGAAGGTGAAAATGAGTTCTTCAAAAGAGTGTCCTTTGCACTTGGTGACGGACTTGGGACTCGGTTTTGGGAAGACACATGGTTGGGAAATAAACCTCTAGCTTTGCAATACCCTTCGTTGTATAATATTGCAAGAAGGAAAAATGTTCTGGTTGCACATATTCTAGAGCACAACCCTTTGAACATTGAATTTATAAGACCTTTAATATGTGACAAATGGATTTCTTGGTTACAACTTGTCAAAAATCTTATGGGTGTCCAGTTGACTAATGAAACAAATAAGTTCATGTGGAATTTGACTCCAAATGGGAGTTTCTCTCTTAAATCCTTGTATTTAGATTGCATGCATGGTCATACCCCTTTCTTGCGCAAGTATCTTTGGAAACTGAAAGTTCCTTTAAAGATAAAGATCTTCATGTGGTTCTTACACAGAAAAGTCTTACCAACTAAAGATAATCTCATTAGGAGACGTTAAAATGGATGTAAACAATGTGTCTTTTGTCAATTAGAGGAGTATGTTGAACAGTTGTTTACATATTGATCCTTCGCTAAAAATATTTGGGGACTCATTCATTTTACCTTTAATATCACTCCCCCCAACGAGTATTGATAACCTGTTTAGCAATTGGCTTACTGGAGTTAATAAGAAAATAAAATCTTGCATTAGCATTGGCTCTTGTGCTTTTGTTTGGGCTATTTGGAACTGTAGAAATGAAATTGTGTTTAACAAGGTGGGAGCTACTCATTTTTTGCAGGTGGTACACAAGGCTCTGTATTGGATCCACATTGGTCCTTTATTCTACCAGAGGACCAACATACGCTTATGGATAGTGGCTGCACCCGTTTGCTGGCGGTTGTGCGGGCTACTTTGTCCCAAGGTGGCTGGCTGCATACTAGCAGATTTCAATATGTGTAGTCTTTGGTTAAGAGTTTTCTTTAGGTGGCTGATTCATGTTGCCACTCTGGCTGATCCGTGATTGTAAAATTCGGTTTGATATTTTGTTACCCGGTTACTATTTACAATTTTTAATATAAAAGCCGTGTGCATCATCATGATGCAGTCAGTGGCTGGGGCTTTGCTCCCATTTCGAAAAAAATGCATCCATCGTGGTCGAAATGCTCAGCCATATACGTAGATGTCTTCGCTTCAGATTGCGACGAGATGCAACGAAGCGAATAAATTTTTTCTTCATTTCCTCGGAGAATTTCTATGTATCAGGTCTCATTTAGTTTCCGAAAAGTATCCCCGTGCTTCTTGTTGTTTTGGTGTGATCTAAATTCATATAAAGATAAAAACTAAGTTCTGTCGGAGCGAAGGGAGGCCCGTCGCCGAGAGGCTTGCGCAGGATCGTTACTGAGTCAGATGGTTACCGACTTAGGGTTCTACCTATATATATACCTCTTGTAAGCCACCGGTGTGGGATAAGTCACAAGTTGTAAATCCCCGGCGTTTGTAACCTCACCCGATCGTAGTGAAGATTTGCTTGCTGGCGCTCGTTGTTTTTCTCTTCCTCGTTAAATGGTGTTTTCCACGTTAAAATCTCGTATCCCATTGTGTTGATCTTACTTTTCTGCATCGTTTATTGCTTGTCGTTTATAACACTTGCAAGGAAAATACATAGGTGAACGTAGCTCCTTTTGTACCTCTTTAATCCGTTCCATTTAGCATATTATAGATTCATTTGTGTATTAGGCCGGCATATTCTATTTTCTTTTAAGTTTTGACTTTTTTCTATACTAGATGGAACACGCGCGGGGGCAGGAGCATCGATGGTTATTATGTAGCACATCAAGCATTTTATTTGGCATATGAGCGCATCTTAATTTCGGCTTTGTAACACAAAGCTTAGCGCAGCAACACTAAGCAACACACGGGTTTAATTATGTTGAAGTGTATACGTGGATTGTCTAAAAAAATAATCTGCTTGGATTTTTGTTTGTGTTGGCTGGTACATTAGGACCTGATATGGTATCATAGTTCTAAGTCCTGAATTCGAGTTCTGACTTTCATAATTTATTCAAAAGTTGTTGTTGCCCCTTGTTTGTGCATGCTCTTGAGCCATATCTCTTAGATTTACATGCATGTGTTGGCCTCTCCCTCCCCGAGTCACACGTGAGAGGGGGCGTTAAAATATATATGTGGATTGCCTTCCATCGGTTCGACAAAAATATATACTTTGTTTATCACCTCAATCCGAGATCATATAGTTTGTTACCATCTGAAAGGATCTTAGCTCTTAGTGAACTTTGGTCCCTTTTTTGACGTGTGAATTTTGCTCCTAATGACTTGTTTAATTCTAATGTATTTGAAGAGTACTCAACGGGATTGAAGGGAATTATCCTGGATTTCAAATAAATCCCCAAAAAAATACTAATCTTTTCTTGGATGGGATAATCTCAAAATATCCCCCACAAAACTCCTTTTGTGTAGATTAAAAACTCTCCACCATACTAGTGGATTGGAATGAAAAAGTATTTGAGTGGATTTGAAATGATTGGGTTTAAGAAAGGGTTTCATTAAATTCTATCCATTCCACAATTAATCTTCGTGGGGATGAAATTACACCCCTAGTAAGTAAGTTCTAAGAGGGTTATTTTACAACAGAGATGTGTACATCCCATGCCTAATTTAGTTTCATCAAGTTGATGTTCGCATGAGAGAATATACATGCTTGCAATTATCTATTGTATCTTTTTTTGCACTCATGTTTATGAGAGACAATTTGCTAGTCATAGTGGGTACCTACACACCATGGCATTATATATCGATGTAAGCCGTATACACCCGTTTAATCTTGTTTTTTAATAGAGCACGGATTTTTATGTACAAAACTGTTTTTCAGAATTTTGAAAAAAAATTGATCGTAATTTTTTAGAGTTGACATTTTAGTTGACTTTCTCCGTTTAAAAATAAACATAACAGCCAGGATATGACTTGAATTATTAAAATAATTTTTAATAATGCTATCAACTCTAATGTTGACATCCCATATCCTCTTGAGTATTCTCTTTTTCTGTTGCGTATACGAGTCAGTCAACGCAAGGGTGTGTAGGATCAAATGTTGGGGATATCACTTATCAGGAACTTACCGGTCGATCCAAGATAAGGGGTAAATCGGCCGGTTTATCGGCATATCGGCCGATTTATCTTATCGGTCAGGCACCGGTAAGCGATAAATCGGCCGATTTATCGGAATATCGGAAGATATCTTGAACATTGAAGATTGGTAGGACCAATAGGATAAGCAAGTCTTTTATGCATGTTTATAGCTGTACTATGTGCACAATGCGTAATGCATACAAATTGTATTATAGCTAAAATCTATGTACATCCTAGATCCAGAAATGTGCAAAACAGAAAGGTTAAGTATGGTTGATGATGTCAGAAGTCGAAGGCTAGAGCCTTGTGGCGACTCAGATCATCTAGGTACCTCCTCGGCGTCGGTACATCATAGTCGTCTGTTTCATGGCTCTCGGCGGTCCGACCGCTGTTGGGCTTCTCGTGTCCCACGAGTCGCCGGTGTGTCTCCTCCTCTCCTCGGAGTATTCTTACTACCTTCATTAATTTATTAGGGAAGTTGAAGACTTGGCTTTATAAAACTGTAGTCAAATTAAATTCTAGAGGCAACTAAAAAAAGTTCATATGATTAGTCCAAACAGAAAGTAAAATGTGAAAGTGGATACATTTATACAAGGAGATGCGTCTGCGTAGATTTGGTAGCTGGAATACCTGGCTCATTTGGGGCCTCTGGATCGGGGAGTTGTGGATGCAGAGTTGGGCCGCATGCGTGACGCGGCCGAGCTGCTCCACATCGTATCGACCGCCCAAGGCAGGGTCGACCATCTTTAGGGTCTCATCCTTGTTGCCGAGGAACTGCCGTACCTGCCGGGGATATATCGAGAGTTCAAGCATCTAAGTAAAGACAATGGCTAACAAAGGGCAGGTGCCAGAGTAAAATGAATATCTAAGACAGACCCATGTGACGAGGCTGAGGCTTCTGCTATCTATGGCGCGGCGGCCGGTGAGGAGCTCGAGCAGCACGACGCCGAAGGCGAACACGTCCGTCTTCTCGTTGAAGATGCCGTGCGTCGTGTACTCGGGCGGCACGTACCTGTACATCGTTCCGCCGTCATATACGTAAATCATAGGAACTTGCAAGCCAGAAACTTCATTGACAATGGTTAGATAAAAAATGGCGTGATCGTGAGATAGAGACAAACAGACCGACGGACCCAAATGTTCCTTCGAAGGTGATCACTTGGTAGTGCGTCATCTTCCCCGGCAGCCACTTTGCCAGCCCAAAATCACATATCTGAAGAATGAGAGAATCTTAAGCTTCTCAGATGGAGATGAGACAGCGTTCCAATTCAGAATTCAACTAGGACGAACCAGAGGCTCGTAGTCGTCTTTGAGCAGGATGTTGTCGGGCTTCACGTCCCGGTGCACGATCCTCCTGGCGCACCGCTCGTGGAGGTACTCCAGCCCGCAGGCCGCGCCGAGGGCCACCCTGTACCTGGCCTCCCACGGCATGGTCCCCTCCTCCTCGCCCGCGCCGCCGCCGTAGTGCCCGTGGAGCCTCCGTGACAGGCACCCGAGCCGGGAGAACGGGAACACCAGGTGCTGGCCGCCCTCCAGCCCCACGCCGACGAGCCTGGCAACGTTCGGGTGGCGCACGTTCACCGCGTGCCCCAGCTCCGACAGGAAGCTCTCCACGCGGTCCTTCTTCTCGGGCGCCGGCAGCAGCTTCTTCACGGCCACCAGCTGCCCGTCGGGGAGGAGGCCGCGGTACACCTTGGCGTGCCCGCCCCTGCCCACCACGTTCTCCTTGCTGAAGTTGCGGGTGGCCTTCTTGAGCTCGGACAGGGAGAAGGTCCGGAAGGACAGCCTCAGCGTGCACAGCTCGTGCTGCTCCACGTTCAGCTGCCCCGCCGTCGGCCACCGCCACTTGCCGCTGCCGCCGCCGCCGCCGCGGATGCTGAAACTCATGCCAGACGCGAGCCGGCGCTTCGTCCTGGACCTCCACGCCTCCATCGCGCCCTTCCACTGTGCCGGAGGCTCCTCGTCCTGCGGTGACGCTGGCGTGGACGGTTCCGTGTACGCGGCCACAACTCCCGCCGTCGTCGACGTCTCCGCCGTGCAGCTATCTTCGCTTGTCGTCTTCGTCGTGCATCTGTCGAGGACGCTTCTCGGGGAAACCAGATCGTCGCTGCTCCGCCGTGACGACTTACCGCCACCGCCGCCGATGTTCTTATGCGACATGGCCGCCACCGCTGCTGTTGATCGACCAATCGAGAGATCAAATCCATGGAGTGTACGAAAAATAAAAGAGGGGAAATCAATCAAACGCATTCCTACATTTGTCTGAAGAATCATTTCGCGACTTCGTCGCCATGGAATCTTGGATCTTTTACCCGCTGTCTAATCCATCGTCAAGCTGTGGTCGTTCCCCGCTCTGTTTTCTTTTCGTTTTCTCGTTCCGAATTTTGGGGTTTCCTGCGAAAATGGCCATCTTATTTTGGAGTGTGCAACGTGCGCGCGAGAAAGGGCAGAGCAAGAAAACTGCAGAGGTGATTTGGCGCGAAATCTGCGCTAGACCTCTTCTTCAACCAACTTGGAAACGTGGCCAAAGCACTCGCAAACACTGAATTGTATCCATTTTAATTTCAGTCACAAAACTATGCAGCTAACCAGCACGAATCTCCGCGTACACATCCAATTGCTAGGGAATTGACTGTACCTTTAACCAATTCTCATTCGAATGAGAATACGAATAAGGAAAATAAACGCAAAAGAAAAAGGTTTGCTTACAACGGGTAAGAGATTTAGGATGGTTGTGAAGCACGCAATAGAAGTGGAGTTTTTTTTTTCACTCAGAACAACTCGAGGATGATCGTGCACACCACCGCACTCGCACAACATCAAATTTGATACAAATAGAACAGCACTACTAACATCCAATCAATAACATGATTTTGAAAAACATAGAGATTTAACTTGAGTTCTTGTCAAGACAATATCAACTATATTAATCTAACAACTCCCTTTATCGCATTACCAAAACTAAAGTAGAGTATCGAGTGAAAATGTTAAAATTGTAGTTCGTTAGGCTTACTTCACTTGTGTGAATGAGCTAAGAAAGCATGTCATCAAATACACATACATAGTTATTTAGGATGAATTATTTGTTAATTTAATGTCCTAGTGTGCGTGCGTGCGTGTGTGTGTGTGTGTGTGTGTGTGTGTGTGGTGGCGGAAAATGCAGAACATGGCACTGTAACTCTGTAAGGGCCAACGTTACTGAGTGGTGTCCCAATAGCACGCCTTATTAGCACTAGGGGGTGAGGGTGATATCCACATCTACAAGGCATGGTGAGATGAAGCAAGAGGATGTATAGAACGGTTCGATGATGCTAGCCTGATAGGGGTGGGGTGAGTGAGAGGAGAAGGAGATGAGAAGGGATCACAAATAGGGGCATGCTGAATGTTCACGTCCAAGTGATGCTCCAAAAAAATGGTACATTACTCATCGTTGTGAGCAATACCAGAGAAAATAAAATGGGTGTGGCAACAAGGCGCGAAGGCTTTTATCTAAAAAAAACAAGGCGAGAAGATGAGCTCAACGGCATGTCGACAATGAGGCTGGAGGAGGATTTTTTTTTTTTAGCTGATGCCGGAGGAGTAGTACGTGGAAGAAACATTACAAGCCAAATGTTCACGGTAAGGCCATTTGCAAAGAAGAGGGCCTGCAAAGATCGTCTAATTCGGTCCAAATAGTTTTGGCGTTATTTGGGCCGATCGTTTCGGTTTAGGCCGCACTAAATGGGCCAATCCTGGCCTGTCAGATTTGTAAATAAAAAGGAAATTCGGATCGATTGGCTTTTCGCGGGGCAAAGCAAAGACAGTGTCCGTAAAAAAAGACAGTGAAGACTGAAGAGTGAGCCAGTCAACAGCAGCTGCTGATAGCTCGAACATGGCTACATCAGCAAACGGCAGTGGCCATCCATATAAGCCGGGAGTCAGGTGCGAGTATACCAACATGCATGCTTGTTCTGCCAACTCTCATGGCATACCCGTGAAAGCCGTACTCCGGCCATAGCCGGAGTCATTGATGGCGGCGCCTTCGGACGTCGTTCCCTTGTTGGAGACATCGATGTAGCTATTCCCACCTGCCTTCCCTAACATGCTCCAGGGGAAACCCTAGGTCTAGTCTTTTATATCGGATGACGGCGGTGTCACCCGGCGTTGCATTCTCTCTTGGGGCCGTCATCAATGAGGTGGATCCGGTTTAGAGGGACTCGTGGTTTTGTGGTGGTGTGTTGTTTGCCGAAAGGCACCATGTATGATCTTTAGGTCCGATTTCTCTCATAAACTGGACCAACCTTCCATCTATTCAATGAATTTAGCAGTGATCCTGCTAACATTAAAAAAAAAATCATCTCGCATGCATGAGCTGGACATTGGTAAAGTACTCGTTTAGGCATGTGGCTAATGGCCTCAAGACCAGATGTCCTGTACTTGTTAAATGTCCGAGTTGAGTGCACCCATGTTACGGCACGGAGTACCGTACGTCTACGGCGCAGTATATTCGAGCATCCCATGCGTGCATACCAACAAGAATGCGGAGGGAATAAAAACTCTAGCGCATGTTCCTACGAACATGTTGCATACAGAGATTTATATATATAGGTAGCCACATTGGTCGATCGAGCCAGCTTGTGCTCTCCTCCCATCTTCTAGCTAGCCAAGTAAGCACTACATTCAGTGAATAGTGAGGCAGCTCAGTGGTAGTTTCTCCTTTGCAGCTAAGGCGAGAACCAACCAGGGTACAGCTAACTAGGCAATGGCGGCAAGCGAGCACCTCCTTGTCCTTGGCCGGGATGGCGACCGGTCGTCGTTGGGCATGATCATGGCCAGCACTGGCGTCGCCGTGATGGGCTCCTTCAGCTTCGGCGTCACGGTGAGCCTGTCTCCATGCTACCTGTCTTTGTTTCCCTTCTTCTTTGGGAGCCAGAGCGGAATGATCGGGTAAACTGAAATTGTGTAACAATCTGTGCGTGTATGTGATGGGTGCTGCTGATGGTTACACGCCACCGACTCACGCCGAGATCACACAGGACCTCCAACTCACACTCTCCCAGGTGCGTGCCCACCCCAACTGCATATGAGCACTGGTTCTTCAGCAAAATTATTCCACAGCAATTCCTTACTTGCCGGTTGACACCGCTCTCTTTTTTTCTGTTGGGAGCTACTGCTGTTCTTGAAGTTGTGCTATAGCTGTTTTTGGCTTCTCAACACCGTTTAATGACCTGCAGTACTCGGTTTTCGGGTCGATACTGACAATCGGGGCAATGGTCGGAGCGGTTGCGAGCGGGTACATTGCCGATGTTGCTGGACGAAAAGGGGTATATCTGTATATGCACCCTAGCTAGAACAATCGTCCTTTTCTGACATACCAATATACTTCGCAAACACTACGTCATATAGTAATTTATAACCCTTCTTCTTCTGTATATGTGTGTGTTGAGAGCAGGCGATGAGGTTTTCTGTCCTTTTTTGCGTTGTTGGATGGTTGGCAATCTTCTTTGCACAAGTACACTTTCATTTATTTTTTCCCTTCATGTACCATCATACCAATAGCTGCTGATGTGTCTCATGCTTTATAACTACCAGAGTGCTGCTTCACTCGATTTTGGGAGATTCTGCACTGGATTTTTTTTTGTTTGGACGAAATTCTGCACTGGATTTGGCGTTGGAGTATTTTCGTACGGTGGTATGATCCTATAATTAACCGCGCGTGTATGGTTTTTGGGTCCGGTTCATGAACCATCATACCACTGTCTGAATATATAGCTGCTGATGTGTCTCATGCTTTATAACTACCAGAGTGCTGCTTCACTTGATTTTGGGAGATTCTGCACCGGATTTGGCGTTGGAGTATTTTCCTACGTGGTATGATCACCAATTCACTGGCATTGTTCAGCAAACCGTGGGAAAGACTAAGCCTTTCAGATGATTCCTCAACTTTACTGAAAGGATCTCTTGTAACTGAACTGAATATGTAGGTACCGGTTTTCATAGCAGAAATAGCTCCCAAGGCTCTTCGCGGGATGCTCACAGCTCTAAATCAAGTAAATGTTTTCCCTTTTAAACAAAATATGAACACACTGAAGCCTTGCTGGACTTTTAGTAGCAACTCTGAAACTAGTGCTTGAACTGCAGTTGCTGGTGTGCACTGGATTATCCGTCACGTATATCGTTGGCACCATGGTGTCCTGGCGCATGCTTGCTGGCCACAGCTGGTACATACACATGGAAGATCTCATATTAAAATTTCCTTTTTTTATCTTTATGAAAGAATTTACTGAAGATTTGTTCCTTTGACATGTGTACAGGCCTTGTTCCATGCATAATCCTCACAGTCGGTCTCTTCTCCATTCCTGAATCCCCAAGATGGCTGGTAATTTGATAAATGTCATCTTTAAATTTTAGAATGATTTGTCACTCATAACAACTCAGCACCAAATGTTCACCACAGGCAAAGATTGGCCAGCAAAAGGAGTTCGAAATAGCACTCCAACGCCTCCGAGGGAAACACGCAGATGTGTCCCTTGAAACTGAAGAATCAAGGTTTGACACCGCGACTGTATAGTTGTTCGACATATTTTGGATACAGAAAACTAAGATGCTGTCATGGAATTACTCTACATGCAGGAGTTCATTGAATCTATTGAAAGTCTTCCAAAGGCTGGAATTCAGGATCTTTTCAGCAGGTCCTACATTCGTCCTGTCATTATCGGCGTAGGTCTAATGGTTTTCCAGCAGTTTGTAGGGATAAATGGGATCCTGTTCTATGCCAGTGAAACTTTTGTATTAGCTGGTAAACTGGCAAATTCGATACTACGGAGCATTTCTGTTTATCGGTTATGAAACTATGAACTTAATTTGTGCTTACATAACTGCAGGATTCGCTTCAGGAACCCTAGGAACAATCTTAATGGGTTGTATCCAGGTGAATATAATAGATTATTCCAGTTATGATGAAATTTACTAAATTCCCTGGATTTTTCTTTTTGACTTTATGTGATGTCCACAATAGGCACCAATCACAACACTTGGAGCTCTACTCATGGACAGAAGTGGAAGAAAGCCGCTATTGTTGGTAGGCCGTGTACTGCAGTTTTGAAATGTTCCTCGATAGAAAATGACCAAAAAAATTAACAGCTCGGAATTTTCGGGTTTTCTTCTTCTTTCAGATTTCAACATCTGGACTCCTAGTGGGATCTCTTATGTCAGGAATATCGTTCTATCTTAAGGTAACTTTCTTGCATTGCATGCTGAGCACTCTTCATGTTCTTATCTCGTAAGTACGAAAATCTAATCAAAGGGAAGCTATCCAATGAATGAAGATTCATGAGATATTCTTGGAGCAGGTCCCAATCATCGCAATCACCGGCATAACGGTACACCTTAAAAGGCTTTGTTTTTTTCAACTAGATTGATGCTTATCTGAATTCCCCATAAATATGAAAGGGATCGGTGGAAGCTTCGTGACTCTGGTGAACTGGTCGGGTTCATTGGCAGTTTTTTTCGCCTTCAACTTCTTGATGAGCTGGAGTGCTTCAGGTGAGCCATTCATGCGGGTACATTATATAGTTGTGTGTTTGCCTAATTTGTAATCTTACAGGTACATTCTTCTTCTTCGCCTTCATTTGTGCCCTGGCCATTCTGTTCATTGTGAAGATCGTGCCCGAGACAAAAGGCAAGACCTTGGAAGAGATTCAGGTTTCGATAAACTGCAGCACATGATTGGTTCAGAGGAAACGAGGTTTACATGATGTATTGTTGTCAGCACATGCAATTGTAGTGAACGTGTATCAAATCAGTAACAGAGATGGATAAGAGCAGGTCCGAATGAACCTTCAAGAAGATTTGCAACTGCCTCCTCTTTGTACTTATAGAACAGTATAATACAAAAAACTAAAGTGAGCCCATTCATCTTCTGCTGTTATAAGCTGAGAGTAACAAACTTGCAGTCTAAGATAAGACCTATACAGAAATTTTCATCTCCACCTTTTTGACAGGGTCACAACATCTCATACATGATAGCTAGTTCTTGGCCACAACAGATGGTACGATGTGTCCAGACTATCAAGTCCTGACTTCTCATTCAGTGAGTATGTAGAACATGTCCGATTCTGCATGTAGAAGAAAACAACGAAAAATTAAGTTTTTTTTTAATGCACTAAGCATGTCGTATAAGTTTATGCAAAATTGTAAAGTACTCCCTCCGTTCCGAATTATAAGATGTTTTGGATATTTCAATATGGACAACATACAGACTGAAAAGAGTGAACGATGTTTCGGATATTTCAATGTGGACCACATACGGACTGAAATGAGTGAATAGACACACTAAAACACGTCTATATACATAGATTCAGAAAAAAGGTAGAACATTTTATAATTCGGAACGGAGGAGTATGTATAACATAACCATTATGTGGTCAGCATCATTCTACATAAAATAATAAATACATGTCACGTGATACAATTTGCAAGCACGAATACATAATGTGCATCAGCATACCCATTCCTCTGGGAACTGGTGAATAACATTTCAGGTGTCATACTTGATAATTTAAACTTTGATGAATTAGCCATCAGTTGGTATCTGCTCTTCCTCAAGTTCCATTTTGCATATGAAGCACTCCCTCTCAAAAATCAGAAATTCCTGAATAAAATAAGATATTTGCTGATATCAGGAAACTCTACAGTTACCAGATGAACAAACCAAAGAACGTAAAGTAACCTGTAACTGCTGCTGGCTGAACAGACGGATCATTCCAGAATCAGATGAAGCAACCAACTCAATGAGCTTATCACAATGATCTAGAGAATCGCTTGCTTCAGAAAGAGAGATAGATGCCTGCAAAATATAAGCGTCAGATATCAATACACGATATGTAATGAAGCAGCACATAGCAACCGTTTTGTCTATAGCTCAATGTAGTAGGCATTTACTTGTAGAGTCTATTTACAAGTTCACCTGCATGGATCGTAGAATTGTTTCTGGCAGGCAGCATCTCCGGCAGAGCCCTCGAATGATATAAGCAGCAGTACTTTCAACCGAACCATGACCATCCGAATACCAAGCATCAAGTCGTGAAATTTCCATTGAAACTCCAGGTTGAAACCGATTGAGTTCACCTATCACGATAAATCATTCACATGACAATCACATAAAATATTCTTTGCAAGTGAAAAGAGTTGTCATAATATCACTCTAAATTGTAGATACCTTTAAACCCAGCGGCCATAATTGCAGCAAGAAGACCTCCATCATTGGCTTCATGAAGTCCAAACCCATCACCTTCTGTTGCTAAGCAGCGAAGTGCAACTTCAATACAGCAAGGATCTTTAGACGAGATCTTAACATCAACCTGTCCATGAATTGTACAGTCAGAAGTTGCAGAAGCAGCCATGATAAGCAATTACTAGAAATTGAAATATAGCTTTGAATAGTCCTTAATATACACCACGATATAATCCGTAATGAATAATAATGGACAACAGGCCAAGGCTTCACTTCCATATGTTGGAAGTGTAACATGAAGGCGGAATTTGGGACAAGAGAGATGAACTCAACCTTCAGCTGGCGATGCAACACCTCCTCTTCACTGACAGTTGAATATAGTGCACTTGTAAGAGCCGTGCATGATGTTGCATCTGGTTGCATACATTCCCCAGAAGGTAGACAAAGTATTGCAGTTGCATGCAACTCAAGGAAAACAATCTCTGACGGGTCAAATGGACTAGTCTCGACAGCATTTAACCATGGTCTCTCCTCCCCTGATTACAGAAAACCATAATATATATATATATTAAACGATGGCAAAAACTTTCATATAATATCACAAGTTTTGAAGTTTAAGAAACATATTTGTAGAGATAATTGCTCTCCAGAAAAAACGAACAGAGGCTTTGTGTCTTGAATCTTGATGGAGCAATGAAAATTTTAACTTACTGAGTAATAACAAGAAAGCCAACTCCAGTGTTTGTGTCGCAGCAGCAACAGCTTGATCCTTTTCTTCTGCCGAAAGCATTTCAGGAGAAACAGATGAATTCTCCATCTCACATCTAAGCCAACCCCGGTAAGTTGCATCCAGGGAGTAATATTCGTGCTGTTTCGCCATATAACAGCAATTACTTTGTCAAGAAACCGACGTACTAACTACTAACCAAATGCTAAGTGGGAATAAAAGTAGAACACATCAAGAGAAGATGCAAATCACGTTATGGCAAAAGCAGAGATCTTACCCAATCTTCAAACTCTTGTAAGTTATCAGATATCTCTTGATCTTCCAGCGAAAATTGTTCCTTTTGTTTCAATGGTTCAGCAAGGATGGCAAGCAATTTATGTGGTCCTATTGGTAGTTCGGAGACTCTCCTCATTGATATCAGGGAAAACTCTCGGAATAGTGTGTTGCTGATGATAAAGAAATTAATGATAAGTTCCATGGCTATTAAGTAAAAAGGAGGATAAATGAGTATTATTTAACCAATCAAAATAAGTTCCACGCTCATAAAGTAAGAAAAAGAAACTATTACTACTTTCAATAAAAGGGAAATTCAATGGTAACAGAGTGAGAAAAAAGACAAAAGAGTACTGTTTAATGAATATGTATTTCAACACTGAATTAACCGATGGACTGCAAGAGGATAAACAAAAGTTTTCTTTTCAAGACATGCTGCTGCATGTATCAAACAAAGTTTTCTCTGGCACAAGAACAAATTTGATATATAGTTACCTATGCATCAATGCCCGTATCAGAAGCTTCCCTGTGATCATCTGAAAGCCTGGAATTGAGGACGGTGGGGTAAAGCAAAGCCACTGAATGACCATTGCCTTGTGAAGTGCTTGCAAATGATGCCGTTCCGCAACATCAGAAAAATCTTCATTGTACTTGTTGGGTTTCGTTTCTCGAGATCTTGAAAGAACTCTGCATCCAATTAGAATCTTGTCAGAAAATCTCCATAAACACAATAAGCTAAATATCTGAATTTGGTGTATTCCAATGTTATATGTATCCCAAAAATCACGAAACCTCTCAATTATCTCTTCAAAACAAGCCTTGGACACATCTCCAGACGAGAATGGCAGATACTCCACAGCAGAGAGGAAAAGCTTGTACATGGTATGCAAGCTGTCACAGAATAAATACATGTAAGGCCAGCTAACTTAAGTCTTGGAAGTAAGCAAATAAATCATCAATAACAAGTTTGAGAATGTAAATATTTGGGCATGCAAATATTTTACCTACTATAATACTTTCTATCGAGGTATCATAAATATAAGATTAAATCTAGGGTTTGAATACAGATAGCTAGCAAACTACGACCCACCAGAAATATGGAGAACAAACATGAACAGCCGATAACATTTAACATGTACATCATGAACTAATATGTCACAAGATGAACAACCGAATGCGAATGGAATTCCAGATATTGTGATATTTTCCCAGATTGCAAAAACATTAAAGGGTATAAGCATATGATAGTAATACCTGCTATTTAGCCTTAGTTCCATCATTTCCACAAACAAATCGATGCAAACATCACGTTCAAGCTGAGAGGCATATACTCCAACCAACTCTTCTTGCTGCTCTGAAAATAAGTACCTCACATACCTGGAACCAAGCATTAGTTTTACTATTGCTTAGATAAAGTACATTCCAAAGCAAGGTACCAATATTATCTGGAGAAATATAAGATTAAAAGATTCCACTGAAGATAAATTGCCAAGTTTAACATTAAGGTAGGACAACAGCAGAAACATAGAATTAACCTTGACACGATGAAAAGAAAGCATGCTACATATGCAACAGAGTATTGTGAAAATTATTATGTTAACCGTCACCAAACAAATTTGATATTTGAAACCAAACAGATACCATTCAAACATGGGGTGACTCTAAGATACTAAGTAGGCTCAAACCGACAAAAAAAAAGTATTTCAATAAACACTACTTACATGTTGATAATGAGATCACCAACAGTAACCAGCTTTTCCTCGAACTCATCTTCCAATTCCTCGCTGAAAAGGTATCTCATAACAAGAACAATATGTGCCCCAAAACGTATCATCTCAGGATCATCACGGGACCTAAGCGGACTAAGAAGTTATTCAAATGTTAAATGGTAAGAAAATTAAATATTGTAGTTATGTCCACTAAATTCATAAAAAGCAACACCTCGAAACGTTTTGATCTTCTTCCGAGGGTGAGACCCATGACCATATAAGGTCAAGAAGATGAGCTACATTTCCACTCATGAGATTCATCTGCCAAATAAACAAACATGAAATGGTTAGCCAAGTAAGCAATCCTAAATTCAATTGGATAATGATTAAATTATTGGGCCCATGGAATGTGAGTATTTTGGAACATGTGGGTATTCCAGATTTCTAGCTATTGACATGAGTCACCAGCTCTGTTCAAAAGTCGCCGAGTCGAGTCGAGTCGAGCTCGAAGAGTTGAGTCGACATGTCGCCGCTTAGGCGACAACTGGGCGTTGGGCGTAATAATAATAAATAAATAAATAATATGACAGGAAAATGAAATTATGCATCATATGACAGCAAATTTGGAGATTTAGGAACATAAATAACAACTAGCAGTAGCAACAAATAATTGTCAATTGATTAGCAACATAATTAGATAAGAAATAAGAGGGAGAGTACACACCACAGACCACACCACACCACTCATCCACGCACGCACACAGCACACACCACACCAGTACACACGGACACACCACGCACGCATGCCTCCCCATCTTCTTCTCTCCCTTATCTTCTTTTTTCTCCCCATCGCTCCTACAGGCAGCAGGCTGCAGCGCTGGTCCAGCCATGGCTCCCCTCCTCCCCATGGCTCCTCTCTCCCCAAGCTCGCCATCCCTCCTCTCTCTCCGAGCACATGACACTGGCGGCCGCGTCGGTGAAGCTTGGTGGTGGCGGGGTCGATTCCCTCTCTCTCCCTCTCGATTTGCTTCTGCAGGTGCTCGATTCTCTCCCTCTCCCGCTCGATTTTCCTTACCCCTCACAGGTGCGCGCCAATTTCCCTGTTTCCCTCCCGATTCCCCCCCAAATTTCCCGCCACTTGACCTGGGCGGGCGCCCGAACCAACCCCATCGACGCCCAGGCGAGCGGGGCGACGACTTTTTTGCCTGGGCGCGCGCCTAACTCGAAATTGCTGGGCGTCGCTCCCAGTCGTCGGCTCCAGCGCGACTGGACGCCTTGGCGGCGTTTAGGCGACGATTAGGCGACGACATGAAAACAAAGGTCACCAGAATGATCGATAAATTATTGAGTAACAAGAATGTTACATATTTGGTGGAGAATGAAAAGAGATAACAAAGAGAATATCTAAATGCTTGGTTTTCTGAACAATCATCTACTAAATTAAAAAACATGTCTAAACTAGTCAGCAAACTGACAAATTGTACAATTATAGCAAACTGCTCCGAGTTTCCAGCTATTCAATGTCAAACAATTTGTGTAACTGCATTAAGCTAAATTACACCACAAGAACTTAGTAGACAAAATGCATGAGGAATAAGGAGTAAGTTGTTCTTCATTTTGGAAATGTCACTTACCTCAATTTGTCGATGCTGCTCCCGACATGCTCGAGAAACAGTTTCGTGAACAAGGTCACTGTATCGCAAGTGGCACGTCAAATAAGTAGGCAAACGGTGGATACATGGAAGTACTAAATAATGTTAATACCTTGAGTGGAGATTCTGCAAAAGTGCAGCTATATCACGAGGTTGCTGATCCAGAACAAGGTATGGCCAATTTTCTGGACCCACTGAACTGAGCATAGGTTGGGTACCATTCATATCATCATCATACTGTTTTTCTTCTGGTCTGCTGGTTTGGTATTGAGATAATTCTAGATCCACTTGAACATCCAGCCAAGATTTTGCCATTGCCCAACAAGCTGACTATGAGATGGGAAGGAGATAGATGCATCACATGGAGGTAACAAACCCGAATCAAAGGAGAGAATAGAATATTAAATCAAATTGAAAGGCAGGCTAAGAAACGAGTTGAATAAATAACATACCTCCCAGTCGGTACAGATTGGCAAGGTGCGCTTCAAGTTACTACACTGTAAAGCATATACAGCCATCTCATACCGGCCACCATCATGTTCAGCAATTTTCTGCAATATGATTTGGAGTTAGGTTTAACAAATCAAGTATTGGCTACATACACACACATAAACTAATTTAAAGGAAAACAGAAAAGTTGTAACATTTACCAAACCACGTTAAACATAACAGCAAAGAAGCATAGTTTCAACAGCATGAGTACATATTGTACAGTACAAGACTTCACCTCTGAAGCACAATAAGATGCCCATTTCCAAAGACGCCACTGACGTCCAATGCCACTTTCCAATTCGATGGCTTGTAGCGTTCTAGCCTTTCCATTCCTGAGCATGGCCTCCAGGGAAGGAAACATATCTATGCCACCAAAGGGGCAAAGAGTGGCAGCTCTCCATGCCTTAATATAATCAAGGCATTAGTATCACAAATAGGTAGAGATGATACATCATAAGAAATAAGTCTATACAAGCTGACCTACCTGTCCAGCAGAGCGGCACAATTCACATGCCTCTTCTAATCTCCCAGCCCTTAAGAGAGTCCAGATATCTTCTAAAAGCAATTCGTCTTGCTTCTGCTTACACATCAAGGAAAGGTGAATTCTGATTTTACTAAAGGAAAACTTTAGTTACTTAACCAGAAATGCTTAATGAGAAGGTATCTCTACAAAATGTGAGCCAGGTTTATCTTCTTTGTAGTGCTTTTAATTCAGTAGTTTTTGCTTTAAATTAGTTAAGAAGTAAATTTGGAAGGTTAGGTAGTGAGGTTAGGAATGAACGTTGATGTGCTATCACACAAAGAGTATCAAAAAATAATTCTGACAAGCCAAATGGAACAAATTATAATGCATATTTGCAGCATTGACATATCATGTTAATCAATTAGCACCTTTCTGAAAGGATCTTTACGCTGTACTTGAGATAGATAGCAATGATAGCCTACCTTGTCATCAGGAAGAAGTTGGGCTCCTTCACGAGTTGGAGCATCAAAATCCACATGCTTCACTATATTAGAATCATTGTTCTTTCTTTTTAAGTACCTCTGTGTACGATGCCAAACACCAGAACTTGGTAGATATGAACCAACATGAGACCCTCTCACCTACAAAACAAAATAAACAGCACAAAAGAAGTATGTGTCGTCAATTTGTGAGAAGTTAAAAGATCACCTTTTTCTTAAATGCTAAGTTGCTCTATAGCTCATTCTGTGATTAGTGCATGCATGCATTTCCTTTCATAGATTATTTGATGCTGCTGGAGTTAACTGGTTAGGATGGCGTAGAAAAGAGTTGCAATTAATGTAATGAGAAGGATTAACTAGGGGTAGTTCAAGGAATTCTAGTATCATATTGGTTTCTGTGCCTTACAATCCTGGATTGAGGGAGTACATTGTAGCTTAATATTATCAATTCAAATGCTTATGTTAAGATATCATGTGAATATGCATCTCTTTATTTCCCTAATTCATCTACTCATGGAACTTTCTATGTAACTTTAAGGCAGGTTGCTCCATTCCATCAATCATGTGCCGCTAAAGGACTCCAGTATTTAGAAGTTTGAGCAGGAAATGGAAAATACTAAAATCTTAATTAAAAAACTAGCATGCCCCTCTTACCTTTTTCTCCAAATCAAGACCTTCCGAAGCAAGTCCTTCAAGCCAAAGTACAATCCGCAGACACAATTGTGCTGTATGATCTGTTGCAACATACCGGCAAGCCTCCTGATGGGATGTAGTTGGTGACTGTCAACAGAAAATAGCATCGTTTAGATGAATGTACAGACATACGGAAAAGTGCACAGAAAAATATTTTTAATACATTCACAATTAGAAGTGTAGCTTACCACGAATAGATCTCCAGGAAGATCCTCATTCGCTGTGATGTAGCACATGAAATCATACAGGATACATAAGCAGTTTACTCAAATGAAAATTGATAGACACTGCTACTGCAGAGAAAAAGGATCCATATAACAATATATTTAAGTTGTTCATCATAAAAGCTATTACCTTTCCCATAGAGGTACCAAAGAAGTGACCAAGAAGCAGCTTCATCCAGTAACAATTGTGCTTTTTGCTGCATAAGTTTATCCTCTGCCATTCGAAGCTTTCCTGTGGCAGCATGCCTGAAAATTCAAAGCATTAGCCGCATATCCCCATATTGGCATCCAACCTATGGTACAAGCATCTATTACATTGAAAAATAAAGTACTTGGAGCATAAGAATTATGCCTCTTTGCATAATGAAAATAATGGTTGTACTGTGTAGCAGGTTAATGTGGCAAACAGTTGCATCTAGGAGTTGGTGAGAAGTAGAATCTAGCCAATCAAAGGAAGTTATACAATGGAACATATTACTAGTTAAGGCAAGATAAAACCTTATTGACTCTGAAGCGTTTCTACATGTCCTCTCAAATTGTAAAATCACATCTGCGAAGGGCATCAATCCTGCAAAGAACACATCAGTTAACACAATTGAAACCTTAAAAATTTAATCAGCTGGAATAACAGTAAAGGAGATTACTATATATATGTCATGCAAATCAAGGATATGCTAGATATTATGCATTCACCCAATTAAGGTTTCAGGTCACCAGACAAAAGTGCACGTTTCTGGTCATGCTATTAATCTGGCTGGTAATAGACCACTGCTTCTGCTCTGTCAGTAAATAGACGGAAATGGCACTTTTTTAAGCAAACTGACAGCATGACTCAAGCACCCACTGTGCTACTTAAATATTTGTGCAATTTAGTTCGCAGTGTCTTTCACTAATTATATTGTTGCCTTGTTGGTGAAATTAAAGAAAACAAAAGGGGCACAATGGCATGTACCAAATAAACATGGTTGATAATAATAATATAGGAGTAACAATAATTACAATGTGTAAAAAAATATTCAAATTAGAACTATTAGCTACCAAAGAGCATGATAGATAATAAGATTTCACTAGCCAGATTACATTCCTACACTGACCTTGTATCGCAGAGTCAAGAAGGGATGCAAACATTGTAAAAGTTGTCTCTCCTTCTTGTAGCATATCGTCCTCCAGCTTGACTGAATTCATTGACGACCTCACCGCCTTTCTGCCTGAAACGAAACCTGCGTCTGGCGCAGAACCGCCATCCAACGATGTCCTTCTTTTCGCTGATCCGAAGAGTTTTGATCCATCCAAACCGTCGAAGTCAGAATAATCAGCAGCCTCCTGCTTGATTTCCTCAAGGAGTAGACCAGCGTTGGGCCGCCTAGGTATGCTGTTTCCATCATGCAACACCCTTCCTTCTGAGAATCTGGAGACTGAGGTCCCCAACAGTTGGGAGTCATTTGAAGAAGATAGTCTCTTTCTGAGTAAGTTGCAAAAGAAAACAACAAAATCAGCTCGCTTAGCATGTTCTCACATTTGACACAAGTAGGTTGCATTAACTATTCCATGCATTTTTTAGGTACACTAAGTATTCCGTCATACACAAAAAGAACTTGGTGAAGAAATATGAGCTAGAGTACTGGTAACGTCTTGCAGAATCTTTAATAGTGCAGGTGTTCAGGAATCGGGCACTTGCAAGCACAGAGGGGGCGATTCTGTGGTCACAAATACCGCATACACTTATTGTGCATTGCCGTGCGATGACGCCAATTGGGTTGTCTAATTGTCTAGAGTGTTCCAGGACAGCAAATAACCGAGTCTCAACCAAGGTACGCTTCACATATAAATCCAATCAAATGATCACATCAGAACAGAGCTACTAAAATACTTGTGAAAATTACGAACAGTAAGTAGTATATGGCCTGATTCCGTTAGCATACTTGAGAACACGACATAATTGTCCAATCACAACGAATATTCGAAACTTGCTGCCAAGGTGGGACGAGGAGTAAGTAGCATATGGCCTGATTCAGTGGCGAATCAACCATTTGTACTAGCAGCTAAGAATCAACGACTGAATTCAATCGATTTCTCTGCTCACACCCACTCCATTTCGCCACTGCATAACTGGCGAGCCACTGCGCTCACCTCGAACCCTATACCAAACCAGCCCAGCAAGCCAACGCCTGCGTACGGGCTCGAGACGCGGAAGGGGAAGAGGGCGCATCTCTCACCTGTAGCGGCGGTACTCCTCCCGGAGGCGGGAGGACTCCGGGTCTAAGTAGCCCGGCGTCGACAACGGCGGCCGCCGCGGGGACGGCGACTGGTCCACATCCATGGTCGGCCGGCGCTGGGGTTGCGGTCCCTCCGGTGCTCTCCTCCAGTGGCTGCGCGCCGCGAGAACTCGACGCCGGAACCCTAGCGGCGAGCGCCAAACCCTCCTTTAGTTTTTTCCTCTCCTTTTTTTTTGGGCTCGATGGGTTGAGTTCCGGTTCGAATATTTCCCCAAATTTGGTCCACTTCATTTTGTGGGCCTAGCTCATGAGAAAAGACCAGTTAAGCAGAAGTCCGTTTAGTAGATGGTTCCACTCGAAGGAAAATAGGCTCATTCAGTCCAACACAGATGTTGTTGCTTCTATAAAAAAAATCCTAAAAATACTTTTTTCAATAAAAATATTGTTTATGTTCTAAAAAAGTATGTTGATGTTCATGATTTCAGAGCCTTTTAAGTCCTAAAAAACACAGATGGTCATTAAATTTATGAACATCCATTGTTCATAAACTTCCCCATGATTTTATTAAAAAGGTTATTAGATGTCACTAATGACTCTGCTTTTCGATCATCCCATTTTGGTCATAAATGGGAAACAGTGAAAAATTAGTGGCTAAAGTGGAGGGTAAAAAATCAACACATCTTTTGTAGTGGACCTGCAGACCATGCCTAGAGTTGTGTCGTCGACGATCGAAAAGCCGCACCGACAGAATGGTATCGCCATGGACGCATAGACCATGTTCTGCTGGGAGCCACCCGGTGTCGGTCCTCAACCAGGGGAGGAGCTACCACAAGCCACTGCACCCGTCACACCCGCCAGCACCTTCAAAACCCAGTAGAGAGTTGTTGGCGTCGCTGGAAACCGTGGCCTCGAGCTGAGCTATCGAGGGGATGGAGTCGATGCACGAGGAATTTGACCTACCGTCTACTGCCATGGAACCCCATGGGCATTCTTTTAGTGCTTCAATTCCCTAAAATGAAACAACGAATTCCTTTAGTCGTTGGATTTGTCACAAAGCTGTCAACAACATTATAACACTTGTCATGTAGAACTATACGAATACCTTGCGCGTCGCAACAGGAATTTCATAAAAAAACCTTAAATGTTATATAAAAGAGTATACGACATATGAAACAGAAAGAGTATAAGAAACGTTTTTCGCACGTGTTACTGTAAAGATATATGGAAAAGTAAGTTGTCTAGACGCATATGCATGATTCAATTGGTGACAATAGCCGAGTATCAACATTTAATCGACGTGAAATCCTTATGTGTTAATGATTATGTATTTGACATCCAAAAATTGATGATGTGGAAAAACGGATGGCTAAATATCCGATTTTTCGGTACTTTGTATACTTACATTTTTGTTCCTTTTTAAAATTAATCTCAATGTGCACAAACCAGACCCATATGTGTCAATATATGTCTCGTACAATTCCCCTATATATAAAAGTAGGAAGGATTCACCTTCCATTTCACTGTCCACGTCACCCCCAAAACTCTGGCCGTTCGATCAAGCGCACGGACGTCCCAGATCGCGCCAAAAGTCGTGCTGCTACAGTATTACTGTAGCAGCGGAGTTTCTTCCAATCGCGCATCGCCACGTCGCCCCGCACGTTTTTTGGCGCAGCGCATTTGCGGAAACCCCCTCCCGCAAAGGACTGATTCGCAAATACCAAAAACAACGGGTCCTTCGTGCAAAATTGTCTGCAGACCTCCCCCTTCCCCTCTCTCTCCCCCGCGCGGCCGGAGGTCATCGCCGGCGCCGCCGCTCCGCTTCTCCTCGCCCAGATCGACGGCCGCGGGGATCTCCGCCGTCCTCGGATCTCCCTCCTCGCCGTGAGCCGTCTTCTGGGCCGTCGCGTGCGCGACAGAATCATCGCCGCCGCGGTCCGCGTCCGCCGACGCATCCGCTCGCCACCGCCGTTGCTCCGGTGACCAACAAGCGGCGGCACCGCCACCTCCGGAATCCCCGCGGCGAGGCGCGTCCCGCCTCGCGGCGGCTCGCCGCCGGCGAGGTCAACGCCGCCGCGGGAGTGGCAGCCCAGGGCCCTGCTGACATCATCGCGACGTCAGCGTGGGTCCAGACTGTCAGATTTTTTCTAAAAAACTAGAAAATAAAAAATTCTGAAAGGTGGGCCCTACTGCTTTACACAAAAAAACCAGAAAAAGAATATATTACAAATTGAATAACTTCAAAATTACACAACTCAAAAATATGAAAAATGTAGCAAAATGGTCACAAAAATAAATGTCATCTATTTATGCCATACGATCAACTTTTAAAATTGTAATACTTTAAAATTTCGAATGCATTTCAAAAAATTGAATATATTACAAATTGAATAACTTCACAATTACACACCTCAAAAATATAAAAAATGTAGCAAAATGGTCACAAAAATAAATGTTATCTATTTATGCCATACGATCAAGAATATATTACAAATTGAATAACTTCAAAATTACACAACTCAAAAATATGAAAAATGTAGCAAAATGGTCACAAAAATAAATGTCATCTATTTATGCCATACGATCAACTTTTAAAATTGTAATACTTTAAAATTTCGAATGCATTTCAAAAAATTGAATATATTACAAATTGAATAACTTCACAATTACACACCTCAAAAATATAAAAAATGTAGCAAAATGGTCACAAAAATAAATGTCATCTATTTATGCCATACGATCAACTTTTAAAATTGTAATACTTTAAAATTTCGAATGCAAAATTTCGAATGCATTTCAAATATGAGCATTCAATAAACGCAAACCGAATTTAAATACGACAAATATATCAAAAAAACACAAAACAAACCGCTGGCTATTTATGACATTTGACCAAATTCCAGATTAAAATATTTCAAAATTTCATATTCTTTTGAAATCAGAACATTTACTAAACATAAACACAATTGAAACATTAATAACTTCCCAATTTTACCAATTTCCGAAATTTGAACAACTTAAAGATATAAACTTTTCTTGAATTTGGACATATTAAAATCCAAAAAACTTTTGACCGTACGCATTTACAAATTTCAGTTCTTTACACCACGGTGTTCACAAACATGACAAAAAAACAGCATCCTTCCAAAAAAGAATTGCCTGCCTATGCCATGTGATCAACATTCAAATTTGAATATTTCAAAAAAAATGGCTTCCAAATCTGAATATTCAATAGACGTTAAACAGTAAACAAATGTGATTAACTTTCCGATTATAAGAATTTTCGAAATTTCAACACCTTACATGTACTTTTTTGTTTAAAGTTCCAACAAATTTAATTTCAGCTAACTTTTAAATACGGACATGTACAATTCCAATTTTTTACACCGCGCTATTTCTTCTTCTAACAATTTTAAAACGTAAACTTTCTCCGGATTTCAATAATTTCCAAAATTTCACAACTTCTAAACGTCAACATTTTGAAATCTGAATTTCACTAAATAGGCAACTTCTAAATGTCAACATTTTCAAATCTAAATTTCACCAAACACGCGCGGCATTTGCCGTGCTCGGTTGCCTAGTACATATCAGCGATTTGTGTCTCCGTTCCGTCAAGGGCATTTGGGCATGGCAGTACGTACAAACATTGGGATGTGGTCACACTGCAGAAGATAAGAGAAGAACGCATCGATCATGTTGTGTGCAAGCGCAACACGGGCCGGCGTGCGCCCAAAGCTGTCTATCTATATCTCTTGGCAACTTGCGACCGATGCATCCGATAAGGTAACCGGCCTATGCTGTGTGGAGAAGACCTATCTGCTGGTTACACCATTCCGGCTATATTAGTCTAGCTGTTTGATGCGGGTTTCACAGCTGTAAATGGTGAAAATGTGTGCTCCATTGTTCTTGTTCGGGTTACACCATTCCGGATTATTCTAGCCGTTCAACGAGGAGTAATACTGAGAATTTTGATCTTTAGTTACAGCAAGACCATGTTAAGATTGCAGTGGGATTACATTATCACATATGTGTCCTACCAAGTTTTGTCTATTTTATTGTTAGTTTGATCTTGCTTACTTTTACTAGCTAAATGCCCGTGCGTTGCTACGGAACGAAAAACAATATATTTAATCATTACAATTGTGTTCATAGCTAGGCATATGAACATGGTGTGATCCAACATCAAATATTTCACCCACCGAAGTTAACAATGTAGAGATAATAATAGTGCCAATATGAATATGACATTGTCATTGACCAGGAAAGAGGGTTACGAACAAAGTACTCCATGCCCCTGGTCTAATATTAGAACCGCTTTGCTCTATCCCTTTTTTATCATGAAAATAATTTAGAAATATATTGTGATGGCCAAGTAAAAATCATCATATAATTGTTGCCGACATGTTTCATCTTAAAAGCAACATCAATCTGCACCTTAATTACTGTAACTCTATAAAATGATTTTAAGATATCTTGTATTTGTTTTACCACAAACTCCTCTTGCCCTATATATGTACATGTATGTTACATTTGGGTAGCATATTTAACTCAAAGAGCTTTCTTCATTTTCACATTTTGGTTGTGCATCTCCGTTTTTTTTACTTGGAACCCTTTTATAGAAGATATCCTGTCATAAGGATTATTATACAAACAAAAACCTAAGACGGTCACACGGAAAACTATTTTACAAGAAATAACAAAAGTGCTTCAGAAGACAGTATTCCTTGCAAACTGAATGTAACCAGATCGACTAAACCATTTCTGAATAGTGAAGCATCTTACATAGATAGTTATGCGAAATGGATATTTCAGTGTGGCCGAAAGTTTTGGCCGATTGGTTTACAATTTTCCCTAAGCTACTTTTCCTAGGCTCTACAAACCAAACTTCAATTAATCAATGTGCTAATAGACCAGAGAAAGGCTCCTTATAGACTCACCTCCAACATGATCGAATTGGCAAGGCAGCTCTTTCACAACCATTGACGTGTTTAATAATCCTGTCACTCCAGATAATAACTAACAATCATGTTACTCCAACTCTACAACTAACGTGTTACTGTCTCCACGTCTGCACATGCAAAGCTAGTGGTGCATCTGCATTCATTCACCCTATCCTAGGAATACAGCACTAATTCATTCTGGCTTACTCTTTTTTTCTCCAGAAATTCCCCTCCAGCGCTGGATAGCACGACGCCACAGCTTTGAAATAGTTGTGCCTCCAGCCCTTAGAGAGCAAGCGGCCACGATGCAGCATAGTTGTGCTTAGGGTATAGGTTGAGATGAAGGAGGTTGCTGAGATCGAGTATTGAGGCGTTTCATCGTCCGAGCTCTGGTGGCAGCGCTCTCATTGACGCTGGAGCTAAGAGGCACGACAGGTCTAGACGAGCGCCTATTTGCAGCCTCCAGATTTTGCGTCAGCCACCACTTTTGCATCTTCTCCATGGAAACAGAGGTACAAATTAGATGCACAGTGCATGAAAGAAAACATAAATCAAGGTAGTAAATCAAAAGACAGATGTGACAAAAGCATCAATCATGTGCCATCCCAAACCAATTATTTCACAGGATTGTAGCGCTCCTTTATTCTGATGGACCATGAACTGCTAAATATCAAAATGTTCATTAATTATTTGGATCTGAATCATTGGTACTGACAAAGTAAAAAAAATGCATTTGCTGCTAAACCATAATACCCTCCTATTTGTACGCCCAATCTATTATTTGGTACCCAATACTAAAACGTGCATCCACCTCATGAGCCTTCTGTAATGCCACTCAGCAACCAGAGAATGGGAGGTCCCAGTCTCCTATATTATTTGAGAGTCAGCACTTTCTTTGAGAGCATTGTGCTACTTGGCAGTTCAGCTCCTCTACTTCTACTTTTTCTTTGCCAGCACTCTGAGTCCCAACTTTTTCTTTGAGACGACAAAATTCATTTCAGAAAGATCAAAGGAAAAATAAAAATAGGAGTGGTGATTGATGATAACTTAAGATGTACATTATAAGGTGCTGAAAATAAACGAATTATTGCATATATCTAGAGTGCTTGCTAGGAATTAAAACATTGTTATTTCTGCGATGCCAAGGGTAAGGCATTATTCTACTGAAAAATAATAATTCGCTGCTACTCATTTCTATGGATATAACGCAAATTTAAATCAAATATCACAATGAAAGGGTAAAGAACCAGTGCCTTTTAGCTGCAACATGTGTTTGTAACAATTAATTCTGAGCATGAATCATATATGACACTATATGATCAGATTTACAGTAGCTGAAGAAGAACACTTTATATGAACATTCATCATAGAGGCAACTAAGAATTCCCTAACCTGATAGACCCTTTCCTGTTGTGGCGCTCCAATATACCATCAGGGGATACCCAGGTCATCCTCAACACCATGCTACCAGCCTGCAATCCATCAAAATGCATCGTTTGTCAAGTGGTGAAACAGGGTTGTACATCGGATACTACACCAGATATAGTATACTATAATACTGCTCAGAATTAGTGATCAATTTCCCTAAGCCATCAGGATAAAAATTTAAGGGCATGTGTTTAAAATCTTTTCAAGCTAATGCCCAAAGACATATCAACAACAACAACAACAACAACAAAGCCTTTCATTCCCCAGCAAGTTGGGGTAGGCTAGAGGTGAAACCCACAAGATCTCGAAACTAACCTCTTGAAAATATTTATCATAGACTGCGTTCTGGTAAATATACCTTATTAAGATGATGGTCAGAGAAGTACCGACCGCAAGCATGTTTTGCAACAAAAAGTTCTACAATTGAATATGGATGGCAGCTTTTAACCAAAACATCGCCTATGCACCATTTACAAGAAGAAGAAAAACATCAGATTTCGTGTATGTATCAATCAAGAAAAGGAAGAACATACAAAATATCATGTTCGTCGTTGCAAAAGCTGCCATCAAATCAAAGAAGCTCTTAAAATCTTTACCGGGCAGGTTGAGGAGCCTCCCCTTGGCAGGATTTGGATGCGATGATTGTAGGTGCGCAAGTGAAGAAGACCCAGCAGCGGATTGGGTGGCCACGAAAAATTCTACCTATAGATCAGATGCCCCGGAGTAGAAAACTCAATGCCAAAGAGGCAGTTCCGATCGCTGCCACGCCGAACAGCTGGAGGGAACCACCACTGGGTAGGCGGCATCTCCGGCCGGGAGCCGCTTTATCTCGCAAGGGCACCACCGATCCGGGGCTCAGACCGCCTTGAAGCTGTTCCGCCCCGAGCACCTCGGCCAAGATGAGAGGCTGAAGAAGCATCGTGGTCGCCGGCGGTAGCGGTGGGAGCAGGCGGGCGAGGGTAGAAGCGGAGGCGGTCCGATGGTGGGAGGCGGCGGCGGAAAGGAATGGACGGGAAAGGATGGGGAGATGTGCGTAGCTGGCCCACAGGTCGGCGCATCCATTCGAGGCGAGGCAGAAAACTGTAGGACGTACCAAGCATCCAGCATCGGAGGAGTCTCCGGCGCCGCCACGGCTGCCCCTGTCTCCGCCGCTCCTTGATCCTCCCGGCGCCCGCCCGCGCCTGGCGACCTCCGGCCGGCCGTGGCTGGTCGAAGCCGCGCCGCCGCGCCTCTAGCCGTGGCTGGCAGCCCGCCTCCTCCGCTCGCGCCCCCACGCCCCCCGCCCTGGCGACCTCCGGCCGCTCGCGCCCCCGCGGCCCCGCGCCGCCCAAGCCTGCCGCCCGCCGGCTGTCGACGCCGGCCGTGGGGAGAGAATGGAACCGGGAGGGAGAGAGATTAGGAAGAGGAGAGAGAGGAATTAGGGAGAGGAGTAAGGGATGCGTGTGTGGAGAGGAGACAGGCATGAATCGTTTTTTTTTGTCACTTACCCATGGCAGGGGTGGGTAAAATCTCGTAGCACACAGGGGTAAAATCGGAAATTGAAAAAACGTACCAACCATCACCTGTAGCCATATTATATAGTAAAGATGGTTAAATTTTCAACAAACACAATATAAAACAAGAACAGTGCAACAGAGTTCAACAACCGCAAACCAAGCCTAATTTTTTGTAATACACCCTGAAAGGCGCATCAAATTTTATAAAAGAAGAGACCAAGACAGCCGGTACAAACAATCAAGGGCGGAAGCAGGATTGAGCATTAAGGGGGGCCAAACATGCTAATCTTTTGTTAGAGGGGCCAAACATACAATTTTCTCCAAAATCATACCTAATCTAGCCTTATATGCATAAAAAATCGCTTGATGTAACCATGCATAGGGGGGCCAGGGCACCTGGTGGTCCCCCTAGTTCCGCCACTGGGTACAATGCCAAGCAGGCTAAGCGACACAAATAGGACGCCACACGATTGACAACACAACCCAGACTCGTCAAACGACAAGAACTCGTCTTGCACCATCTCGAGGATACGGTACACTGCGCTTTTAGGCCGCATCAGGACCGAAGAAGGAAACTCCCGGAGGCCGACTCCAACTCCAAGATGGCCCCCGTCCATAAGTGCCTAAGAGTCAGCGAGTGAGCGGTGGGACCGAATCAGACTGGAGGAGGTGTCGACCGAGAAGTGACGGCGACATCGCACATAGTGCCCCAGAAACCCATGCTCTGAGTGGCGGGCAACATCGATAAGTTAGCTAGTTTTCGCAACGAGTTGATATTAGTTCAACACTACAACAACCACAAACTAAGCTTAACTTGACTTGACTGTTTAAGAACTAACAATTGGTATGTACACTCCCCATGGCATGTGTGGTATTTTTTAGTAACTTCATGAGGAGGGCAATGTGCTCCTGTAATTCGTATAGAACAAGAGAGTTCGACCAATTTATAAGAAAGACTGGACCCGACAATCATACATTGTCATTTTTATGAGGAAACCGGGCGAAAAAACCGCACAAGCAAAGGAACCCTGCCGTCTACACGACAAACACACAACTCTGACTCTGGGGCCACCGCCTCGACTTACACCACTCGACAATGCTGCACAAAAGCCACAACACCACACGATCCGAGCGTCTCGTAGCCCTGGCTACCCAGGCGGCCGCCCGCAGACCACGAACGTCGCGCCAAATCTGGGGCCACCACACCGATTTAGCAGTCAGAACGACCAAAGTCCAACCAGTCGACGAACCCGATGTCTGCACAACGCCAGGTCCCCACCCAAAGCATGCAATGCTAGGTCATACCCAATAGAACTGCAACTGCATAGTAGACGTAGGTCGTCGCCTCGACGTACAACCATTGTCTGGGGCCGTCCTGGCATCCACTTCCCCTTCTGTCTTCACCCCTGGTTGAATAACCTTCCATTAAAAAAAAAAACTTCCATGTTTTCTCTCTCGTTCGTCGAAATTTGTTCATATTTCCAACACGTTAGGTTTCTTTGTGCGATACACGAGCCAGTAGAGATGCTCTTAGGGGTCTTGCTCGGCTCCATCATGCACACGAGAACATCGAGGATTTGAGGTGTATTTGAGATGAAAAAAATCTTCCTTGATGGATGCTAGATAAGTATACTTTTTTGATTGGCAACTTGATCAGCTAAGCATGAGCTAAACATGGACTCAACTCACGCTACAGATGCTACTCCTAGTTTGCCACTTGTACGCAAGATTCAAGAAGCCAGCAGCCAGCTTTTGGTGCCCACGCTCCTCCCTTTGATCAGCACCGTCCATCGAATCCACCGAAGAAACTCGTGACGCACTCGTTGCATTCCAGCTCAGCCGCCGCGCTCCGCCAGCCACGAGCTCAACCTAACGGCACACGCCCTCTGACGTGCTGGTCCCACGTGTATTCGGACCCCACACGTCAGCGGTCTCTGGATGAGGACGTGCGCGCGTGGCATCTTTGGTCCCTTCTTCCAGCCAAGTTGGAACCCTGCACGACGGGCCACATAGACCGAGTTTAACTACCACCGACACGTGGGCCCGGGTCCACCTGTCCGTGTGAAAAATGAGTACAGTTAACTCTCTGCAATGGTGGCCATGGGACTGGTGGGCCCACTTGAAGTGGCAGAGCTCACAGCTGTACTTACAACTAACAACAGCCAGCTCGACGCCGTTTTGGTCCACGGTACAAGCAACTGACAGGTGGTCTCCAATACCTGTGGGCCAGCGTGTCAGTCGGAGATCGTCTTGGTCCCTCGCGTACGCTGCGTAAACAGAAGCAACAGAACGCAGAGAAATCACGGTTGTGCCACTGCTCCAGGGTATATAACTCCTTCCGCAGCCTTCCATTGATCCACACCGAAGAAGGAAACAGATACGGCCGGCCGGAGAGGGAAGGAGATTATCCCATGCTGCGGCGGGCGTCGTCGGCGTCGGCCGCGATGGTGTCCGGGTACCGGCAGAGGGAGGCGGTGGGGGCGTGCACGGAGAGCCTCGGTTCCGAGAGCGGCGACGTCGGCGGGGAGGAGATCGATCAGCTGCCGGCCGTCGTCTGCGCGGGAGCGGACGAGGAGGAGGGGGTTATGGAGGAGCCCCAAACTTCCCCCGGGAAGAGGCGGCGGAGGCAGAGGCCCCTCCCGCCGGCGATGCCGAGGGCGCCCGATGCGTTCATGCGCGCCGAGCGCCGCGGCGGGCGGCTGATCCTCACCGAGGTGGTGCGGCCACCCGACCGGCCCCGGGGGTCTTCCGCGCGTCCCGCGCCGACGGGCGCTTGCTTCTCCGCTTCGCTGAAGAAGAAAACGACGCCGAGGACCACGAGGCGTCCGCGGCGGCGGCAGCCGAATCCGCCGAGGCGGCCGAGAACGGGATCGTGGTCGGTGGCTGCTGCAACGGCGTGGAGTTTCGCCAGGTGGCGGCCGGTGCCGCGGGGAGGCGCGTCGAGATCGGCGCCGTGATGGGGATATGATCGAGGCGTCCTTCGACGCACTGGTGCCTCGCGATTCGAATGCCGTTACAGCCGGGATTGGATTGGGTGCCGCTGCCGCCGCTAGCTTTTGCTGCCCGTGAGCTAAGCTGCATTATTGGTTCTTTTCATTTCTTTTTGCTTTTTTTCTTTATTCCCAGAGATTTTATTTCGTTGCGAACTAGAGGCCGATGTAGTTTTGAGATCATATCAGTGTGCAGATTTTGCGGGAGAGTGGTTGATCGGTTCCGGATAAAAATTAAGCTCTGCGTGGTTATCTCTTGACGATGCAATAATGCCTTATCTGGTCTGGAAAACACGTACGGAGTAGGATAATCTTGCAATGATATTTACCTTTTCCATGCAGCAATTAGCGGCCCGTCTCAGTTAAGCAATGCGCATTGATCGTGGACTTCCGCGCAGCCGGCGTTTCAGAATTTTCTTTTTCCTTTTTTTGGGCGGGTATTTCTTTTTTCCTTTTGGTTCAGAGTGGTGATTTGTTTTCTTGGGAGATGGGTTGATCGTGAGTGGTAAATGAATTGCTTTATTCGAATCAAACCGCGCTCATAGTTTCACCAAAACATGCTCCATTTAAAATGATGGGCACATACCAATCCTACATATCTTCATAATTTCACCAAAACATACTCCATTTCCAATTATGGGCACATACCAATCCTACATGTGCGAGTTTGACCGAGTCCTCTCCACACCAATGCGTAGGGATGTAAACGGATAGGATAATTTCCGCATCGAATTCGGTTCCAGATAATCTACATCCGATTTGAAGAAATCCGACGGATAAGATTATCCGGTTGCGAACTTTACACGCGGATACGGTACATGATATGGTACGTCAAACTGCTCCCAAATATGTATTGTGCGAAAATTAAATAGGATTAATTGATAGTTTTAAACCGAATAATCCATTTCTACCAAAATGTCTACGCTAATAGAGCCCAACTACTAGTTAGTGAGTTGCTAATTTCATCCGTTAAATAACAACTCACTTACATAGACCTTGTACAGATTATGGAGTACAACTTTATTAGGCCAATATGTTATTATTCAATTACTTTTTGTTGTATGGTTTGTCGATTTACTTATACGCCGTATCCGCTTTGTTTCTGTCCGAATCCATGATCAGATATATTCACCTCCAGATCCGCAACGGTTATTATCCGCTCCGCTTCGAATCCATTGAAAAAATGTGGTAACAACAAAATCCGACCCGTTTACATCCCTACCAATGTGGGATAAAAAATTGGCAAGTGTGGACCGGCATGGGAGGTTACATGAAAATACAGGTAGAGCCTTCGTCAATTCTAATAATATCGGTCTAAATTTTCTGAAAAGAATTATCCAGAATATTTAATTTTGCATAAAGAGTCATTTCTTCATCTGTATAACATGCGATGGTTCCGTAGGATCCAAATTCTAACAAATCCAAATGAAATGACATGTCCAATACTATGACAACCAAACAGATTGGGTATGGAGTAACAATTGAATTCCATGATTCCAGCTCGAAATGATGTCTACGTACCAAACGACCTCTTAGGTCTATCTTGCCGCGATATTGTTCTACCGCATATTTTATCGTATCGGCATGGACTTACTAATTTGTTTTCGATCCGAGCATCAAGTAGCGCAACCCGGTTCTACTTGACTAAGCCCCATGCTCGCTGAAGGAGGGTGTTTTCTTTGCCCAACTCCCCTTTTTTGATAACAAGGCAAGAAAACCCGACCAAAAATCATGAGTTTCGAATGAAAAATGAAGAGTGGTGTGCCTCTTTTTTTTGTTTAGTATTGGTTGTAGCCTTGTAGGTAAAACTTGTAACCAAAATTAAAGGTTGGTTACCACAACCTTGCCCATATTCCAACTTTTTTTTCCCTTCCTAAGTCCTCACACATCTTTGTTTGGGAGATGTCTTGGCACACTTGATCTCTTTTTTTAGTTCACTTAGTACAATAAAAGTTATTAGATTAAATGTGCATAGTACAAACCAAAATCACGAGAAATAGTCGATGCACATCTTGACATATCCAGGTGTTGTATTGTGCTACAAAATGTGTGTAATAAAAATGATGATCTATGAAGAGTGTATGGTCTCTGTGATTTCCTTCCTTTGTTTGCAACTAGCATTGCTACTTTTGTCTCCAAAATATTTCGCATGTCATGATTTTTTTATATCTAGCGTGCCTAACACTAAATACAAAATGTATTAATCATGACATGCATCCATATATAAATTGACACACATTGTTTCGTCAGTTGTCTTCCCTGCTATGTATCATGTAGATCAAGCACCCTTTATATATAATTATTTACTGTTAGAATGAATTTATTTTTTACTGTACATTATGGCATAAATTTATACCCTATTAATTTAATGCAATTTTCTACCAACCACCCCATTTATTGACACTTCTCCCCAGTTTTAATGTCTTTTGCATATGGTCATTGGCGGAGCTTAGTTGTGGCCAAGGGTGTCGCCGTGACCCCCCCCCCCCCCCCCCCCCACCCACACACACAACTCACGTATTTTTTTTCATAAAACTAGTCACACTTACCCTTTTTACCATGCATATGATAAAAATATTCAGATTGCCCTCCCCCCTCAGCTTTGAATTACTCTCCTTTGGCCCTGTCTCAGGCCACTGTATTTGGTATGTTCTATCTGGTGGGACACACTCATCAGGTTGACATGGTGTAGCAAGGCATACTGACCTTTTGTGCGATTGTGATGGGTGCTCTCACTGTCGCTATATAAAACTTTTCTACCCCCTAGCTAGTTTGTGTGGCGGCTTGGGCATGCATTGCAACTGAACCGTTGCTTCTGCCGCAGACAGGGACGGAGCCAGGAATTTGTCATCAAGGGGGCCAAATGAAGGCTATAAAACTTGAAGGGGGCCATAGGCTTAAAGTTTAGCAAAATTTAATGTCAAATCCACATAATACAGGGAGGTATTCAGAAAAAAAAATCAGCATGGGGTGGCCATGGCCCCTGCTAGCCCCCTTCTGGCTCCGTCCCTGGCCGCAGAGATGGTGATAGAAAGTGTTTTGTTTTGTCTTCCCACGCGCGTGTCTGCTCTTCTTTTCCTTCAACGAATTCGACGGCGACCCACTCCGAGAAAATGACAGGCCGTGCGCTGAGCTGTTCGCATGTCTAGACACGTTTTTTGCATTCTTTTTGAGGGGACACATGTTCTAACATAATGCATATTTATACAGATAAATTACATGCACAATTATTCAAATCCTAAACTAAAGATACCTAGCCTTAAGCCTTCGATACAGAATTGACTCTGTGTGATTTTTTTATTATCAGAATTTCGGGTGCAAGGAGCAAATTTTATCAATTTCCATCTTGTTCTGACCTGTAAGCTAATAGTATGGAGTGCCCTTTTACCAATATTTTAGATATTGGCCCAATACTAGATTCTGCGGCCCACAAGCCAGGAGTGTCCTCTCAGTGCATGGACCAGAAGATCTTTGAGGAATCAGGATGGACTGCTCACTCACTATTATGGCCCAAACTTTCGCAAAACCACTTTGGCTCCGGATCTCCTGTGATCCTGTTTAAAAAAAAAATCAAAACAAATATTTATAAGTTTCCAAACCTTATGGAAAAATATATGAATTTAGACAATGATGTATATTGCAACCATGCAAAATCGCAACGTGAATTTCGTTTTATTATGAACTACACAAAAATGACAATATATGAACATTTGAAAATGTACATTGTTCACGACTATACTCATATATGTACATTTGTCATTTTTGTGTACCTCAAAATACAAAGTATTTCAAATTTAAAGTTTACATATTTCTGGGAAACAACATTGAGAACAACCATGATTTTATTCAGTTTTTCTAGAACTTTAAATGGGACTTTTGAATTTTTTTAAATAAAGAGATCACTGGAGCTTGGGAGCACGAAATCTTCACTCACAAACTTTAATTTATCACAGTTTTTTTCATAGTGATAAGAGCTGTATATTTTTATTTTGTAGGGAGAACTGTATATGTTCTAAGAATAGATGTTGATGTAGTATTGAATTTTTGCAACACTCACATTTATCTACGAGTAATAACAATGTTCTGAAAGACAAGGTACGTTCAAATGAATCAATGGCAGGAGCTCAACTGTCAGTGGGTCAACAGGAATTGCTTTTACATCTGCATCCCGTGAAAGTGAAACAATTATCATTATTCGTCTCCACGACTAATTACCAGTCACCTTTGCAAGAGGTGAACCCATTGCAATCCCTATTTCATCTCAATCTTTTGCACCGTGAAAGCTGCGGACAGAAAATCTGTTACGCTGGCAATTATCTGCATTGCTTCCTATCATCCTATGCCTACAGGTTGGAGGGACTGAATGCGGAACAAACTCCGACATGCATCCTTCTGTCTATCAGTTCAGTTATTCAAGCCGTCTCTGCTGTCGCTTGTGACAAGTTGTAACTCGGCCACCCTCCTATCTCACTGAAACAAACGAAACACGGAAGAAAGGTGAGATTCAAGTTATGAAAACAAAATAAAACTGAGAACAGAAAAGAACAATTATCTGGCCAGGATGCTCCAGGCCTGAACCACAAGAGGACACTATGTCTACTGCAAGTATCAGTGCACTGTAAAAGGCTAGTTTCAAGTGACTTTGATGTAAACATCTTTTGTTGACAGAGATTTTCGAATAACTCTGATGTAAGGAAACTGAGTTCAGTCGTAAATAGTTTGTAGGTACTACACAGTAATGATCACCTCATCTGTGAGGAGAATGCTGTCCAGAACAGCAAATCCTGCAGCAACTCCACCTTCGTTTGATGAAGAAACTTTGGTCCGCATCAAGTAACCAGATAGGTCGTTAATGACGACCTTATCTTTGTTCCTGCAGTTAGTCATTCAAAATTGTGTGGTTTGATCAGAAAAATGGAAAGGAACACGACACATATGCAGAGTACAAGAGTTCATCGCGCCAAAAGGATTACCGCAGGTATGCTCCAAATATTCCAAGCTCGGAAATTGTAAGGTCCTCAAAGCAAACACCGCCCTGAACAAGGTGAGTAAGAGAAGCTTTGGGAAAAATTCGCTGCATCAAAATGTAGGCTGCAAGCGCCTCTCCCTCTTCGTTCTGGAGTCTGATTAGCGTTTCTCGCAAATCATGACCATACAAGTTGTTCCCTGAAGAGAGATATCAGCATCAGCAAAATTGTAGGAAAAATTATTATGAGAAGGGTGTTTTTATGTGCCAAGGAAACTGACCTCCACCTTCTCGTTGAGGTTTCAGGACAAATAAGTCAGGTTTTTCTATTGCTGATTTCACTATTTCTTCATTATCCAAGCTCCATAACCCTGCGAAGCATTTACGTAGCTTGGCAATGTCTTCCTCGTTGTCAAGGAATCTACATATACATAAGATCAGATAGTGATTAGGAATGTGCTACTGAAAATTACAAGCGTATGAATAGCAGTCTAATATGAATATATCTAATAATGTAATAGGCACACCACAGGAATATTCAAAATACATGACAACCCATTGGTAGCAGATATAACTTCATCACCTTTCAAGAACACTAGGTTTTGCTAGTTCTTGCTGGATCTTTTTCGTTCCCACTAAATGGTAGGATATTGAAGGGCACTTAATTGCATACGATTGTTCAATTAAAAGCCTTGCACTCCATTCCTGAAATTAATATAAGAACATGCAAGGGTGAGAACTTATCCGAAGTGAAAAGCAAACAAGCATCACACCAAAACAAACACATGCATATGAAAACTTTATTTTCGATCACATTATGAGACAGAGTGAGAAACGCTGGTTTAGAGGCCAACCTAACCGGGTAATATGGACATGCGTGGCAGCCATGTATTGGTCTCTATGGACTACTAGGAACAAGTTTTCCATTGAGGGAATTTTCCCTAGCAATCCTTCTCATGTGTTGTACAAAACTCTATCTTTCATACAGGTGTGGCGGATCGTGGCTAGGAGATCGGACCGGGCGGCGCTAGGAGAAGCGGCTGACAAGATCCGCGCTCTTCTCGGCTCTCTTAGGGATAGATAGCTCTAGTGCATCCCTTTATCTTGTCTTGTATCGCCTTGAGGCCATGTATTACTCTTATTCCTATGGTTGGCATGTACCCTTTACTTTCAGTTGCTACTTTGCTATGTTGTTGTATGACTCTGCCGGTGTGGCTTTATTAATTTAAAGCAGGGCTCTATCGAGACTGTGGTTTACTAGAAACGCTGTTTGCTAAACAAATGCAGTAGTACATACCACTTCTGAAGGGTAATCATTCGGCGCATACCCAGCTCTGAAATACACAACAGCAACAGGCCGGCCATCCCTGCATTTTCACAAATTTATGTTGAAGTGGTTATATCAAAAAAGGGCCTTTCTTCAATAAAAGATACATACACAACAAGTGTTCCATCTGCAAGCAACTGTCCTTCTGCCTCCACCTGTGCCAAACTTTTCCTAATAGTCATCACACCGTGCGTAACTGATAGTTAAGGAAGCCCGTCTCAATGCTGTTTATTGTGATATCAAGCAGATGGCATGCAGATAATTAAAGTGAATGCTCAATCCAGCAACACGGTAGAAAGTATGTATGTATACATGAACGATGAACCACAAGACATCAGAAACTAAACAGTCAATTATTACAATTTAGAAAAATTATGGCTGAAAATAACTTGTCTACAAAGCACAAAGGTAATAGATACAACTCCGTAGTAGCTTAACATTTTTCTTACCATTTTATCCAAGCAAGAACGCTGACTTAAGGGGCATTTGAGGTTATGCCGTTATAAAGATTTACAAAAAAGGGAAATGAAAGCACATAACAAAAGGATATGATTCCTTTAAATGATTGACAAGCCAGTATTGGTCGTACATATTCCTTTCTTCAGGTTGAACAACCATCATAACTACAGCACTGGGCAACCACGAGGAAAAAATATATTAGTAGTGGTTGCATTTTCTAAACAATCTTGATAAAATAAACATAAACTGCATAGGGCAAGTGTAGACCTGTCATTATTATACTCAGCCCATGCTTTGCCCAATGCTTCAGCGAATTGAGTGGCTGCATAGTTCCGAGGAATCCTTTCGGAATCAAGACCTAACACTTCATGGTATTGTTTAAGTAAGGTCCTGTAGTTAACAAAATAATAGCAATCATTAGGTTAACTATACGAGATCATAGGAAATCTTGCAGTCATATAAAGCTAAGATGGATATTGTTATCAATTGAGAATGTCACGCAGCCTGATTTCTCTCTCTGGCATACACATAAGTACTTTACTCATGCATCAGACATGTTTAAACATATGCATGCTTACAACTATGGGTTTAAAATATACAATACATGGACACGATTTATACCCAAAGGTTAAGCTGAGTCTTCTCAAATTTGAACATTTCTCATATTCATTTAGGTGTTTAGCTATGTTAAGCAAGCCTATTGGCTGTGGTTAGAATTTACAACACTCACCTTTGGTGCTCCAAAATGCTAAAGAGATGATCTAGTGGGCTAGCAAGAATGCCATTTACAATTGGACGCAGGATACGTGTGAGCATACAATATGCTTGATGCAAGGCAGCACAGAAACTTCACCTGTGAAGTTCGCTCACAAGGGAGCCTAGACCAGGAAATGATGTTGAGATAGCGTTGAGCTCAATTTGAAGAAGAGAATTTGTTTCAGAATCTAGCATGTAGTCAGATCGGTGCAACCCTAAGCGGATGTCCTGATGGTTTTGTTAAGAACTTGTCAGTACCTTACCAAAAAATATATTACTAAGAAGCAGAAAGTAAAAGATGCATTCTATGAGTTCAGAGTAAGAAGTTAAAAACAAACTCAGTTAAGTACCTCCTTCTTGTTTAGTGCCATCATCTCCGAGTGAATTTCTAACAGCCTAGAAGTGAAATCGTCAACCTGCTTTGTTCTGGAACCACAAAGTAATGAATCAGTATTGGTCAGGCAGTTTCTTATCATCTGAAAACACAACAAATAGCTAACTAAATTTATTTATTAAACAGTAAAATAAAAATGGACTAATCGTATCAATGATCAGACTAATAGACAATAAAATGGTTCTGAAAACTTAAGGCAACAACCTTCATATGATATCAATCAGTTGAGACTAATCCTCTTCATGCAAGTTTAAACCAAAGTTCTAGCTACACATCAATATAAGAAAACTCCAAATGGAATTTGGAACTTGCCTAGACAAAGAATCTTGCAAGAACTTCCCATCCAAGCTCACACGATCCACAAGCTCATTGAAAATAGGAGCCAGTTCACACGCTTGGTTCCAAAAGGATGCTGGAAAACGTGTTGGGAGTAGCGAAAATGGAGCATGAACCAAACCAACACCTGGGACTGTTCCAGATCTCTGCAAGGGGTCGATATCATGTTAATTTTCTAATTCCACAATGATGCTAGTTTACAACTAAAGTTTATTTCTTAATACAAAAATAGCACTCAAGCAAAACTAGGTAATAATACTTATTGTTGGGTTCTTTCCAAAAAAAAAATAAGAACATGCCTTATTGTTGGTTCTTTCTTAACAGAAATATAAAGAGAGGAAAGTATCCAACGCAAGTTCTGTTGATGATGATAAATCAACTTTTAGTCCAACTTTCACGTTTTACATTCCAATTTTTCCCACAAAGGATCTTTGGGTAGCAACACCTAACATTAAATTAATGCAACTTTAGTACTTTCTACTCCTGTTTCTAATAAAAAGGATTTGCAGATAGCGAATTACATTATGATTATCTCTGGTTGCCCGTTCCTTCAAATAGCAAATTACATTATACTCCTGTTTCTAATACTCCTACAAAGAATCTTCAGATAGCAAATTACATTATGGTGATCCCTGGTTGCCCATTCCTTCAGATATCAAATTCTGATTCTCATACAAAGGATCTTTCAATCGGTTCCCAGCTTCCGCAGATGAAACAGACGCAACCTACAAAGAGCATTCTACGAGACATGTGTATTTGGTCATTCTATGAGGCATGCAGTGCAGGTGAAACACCAATCAGACGACAGTGGACTGTTCCACTGGTTCAACAAGCTCAACCCCGGAGTTCATGGCCAAATGCACTAGCTGCCTGTGCCCTGAAGTTTCAGCGAAGCCACCAAGAACGCACCACGTCCAAATAACTACGTAGTTAATTCTGAACTCGCTTCCAGAACGGGGGATGAAACAGTACTTCCGGTCGTGAGACAGAGGCCGTACGCACCGGGTTTTGGCGGTCGCCGACGACGAGTCCGTGCACGGCACCCACACGGCCGCCGCCTCCACCATCTCCGCCTGCACCGCCGCCACGCTCGGGGTCGGGGGCGCCTCGGCTCTCATCGCCCTCAGGGAGACGACGCGGCGGCGGAAATGGGACCCGTGCCAGTCTGCCGAGGCGAGGTGTGCCCGGGACGACGCCGGAGCGGGGAGGCGGCGGACGCAGTAGCGGTGGTGCTGGGAGGAGGAGGAGGAGGCGCAGGAGGGCATGGCGGAGGGAAATCTGGGAGGTCCCAGGGAGGAGCTTCTGCGATTTGTTCGAATTCGTGCGCGGTGGAGTGTCGTGTCTGGCCGGCGCCCACTTGGTGGACTTGGGTAGTTGGGTGGGAGTCTCGGAGCGAGCCGTCCTACTCTCTGTGTCGCACGCTCTCTCTCAAGATGATATTTTTTGCCAAATCTGGCCGTTTTCCTCAACTAACAACGGATTCCTGAAAACTAATTGCAAATCTGGCCCCTCAGGTCGGCGTCAACGCAGACGGCGCCGACATCGTGCAGTTCGGCGCCAGCGTAGCGGCTCGCCGAAGTTCGGAGCCGGGCCCAGCGGAAATCCTACGTGGCATGTCGGCGCCAGCGGCATTGGCGCCGAACTCCCTTCGCTAACTGAACCCAAGTCGAAGTGTTCGGCGCCATCCGCGATGGCGCCGGCCGTTAAGTTATAACCCTAGTCGTTTTCCGATCTGGATCGATCCCGCAGAGACCGT
Organism: Poa pratensis; assembly: GCA_947311845.1. Classification (NCBI taxonomy): domain Eukaryota; kingdom Viridiplantae; phylum Streptophyta; class Magnoliopsida; order Poales; family Poaceae; genus Poa; species Poa pratensis. The sequence goes on along the minus strand of CAMZMU010000081.1, from coordinate 7,322,849 downwards.
CCCGTACTCGCCCGTCCTCAACCTTGTCGTCCCCGACGTCGCCGCCGCGCCCCACCACACCCGCCGCCGCGCCCCACCATTCCTGCCGCCGCGCCCCACCACACCCGAGCTCCGGTCGCCTCCATCCCCGCCGTCTGCCCCCCACCCTCTTCCATCGCCGGTCGCCACAACCGCCGCCGCCTCCCACCGTGGCCCCGCCTCCTTCTCCTTCGCCGGCGCCGGCCAAGCGCTCTTCGGCGGCCTCTCTCCTCCGTGAAGGTATAACGTGTGCCCACCCGCCCCCTCTCTCGTACTGCAGACAATGTTCACCATTGCCACTTAATTTTGCCACCATTGCCACCATTGATTTGTGTTTCCTTGTACACACAATTGCCACCATTGCCACTTAATTTTGATGCCAATATGGTCTAGATTGGAGATAGAATGGGTGACCGTATTAGAAAATTGGGTGCCCAAATTTTGATTTGTGTTTCCGGTTGTAAATGGTGCCAATTGTGTGTAGAATAGATTTATTAGTTTGGAGAATAGATTTGTTAATTAAGTGGCAATGGTGGCAATGGAATGTAGAATCGATTTGTTCATAGTAGCTATATTTGTTGGTATCGAAAGAATTTGTTATTGAGAGCTCTTTATTTACATAAATCATCATCTAATGGTAGAGGTATATCTTGTTTCCGATTATAGATGGCCTACACAAAGATTGTTCACGTTCATCACGGAGGCCGTGTTGTGTCCTCTAGCTGCGGTGTTGAGTTTGTGGATATGACGAGTAAAGTATTGTTCTTCCCGCATAGTCCAACTTGCGTGAGCTTGTTGTGAAGATCGAAACGGCGTTGGGTTGGTTAGGCACTGCTGTTGGTTTGGAAGGAAGATACGATGCCGGTGGCTGTAGGTCTTATACTCAGATGATACCCATCCGAGACAACGAAGGGTGGGAGTTGTACAAAGAGCTTGTTGAGAGCTCTCAAATCAAGTCAATTGTTGTTGTTGCCGTGAAGGTTGACATCAACAATCGTACCGTAGTTCTCCCTGATTTGAACAAGCATCCAACGGTTGTTAAAGAAAACAATGATGACCGTAGTGAGCACGATTCGGGTCCAAGCCAGCCTCCCTTGAGGGAGAAGGAGAGTGTTGACCATCGAGTTAAAGTGGAGTTGCTTAGGGAGCAGAAACTAAAGGGTGCAGCACCACCTGCAACTCGTGTTGTGTCCTCTAGTATGCCTAGTAGAGAAGAGATCATTGAGGAGAAACCCAATGTTGCACACTTGGAGGCGGTGAATGACGAGTTTGTTGGTGTCTGTCCATTGGACATTCCAGCACCACCGTTTGTACCTCAGGTGGCATCCTCTGAACTTGATGGAGACCCGTATACTTTCGAAGATCACAATCCCGAAGACGAGGGTTATGATCAGGCTTACGCGGTTGACTCTGATGAGGATCGTGAGGAGCCCAGTGGTCCGTGGACGAGACAGATGCGTTCGTCAAGGTATGGGGCAGGCATCCTAGTATTCATGAGTTCAAGGATGTTAGGGAGGCTCACCTAGCCGTTTCCGACTCAAACCTGCGGGAATATGGCCCAGAGCCACCTAAACCCATCATCCAGGATGGGGATGGAGAAATCCAACGGCCTAGGGCAAGGCCTTTGATATATGCGGGTCTAAAATTCAAGGGTCTATTGGAGATGCAGATCTGGCTGCAGGAGTACGCCGTTAGGCATCATCGGCAGTACATTGTGTTCAAGTCTAACCAGAAAGAGCGATATGTTGTGATGTGCGATGACAAAAAGTGTGGGTGGAAGGTGAGAGCAAGGAAGACTCCTCAAGGTCGCTGGAAGATAAGTAGCTACGATGGCCCACACACATGCGGCGACAAGGTCCTTGCCAACAAGGCCCCTGGCGAGAAGGTTGTCCGGCGCACACACCGGCAACTGACATCTACTTTTATTGCTCACCGGTGCGCCGAAGCCATCAAAGCTACGCCTACCCTCTCAGCGGCCTCTTTGATGAAGTTTATACATCTCATCTTTGATTATCGTGTCACGTATGGCAAGGCGTGGAGAGCTAAGCAGATGGCTATGAAAATGGCCTACGGGGATTGGGAGGAAGCCTATGGAAGGCTACCAAAGATGTTGGCGGCTATGGCCATCGCAACCCTGGAATGACAATTTGTGTGCAACCGCATCCAACTTATACTCGCACGGTTGAAGACGTCAAATACCCAGTGTTTGGACGCGCGTTTTGGTGCTTCCGTCCTTGTGTCGAAGCATTCAAGCATTGTCGTCCATTTCTTTCCGTGGACGGCACCTTTTTGGCAGGGAAGTTTAAGGGCTCCCTTCTTGTTGCTATCTCTTGCGACGCGGACAACCGTTTGGTCCCCCTTGCCTTTGCTCTGGTCACGGGGGAGGACACGAACAACTGGAGTTGGTTCATGCACTTGTTGAGGACTAAGGTAGTTGGCAGGGATAGGGTTGTTTGTTTGATATCTGATCGCCATCAGGGCATACTGAATGCCGTGAAGGATGAAATACCTGGGCATCCCTTGTGAAGCACCGGTGGTGCATGAGGCATTTCGCGGCTAATTTCTACCGTGCTTGCCGTAACCGGGAAATGGCTGAGTATCTTCGTAGGCTTTCCATGGTGTTTGAGGAGGATGTGTTTGACCGGATGTACGCAGAGTTGTATGGCTTGACGAATGCGAAGGGTAAGGCTTTCCTTACGGAGCATTTGCCACAAAAAATGTTGTGGTCCCAAGCATTCGATGAGGATGGGGTTCGGCACGGTCACATGACAAGTAACATGGCCGAGGTATTCAATAAAGTTTTAAAGGGTATCCGTGCGTTACCGGTTAGCGCCATAGCAGCGTTTACCTTTGACAAGTGCAACGAGTACTGGGTTACGAGGAGGACAAGATAGAAGTCCTTGTGAATGACGGTAAGAAGTGGCCAAAGACCGTGGAAGAAGAACTTGATTATCAGGAAAAGAAGTCAGAGACCCAAACGTGGATATGTTTCGACAAGGAGGTTTGGAAGTACGAGGTTTGTGAACAAGGAGGTACCAACGTTGGCGGTGAGCAATTCGGTGGCCGCAAATATGTTGTTGTCCTAGCCTCTGCGTCTTGCACTTGCCAGATGCCGTTACAGATCCATCTACTGTGCTCACATATAATAACAGCGTCACGTGCTAGGGCAGTAGACCCAACTAGCTTGTCGTGTTTGTCCCGGTTCTACAAACTGGAGGCGGTTCGAGGCACATGGGCTGGTAGATTCGAGCCTTATCTAGACATGGCACAATGGCCTGAATACACCGGCCCGGTGTATTTACCGGATTTAAAACTCATGTCAAGACGAAAGGGCGACGGCAGACCAAGAGGTTCAAGATGGACATGGACCGCGCACAGGGGAGCACACACTCCAAGAGACCGCGTGCAAATGATTATTTCGTGGAGGACACCATCAAGAACCGTTGCTCCGTATGCGGCGAGGAAGGTCACAAGAACACGAAAAGGTTGAGCTGCGAGGACCGAAAAAAGAAAATAGCTGCCGAGGAAGCAGCGGCTGAAGCTGCAGCCGCGGCAGCCGCTAGTAACCCTTCGTCAAGCGTACGTGGAAGTAAGCGTCCACGAGGAACTAGACATTACAGAGGTGCTAGACGCCATCCCGATGCAATTGGGAAGTTAGCTGAAGCAATAAAACGTAGTAGCAAGGTTATATTTTCTTTACTATATGTTACACATATAATTTATGTTAGCATATTTTTTGCATTTATTGTGTTGATACTTTTCATTGCAATATTACTCACTTTGGCTTGTCTTTACATTGCAGAATGGAGGGTCGGCACCATCTTCTTGATGTTGGGTACGATAAGGATCACCGAGGTTGGAAGATTTCCATAGGCGTGGAGGTATGTACATAATGATGAAGTCAATTTGTTTTGTTGCCAAATGATTACTACTTGTGTGCTATATAAAATGTTTTGCAGGAAATGAAGCATCTTCGCATACGTGGCCATAAGTTGCAGCATGATGCAATGAAGTATTCAGATAGGTACACTGAGTACATTGAGAGGGCAAAGTTGCTTCCCTTGTGACCATGGCGAGGCGTGGGCTTCCAATCTACAATAGCTGCGCCCTCACGGCACTAGTTGACAGGTGGCACGTGGAGACTCACACTTTCCACCTTCCGTGTGGAGAGATGACTGTCACTCTAGAGGACTGGGCCATGATCACCGGTTTGCCTCTCGATGGGAACCCCGTCACTGGAAAGATAGAGGCACATAAATTCAGGGACATGGTTGAGCAGCTTCTTGGAGTAAGACCACCTGACAAAGTTGAAGGGCAAAAGGGTAGCAAGACTGGAGGTTGACTGAGGAGTAGGTGCTGGAAAGGGAAAGAGAAGGGACTAGGGTTATAACTGCAAGGTCGGCGCCATCGCGGCTGGCGCCGAACACTTCGATCTGGGTTCAGTTATCTCGTGCATGTCGGCGCCAATGCCCCTGGCGCCGACCTGCCACGTAGGATTTCCGCTGGCCCGGCAGGAAACTTCGGCGAACCACTCCCCTGGCGCCGACCTGCACTACGTCAGCGCCAACGCAGATGGCGCCGACCCGAGGGGCCATATTTGCAATTAGTTTCCAACCGCGGCCAGATCCGTTATTAGTTGAGGAAAATGGCCAGATTTGGCAAAAAATACTCAAGATGAAGTAGACGCTATGCGAGCTGAATTTTATTGGCCGATGATGATTAACAACTGCTTTTAGATACTTAACTTAAATCCTGTCCAGAAGTTTGAAGATATTCAGTCAGCTCCATCTACTATACTCAATCCTATCATAAACCGTGAACTTTTAGAGGTTGGGAGGTTGACTTTGTCGGCATAATCCACCCGATTCATCAACAGGGCATCCATTCATACTTGTAGCCACTGATTATTTCACAAAGTTGTATGAAACAGTACCTTTCGGAAACATGACCCACAAGGAGGTAATCCAGTTTAAGAACAGATTGGGGCACATCCTTTTTGAAGAAGTAAGTGAAGCAATTTGCAGAATCATATGGGAGTAAGATGCTCAATTCATCCCCTTACTATGCGCATGCCAACGGGCAATCCGTTTTGACAAATAAAATTCTGACTCGACTCATCATTGAAAGGACAAGGGCGCCTAGAGGGGGGGGTGAATTGGTGATTAAAACTTTTCCGGTTTAGGCTTGATAATTGCGGAATAAAACTATGTGTTTAAATTAACAAGCCAACAACCTAAATAAACTAGGCTCACCTATGTGCACCAACAACTTATGCTAAGCAAGACAAGCAACAAGGTGATACCAATATAGAATACTTCAAGCACGAAGGGTATCACAAAGTAAATTGCATAAATAAAAAGCTTGGTATAGAAATAACCGAGGCACGCGAAGACGAGGATGTATTCCCGAGTTCCTCCTTGTTAAGGGAGTATGTCTCGTTGGAGAGGTGTGAACCAACACAATGGTTCAACAACCACAAAGGTTTCACCTTCTTCTCCGATGAACCGCACCACAAAGGTTTGGTTCACCTTCCACTATCAGAATCCTTCGAGGCGGAAATCCGGAGCCTTTCAACAACGATCCAGGGCACAACCCACAACGGGATTGGGGCTCCCGAACACTACAAGTGACCACACAAGGTCTCAACCACCACACGAGCGTCTAGGGTCCAAAGACCCAAGAGTAACAAGTTCGCAAGCTTTCAACTTCCACGAATCCTCGTGGAGACACAAACCGATGCAACGAAGCAATGGCAAGAGCACAAGGCTCAAATCCTTCACTCTCAAATCCCACCACAAGCAACTAATTCTTATGGGGAGAAGAGAGGAAGAACAACGAAGAACACAACAAATGGAACTTCAAGATCAAGATCTACTAGGTTCCCCTCACTTAGAGGAGGAATGGATTGGATAAATATGTAGATCTAGATCTCCTCTCAATTTCCCTCAAAGATATGCAAGAATCATGAGAGGGATTGAGAGGAAGGCAAGTTTTCAAAAGGTCAACAATGGAAGAGAGAGAGGGGAAAAACTTGCTCAAAACGTGTTGTAACCGTTGGGGAAGAAGCCCCTTTAAATAGGTCACCCGAAACCAACCGTTATGCCCAGAAACTGCGAGCCCGGCCTGGGAGCCGATAAAAGTGCAATATTTTTTTCATCCGGACTCCGATTTCGATGATCTTGGGCTTGTTGGAATCGTAACGAAGAGCTTTACAAGATCATGCAGAGAAACATCATAGTCCAACAATGGAGGATAAAACCAAATGGGGAAAGGTTGGACCTCTCGATAAAAGAACAACCGATAAAACCTCCAAACCAAAACCGCAATATGTTTCTCATCCGGACTCCGTTTTCTATAATCTTGGGCTTGTTAGAATACTCACAAGCTCTACAAGATCAAGCATATACACATCATAGTCCATCATGTGAGGAGGAAACCAAAGTAGAGAGTTTGACCTCTCTTAGAAAAGACAAACCGGTAAACCTCGAACATCAAAAACGCAATAAGATATACAAATGAAATTCATTTTTGATGAACTAGAGCTTGGTATGGAGATGAACACAAGCTCTAAATTCTCACATGGATAAAAGCCAAATAAAAACCAAGAAAGATGATATGCCAAAAATGCAAAGGTTTGAGCTCTCCACAAAGATGCGATCAAGTTACTCACTTGAGAGCCCCTCTTGATAGTACGCCGTCTATCCTATAACCCGGTCTCCCACTAACACCGTGAGACCGGTAAAATAGAAAACCTATCAAGATCATACCTTTGCCTTGCACATTCCACTTGAGCTCGATGATGACGATCTTGACTCTCTCAAGTTGGAACACCTTTCTTGATTGTGCTTGCTAGCACATGCTTGATGAAGACTTCTCCAAATGCTCCCCCATACTCCATTATGGGAGAGCCTCGCTAAGCTCCGTCTTCATGTAACCACTTGCGCTTCATATTCTTCTCTTGATATAGATGATGGTTTGGAGATAAACAAGAAGTTCACTCAATCTTCTTTTCCAAGCCATGCTTGCAATAAGCTCAACTCTACACATGACCATTCTTCATATAAACCCTTGAATAGAGCATTGATCATCATGTAATCTTCTAGAGTCCAACACATGAACTCCAATCTTCTTCATGGACAAGATCTATAAAGATATCTCAATGTAAACATTAGTCCATAAGGATTGTCATTAATTACCAAAACCACGCATGGGGCAACACATGCACTTTCAATCTCCCCCATTTTGGTAATTGATGACAATCCCTTTTACGAGGGTTTATATAATGAATTAAGCAACCATGCAACACAAAGAGCAAGGATGCAAGAGCAAGAAAGGCAAATGCTTAAGAACGAATCTCAAGCATAAAACCAAATTCCCTTAAACCCTCTAAACTTCTCCCCCATTGGCATCGATTGCCGAAATGTGAGGAAAATTTAGAAGGCCAATATAGTAAGAGCTCCCCCATAATGTGTGCATTTCTCATAATATGAGTGAAATCAAATGCACATATCCAATGACGAATAGTTGGAAAGGAGATCAAACTATATTGAGGATCCAAAGATTGCAAAGAAAAATCAAATTGAAAGATACTTCGACAAAAGAAGTATCCAATCAAAGGATCCGAAAAACCAATAGAACAAAGAAGATATTATGATAAGATCAACCAAATGTGCTAAAAAAACAAGAGGGAACTCCCCAAGGTAGTGCACAATAAGGATTTGTATTTCAATATAGTGTGCTCAACATGGAATCCTCACTCCTCTAGAAATTTTGAACACCAACCAAGCTAATTAAGATGCAAACGCATAACAAATAAAAACAAAGCTTGTGCCAATTAGAAACCACCAAAGAATCAAAAAGGAACAAAGGGTGGTCACTAAAGAAATGGAGTACCAAATAAAGATGTAACTACTCTCATGTGTATAAGTTTCTAAGTAGACATCAATCATGAAGATATAAGTCCACAAAGAAACATGCACACACAAAGTAGATACTACGGTGAGAACATGATATCCAAGTGGAAGTCATATATACCAATAAGATCATTGCTTAAAAGTAGCACAAAGCTCAATTTTATCTTAGAAGGATATAGATGAACTTCCAACACATACTCATCATAGCATCAACAAAAAAATCCACAAGGGATAAGGTGAAAAATCGGGATGCTCCGAGAAAGATAACAAGTATCGCAAGAGGCAAATGATTTTGAAAAGCATCAATATTGCATATGTGAGACATATAGTAGAAAGTGCTAGATTAACATATATGGGATTGATGAATCATAAAATGATTATGTATATTCCCCTTGATATGTAATCATCCCGGCTTGCTCACATTTGCAATAAGTTGTTTTGCAAGAACCAAATGAATTGCAACAAGGAAATTCATGCCAAGATACAACCTACACAAGGTTGCCAAAAGCTAGAAAGTATGCATGAGGTAGATACTTGTTACCGAGATAGCATTGGTGATGTAGAAGATAAGAGTTCACGATCATCCGAGTTTGGCTCCAATAAGCACATGGTGATAACACCTTCCTTGTAAATGAGACAAGCTTCCAATGCATCTCCAATGTACCTAAAACAAATTCAAGTACAAAATGGTACCCAAACTATTGGGTCCAAAGTAGTTAGAGCAACTACAATACATAGGACAAACTCCACATAAATATGTGCATATTGATATGAAATTGAATTTCATGCACATCTTAGCCATTTAGGATTTGATGGAGTTTATCCTATATATTGGATCAACGAAAGTGAGCATGCCATAAGATATATAAAGTAAATATGCATGCACAAGACTTTCAAGAACCAAAAGAGATACAATTTGGACAAAACACCAATTAAATCAAGAAAGCACTCACAAGTGTGACAAGAAAAAAACATTGTCCAAATTATATCAAAAAACTCAAATCAACACAAGATTGAAGATACCACTTTAAAAGATACCAAATGAAATCAATATACCAATTGATGAAAATACCATCAAGGAATAAACCAAACCCTCTACACTTTCATGATGGCACAAAGTACCAAGACGAAAAATGTTTGTCTCCCAAAGAGACACGTCATCGGGATCAAAAGCGAATTGAAGACAACTAAGGTTCAAAAGCATATAGGATTGCTCCCCCAAGATTTGTGCATTATTTATGATCTTGCATTTGAATACAAATGCACACAAATGGATCATCACTCTCCATACATATTATTCAAACACTAGTCATGTTCAAGGAAAGCAATAGATTGCAATACCAAATTAAAGAACGGTGTTCTACTCAAAGTAAGATAGCTTCCCAAAGGATAGTGCATTATCAAGAATTATGATTTTTGAATGTCAATGCACAAGAATTGGATCATTGCTTTTCCTAACACAAGAAGGCATAAAACAAAATTTGAGTAGAGCAACAAGGATCCAAAAGATACAAGGAAGACAAAAGAGAGTTAAACCAAAATAAATTCTTGGCAATAAAATAAGGCAATTCAAAGAAAGAGACAAAGTGAAGATGGTCCACAAATTTCACCACACATATGATATCACTTGTCAAGGACAAGGAGTATATAAAGATATTTCTCGGTGGTATATAGAAATGATATTGAAGACCAATTTTACAACAAATAAGCATATGGCAAAAGATAAGATTTAAAGGCCAAAGCTTAAAAAGATAGATATTCTTGATAGCTTCAAGTATTCACGCGATCATGCAAAGCCACTACAAAGAGTAGCTTGAAGCAATCGATTTTCCTAAAGGATATGCGAACATATTTGGGAAAACCGTACCAAGAACGTCCATCACAAACAAGATCCAAAAGGTTGATTAAATTTTTTTTTACCAAAAATGGAACTTGTTTGAGCAACATGCCACATAGGAATAAGATAATGAAGAATATCAATTCTAGGTGACAATACCTCACATGTTCACATTTTCTAGGCTTGTAATATGCACATAGCTTATTACTCCCCCATAATGTGATAATCCATTTATTTTAAAACAAGAGGCAAACAAAAACCAACTCGAGAAATTAATGGACATTATAGAATTTGAATTTCTCATGAGCATGACATACCACACAGAGAATAGATAATATTAATATGTCACCACTAAGTGGTATTCCTCATGTATACACAATTTTAGGATTGTGAAGTGCACGAACATATCACTCTCACAAAATAGGATAGTCCATTAATCTCTCAAAAAGAGAGCCAACAAGATAAGATATCAAATAAAAGCAATAAGGCTCAAAACAAGTAAATGATGTGCAAACCAAAATACACATACTTGATTTCTCAAGATAAGTAAGTAGAGAGCACAACACATACAAAAACTAGTGAGGTACAAAACCTAACACATGCAAGGGTGCAAGCAACTTTCAATGTATATATGATTTAAATAAAAGTTACCGCAAGGAAGAACATTGGATATGAGATAGAACAATATAATCCAAATCACTTGGCTTGAGATAAATAATTGATGAAGATCCCTTAATTCTTCATGAAGTAGCCGAGTCTCCAATGCCCTCCAACAACACCTATTGATCAAGTTTTAGCTTGTTGGTCCCCAACCAAGTTGGGTCCTAAGAGGTTAGTCACAATAGGTTTGGCAACCCAAATGGTTCTTTTCTTGACACCACTTTGAGTACCAACATATTTGGCAAACACATTGCCAACCTTATCCTTCCGAAGAGAATAATCATCATTAATAATAATGGGGTTGGATAAGGTACCATTAGTGCATGAAGAGGCAACGTGACCCTTCTCACGGCATAAGTAGCAACATCTACTTCCTCCTCTCTTCTTAGTTGTAGTCTTGACTTGAGGAGAGGTAGCTTGATTCTTCTTGGGAAGAGGCCGTTCTTCAACTTGAGGAACTTGAGTTTGAACTTGAGGCTTCTTCCCTTGTTGCTTCTCACTAAGAGGCTTCTTCTTCAAAGGGCAAGATCTAACATGGTGCCCTTCAACTTTGCACTTGAAGCAAACAATCTTGGCCGAATCCTTGATTTGTTCTTGGCCCTTGTTCTTTGTCGGAGAATGACTCCCACGAAACAGGGATAGTCAAGCTCACGAAGAGAGTTCGTAAGGGGCTGAACACGTTGGTCAAACAACCCTCAACCTGCACGGCGACGGTGCTCGTCGAGCAAGTGGAGGGACATCACGACAGAGATGAACACCAGCCCGTACCCAGGTTCACGGCCCTCGTGTGGAGGTAATACCGCTACTCCTGCTTGTCTGTATTGCACTGCTTGTAGAGGTTACAGTACAATGAGCTTGCCGAAGGCTCTCTTTTGGCAATGGTGTACACAAGGAAGGGAAGCAATGGTCTTCTTCTTCCTTGCGCGTAAGTGGCTATGCTGGAATGAGAATGCGATCCCTTGCTACGGTGCACCTTGTCCTCCTTTTATAGGCGCCCCGTGCTCCCTCCTTGCACTCGCACTGTGGTAGGGCTGTCACGTGGCGCAGAAGGTGGAGCGCGGTGCATCGCAGCCCGGTGTCCATGGACGCGGTCCATGAGCGTAAAGCTGACTCCTGTAGCAGAGTACCCACCGTCCATGCAGGACGGCCAGCTGGGGCCGCAGAGGAACGTGGGGGTGCCCACGGTGACGTTGGCCTTGGAGCGTAGCGCCGGCCGGTCCCCTTATCACCAAAGAGGAAATCCTTGTAGTCCGGAGCGGGTGGCACAGCTTTATTGACCCCTTTAATCACCAAAATGGCAACTGCGGCGTCGTCGTCACCGCGCGCAGGGGCGCGCGTCACTCTGCGGCCGCTGCAGAGCCCATGTGCGCTCTGCAGAGGTTGCTTTGCAGCGAAGCGATCTCCACGAGGGCTTGGACGCCCTGTAGAGAATTCGGCGTTGACCTCTCCCCAGGGGAGATTTCCTTGAAGAGGGGGCAGCAGTGGATATGGCCTCCGCAGGCCTCTGCTGCCTCAAATGCCCTCGCGAGGCAATGCCTCGCGAGGCTCTCCAGCCGTAGGCTTGGTCCTTAGCGAAAATTCGCCATCAAGTGTCGAGGGCCGTAGAGGACAGGCCCAGCACACCCTGGATTTCACTGGGCCGACAGTAGCCCCCGGGCCCATGATGGGCACGATGTAGTCCAATGGACGCAGGCGAATCGTCATGGGCCCAAAGTGTCCGGCCGGCCTGAGACACGTGCAGGGCAGTTACGCCGCGACGACACGTTCTCCTCGGAGATGATGGGCGTAGTGGGGGGTCCCACCACGTCTCGGTAACTGCTCTGAGGGGAATAAAGCCTGCAGCGCCGGTTCAGGCAGCAGTTACTGCATCATTTGCGCGCCCGTCTCCTTGCTCTTGACGCCTGCGCTCCTGTGTCTCCGACGCTCCCCCCTCGCAATCCTGCGGCAATGGCGCCCAAGAAAGCTTCCGCGGCCTCGAAAGGCAAGGCCGTGGTGCAGGGCGGCGAACCTGCCGCGACGCAGCAGGTCGGCGACTTCGAGCCGGCTCTGACCGGCTTCCGCTTTAAGAAGAAGGCGCAGCTGGAGAAAGTGCGTCACATGGCGGCTTCAGCGACCAACGAGCACGGCGCTACGGTGCTTAAGACGGCGGACAACTCCTTCGGCGACTTCTACCCCATCTTCATGCACACCCTATTCGCCGGGCTTGTGCCTCCTTTCTCCGATTTCTTCCTGGCGGTTCTGGAGCGCTACCAGATCCAGGTCCTTCATCTCCATCCTAACTCCATCCTTGTCCTCGCCATCTTCGCCTACCTCTGCGAGGCATACATCGGCATTCCACCCTCGGTGGACCTCTTCCGAGCTTCTATGCGCTCCGGTTCACGGCGAACAAGGAGCGGTCAGGGTGCGTGTCCTTCCGCATCACCGAGGGCATGAAGGGCACGTACATCCCCATCGCGCGGAACGGCGAGAACATTGTGACCAATGTGACGAAGAGGGTGGAGGACTTCCGCAAGCGCTGGTTCCTCATGAAGTTCGGCAGCCGGAGCGCCTTCTTTGACCTGCCCGAGGCGCCTCCGATGAAGAGGGCGAGCTGGTCTTCTAAAGCGCTCAAGGGAGCCGCGCTTGGCCCCGTGATGAGGCGCTTGAAGGACCTCCGCGAGGCAGGCCTCACCGGGCAGATGGTGGCCAAGGACTTCGTGAAGCGCCGCATTGCTCCGCTCCAGAGGCACGCGGACGCAATGTGGCTTTACTCCAACCAGAGGGACAAAATGCGCCTGAGCGCAACCCTCTTCACGCAGCAGGAGGTGCGCACCATCATGGAGACACTCTTCACGGCTCCTGATATCCCCAGCCCGGCGATAAGGCGGTCCCGCTCCACAGGATTGACCTTGGGCGCCGCGTCTCGCTCGTGCAGACGATGCCGAAGTTCGACCGGTGGGGCCTGGTGCCCAAGGGACATGCGGGGCCCCGCGAAGATCCTGAGTCTGCGGCGCAGGGGGCGCCAGCTGAGGGCGACGAGGAGACGACGGTAACGCCTGTGGAATCCGACGCAGGCGCAACCGGCGCCTCGGGAGGCTCTGCCTCTCAGCGGAGAACTCGAGCACCTCGAAGAGCGCGGCGCCTGAGGTTGAGGCCCACGAGGCTTCCTCAGGCAGCAGCGGCCAGTTCGTGGTCGCTCCCTCGCAGCGTGCCGAGGGGCAAGAGGAGAGCGACGATGACGGAGCTTCATCAGGCCATTGCGAGCCCCGCTCCAAGGCCGTTCATGACCGGGCCGCCGGGAGCCAGCGGGCATCTCCCTCAAGAGGAAAGCCGAGGCCGCTCTCGAGGGGTCCGGCGCCGGAGCCGCACCACCGAGGCCGTGGCGGTCGTCAAACACGGTGTGGGTCGATTCCCGCGCCAAGACATCAGGGTAAGAACCGACTCCCTTTTCTGTTTGGCTTGTTCTTGCGTAGGCTTCCTGCGGAGTTTTTGAGTTTTAGCCTCTCCAGGGGCCCCGAGGTGCCGAAGAGGCGGAGACTTCGGAGGCTTGGAGAGATCCCCAGCGCTGCAGCGGCGCCTGCAGCGTGTACAGTCGACGAGGTGCCTCCCGAGGGCACTGCTTCATCTCCTGAGGCTGCGGCACCGCCTCCTGAGCAGAGGAGCACTGCAAGGAGAAGGAGGGGGAGGCAGAGGTGGCGACGCCTCCACCTATGCGGCCTGACGTCTCCCCCTGCGGCCGGAGGGGACGCGAGGTGCGGCGAGGTTCACGCCGCCGGCGAAGGAGTGCCGCGGTGACAGGGGCGTCCGCGGGGCGTGCGCTGACGTCGAAATGGAGGAGGCCGCCGCGTCATCGCCCCCACCGAGCACGAAACTTGGAGAGGCCACAGCGGACTCTGAGGCCGCTGGGGAGGGCCTCAGCTGAGAAGGCCAACCCTGTCCCTGGAGAGGAGAGCGCTCCCCAGGGGCAGAAGAATGACGTGGTTGAAGATGAAGATGCCCCGAACCCCCAGGAGGCCTCCAGCGCGGGAGGTGAGGGGGGTTCTCATCAAAGCCCCCTGAAGGCTCCTTGTGTGGACCAAGAGGGGGGCTCGCACCAGAGCCCCCAGGCGCGCCTTGAGGCCACTCGGAGCCCAAGGTTGGACGCTCCGGAATCCTCGGCAGGCGCCGGCATTTCCAGGCCCTCCGGCGAGCCATGGGCCTTAGTTCTGCGGGGGCGGCGCCCCGTTGCAGCCCGCCGTGGGGCTGTCCTCCGCTCGGCGAGGGAAATTCTCGACGGCTTGAGGCCCAGCTTGCCGAGGAAGATCGCTCCAGGGCGGAGGAGGCGCGAGCTTGCGCGGGGCTGGGCTTGTCTTCATGAGACCGTGGAGAGCTGCCGCCGGAAGAACGAAGCTGCCCAGGCGCAGCGCGAGGCAGCGCTGCGCTCTGCTGAGGAGATCCGCATCAGCGTGGTCCGCGAGGTCGAGGAGACCCTAGCGGACCTGGGTGCTAGGCGCGAGGCTCTCGAGGTGAGACCGAGGCCAAACACCAGGAGCTGGCGGCACGCGAGGCGGCGGTCTCCGCCAAGCACAAAGAGCTTCTAGACCGCGAGGCGGGGATCGTCGCCGAGTCGGAAAATGTGCGGCAGAGTTTGGAGAAATTCCGTGAGAGTTGAGCATTCGCGAAGACTTGATCGTGCAGCGCGGAGCTGATCTCGACGCCCGCGAGGCCGAGGCGCGCAAACGCGAAGACAGGTTGAGCAGATCGAGAAGGATCAATCCGCGCAGCGGGAGCACCTGGAAGCCCGCGAGAACAAGGTCACTCAAGACGAGGAGTTCTACCAGAAGCGCCTTGCGCAGACCAACGAGAACCTTCGCAAAAAGGAGGAGAAGATGGCGGAAGAGTCTGCGACGAAGGAGAAACTCTTTCGCGACAGCTGTAGAAAAGACTTCGCGGATAAGGCCAAGAAGCAAGAGGATCGCTTCACGAAGAGACGCAAAGAGCTTGAGGCTCGCGTCAGGACCTTGAGGCCCAGAAGAAGCGATTCGACTCTCGCCTCCAGGCTGCCGCGGAGGCTCGGCGCGCGCGGAACAGAACTTTGCCTCTTTGATGGCGACATGAAGGAGTTGACCGCTCAGGTGGGCCCTGTCGTGGAGCGCGCCGAAGAGGCTGAGCATCGCGTGCAGGCGGCACAGGTCTTGACGCAGCAACGGGAGCGCATGTTCCAATCCTTAGTGGCCCGGGGGAATACTCTCGCGGGGCAGCTAGGAGTGGATGCCCTATTGTTCCCGTCCATGGGAACGCTGACGCCGCCACATATCTTGCTACTTCGATCAGCTCTTCTCTGTGCTCGAGGGCCCTGTGGCGGAACTTGGCGACGTTGTTGATGAGGAGTGCCGCAAGCTCTTGACCGTGGCGATCGATCGCGTCTTCGCCAACCTCCAGCGCCTTCACCCCGGCTTCGACTTCAGTGACCGAGCCCATCGAGGGAGATCCGGCCTGGGAGCTCTCCAACTTGGTTCGAGAAGAAGTCAACGATTACGTCGACCGCTTCAAGAGGGTTGAGGCGGAGCAGGCCGCTGAGGAGGATGAAGGCGCCGAAGAAGAGAAGGCTGAAGAGGACGGCGATGGTGAACCCTCTGCCTAGGCCACTCCTGCAACAAGATGCGCTTGGCGCAATTATCTTTGTTTTAAGACTTGTTTTAATTCACGCTGGCTTGTAAGATACTTTGATCGTATGCAAACATGTGTGTGTGCCCCTCGAAGGGTCCTTTATCCCTGTTCCATGTCTTTCTTCGCTCTACGTCGTCAGGACCCATCTCTTTGCGCTATGACACCGCCGCTACGGTATGCCGGAGCGTGACTCGGCAAGGCCGGGGGGTGTTTAAGGCTTGGAGAGGTAAGGGCTCTCGAGTCGCGGTGCTCGAGGGCTCCCCTTTGACGCACAAGCAGTCCATGGAGTGTGAGAGAGAAAAAACCGCTCGAGGGGCGACAGGTGCCCGTGAGAGGGAGAAAAACTTCTGAGGGCGCGAGCGCTAGACTTAGCTTGGCGAGACTTTGGCCTCGTAGAGGGCGTTGGCTTCCCTGATGGTGCGCTCCCTCTAGGGGTCGGAGCGTGACTTCTCGACCTTGGGGAGGACTCTTGTTCCCTGTATTGGTTAGAGAGGCAACCCAAAGCAGGCACATGGTAGTAAACACCATGCGCGCTTATAGGCTTCCTCATGGTATCTCGCGAGGAGAGTAAGTACCAAGGTCCTTTGGTGAGGTGGCGTGTTTTGGGAGCAAGCCCATGGGCCAGAGCTCTTTGGGGAGGTAACAGGCGTGAGAGCGTGCTCACGTGCTAGAGCTCGGATCCTTTGGATTTTGCGGTGCTGTTGGGGTGCTCTTGAGGCACAGTCACCGTACTCAGCCCCCGCTCGCGAGGTGCGCATGGGGAAGAATATGAGCGCGAAATGAACTAAGATGATGAAAAGTAAAACTCACCACCAAAATATTACATAGCGGCGCCTCAGCGCAATGTTTCATTGAGAAACGAATTGGTTCATTACACTTGGTGTGACCAAGATAAAGTTTTCCATGTCGAGGCATGGGGACCACATTCAGTGGCTGAGACTCTTCACGGCCTGCGGCGGCACGTAATCAGGAGAGCTCAGAGGGGCTGGCCCTCGGGAGGAGAAGCTTTTGTGAAGCTTGGAGGTGAAGTTGTGTGCTTCCCTCTAGAGACAAAAAATGTCTGGCGTGACTATGATCACGGGTAGAACTTGCGTAGATGCGCGATGTTCCATGGATTCTTGACCGGAATGCCGTCCTCCGTTTCGAGGCGTACCGCGCCAGGCCTGGCGATGTGTGAGACCCTGTAGGGGCCTTCCCACATTGGCGAGAGCTTGTGGAGACCTTCCCTGGAGAGGATTCTCCTGAGGACGAGGTCGCCTGTCTCGAGAGCTCACGAAGAGAGTTCGTGTAAGGGGCTGAACACGTTGGTCAAACAACCCTCAACCTGCACGGCGACGGTGCTCGTCTTGAGGCTGTGGGCCTGGCACTGGGACTGGAGAGACTGTTCCTTCGTCGGGAGGTTCTGGACTTGGTGTGGCAGTGCTTTTCTTGGGGAGAACTGGCTCTTCTCTTTCCACCACCAGGACGGCGCTAGCAGTTTGTGGAGTGGCTGCTAGGTACAGCTTCAGATGCTCGCCTGCCCTGGGGGCTACCATGACTGGTGAGCTAGCCAAGTATTTCTTCAAGTCCTCAAATGCTTTGTCAGCCTCTGGAGTCCACTTGAAGGTGCCGGATTTCTTCATGATCTTGAAAAATGGCAAGGCTCTCTCGCCGAACTTGGAGATGAAGCGGCCTAAGCTGGCCATGCATCCTGCTAGGCGCTGCATGTCCTTGAGGCGGCGAGGTGGCTGCATGTCTTCTATAGCCTTGATCTTGTCAGGGTTTGCTTCTATGCCGCGGTGGGACACGAGGAACCCGAGGAGCTTGCCTGAAGGCACCCCGAAGACGCACTTGGCGGGGTTTAACTTGATGTTCACCTTGCGCAGGCTGGCGAAGGTTTCCTCGAGATCCTTCAAGAGAGTGTCTCCCTCGCGAGACTTGACCACGATGTCGTCGACATAAGCTTCTGCATTTCTTCCCATCTGAGCCCCCAAGGCGATCCTCATGAGCCTCTGGAAGGTGGCGCCGGCATTTTTAGGCCAAAGGGCATGCAAGTGTAGCAATACACACCACAAGGGGTGAGAAATGCTGTTTTCTCCTCGTCTTCCTTGGCCATTTTGATCTGGTGGTAGCCTGAGAAGGCATCCAGGAAACAGAGGAGATCACAGCCGGCGGTGGAGTCCACAATCTGGTCTATCCTTGGCATGGGGTATGGATCCTTGGGGCAGCCTTGTTCACGTCTGTGTAGTCGATGCAGAGCCGGCCTCCTCCATTGGGTTTTGGGACAACCACACCGTTGGAGAGCCAAGTGGGGTGGGCAACTTCTCGAATGATGTCTGCTGCTTTCAGCTTCTCTACTTCTTTGATGATGAACGCTTGCTTCTCGGGGGCTTGTTTCCGCGCTTTTGCTTTACAGGGCGTGCGTCTGGACACACGGCTAAGTGGTGCTCGATCACCTCCCTTGGTACACCGGACATTTCTGACGGAGTCCATGCGAACATGTCAGAATTTGCCCGAAGGAAGGCGACGAGCGCGCTTTCCTATTTGGGAGGCAAGCCAGCGCCTATGGTGACGCTAGCCCCCGAGCCCTCAGCCCCCGAGCCGCTGGTGCTCAGCGACACCTTCTTTGTAGATGCTTGCTCTTGAGTGAACAGTTGTTTCTTCTTCTTGGGCCTCTCGAGAGGCTCCATGTCCTCGTCAGCGGGGAATGCCATGGCAGCGGCCTTGTAGGCGATCTCGACAGCGCGCGTGGCGTCCTGTACGTGACCACGTATGGTGATGGTGCCACCGCTGCCAGGGATCTTGACCATGTTGTAGGCGTGGTGCGTGACGGCCATGAACTTCGCGAGGGCGGGGTAGCCGAGGATGGCGTTGTAGGGCAGGCCAATGTGCGCGACGTCGAAGTCAATTAGCTCGGTGCGGTAGTTCTCCTGCGTGCCAAAAGTGACCGCGAGCCTCACTTGCCCCAGAGGCGAGATTGAGCCGCTGGTGACCCCGGTGAAGGGCCTGGAGGGCATGAGCCACTCGTAGGGCACTTGAAGCGTCTCGAAGGTCTCGACAGAGATGACGTTTAGGCCTGCACCCCCATCAATGAGCGTCTTGCCGACGGCGATGTTGTTGATGGTGGGGGTGCACACCAACGGGAGGGTGCCCACAGTCTTTGTAGACTTGGGGTGATCTTTGGCGTCGAAGGCGATGGTGTACTGGGACCACTTGAGGGGGCGGGACGTCTCGACCCCGGGAAGCGCTGCGTTGAGCTCGCGAGCGAACTGCTTGAACTGGTTGTTCGACTTGGGCGCCTGGGATCCGCCGAGGATGCATGCCATGGCACCCTTGGGGGCCTGGTAGCCTCCAGGCTCTTCGTCGGGCAGATTGTTGTTTTTCTCGGCGGCATTCGCCTGAGTTCCCTGAGGCCTCTGGAAGTTGCCCTTGCGTCCACCTTTGCGGTAACCACGGCCTCTGCCGCGGCCACCGCTGCCTTCTTCTTGCTCACGCTTCTTGCTCAGCTGCTTGAGGTCATAGCAGTTCTCCGTCGCATGGCCGCGCCTGTTGTGGTAGATGCAGAACGGGCGGTTGTCCACCTTTTCTTGCCAGCCTCTGGAGAGTCCTCGCGAACATGCTTGGCGTCGGGTTCAGCTGCCAGGACTGCGGTAGGCTTGCGCTTTATCTCGTCACGCCTCTTCTGGGTCTTGGATCCCTCGACAGGGTCGTCTGTCGAGCCCACCTTGACGAAGAGGAGCCCTTCCTCTGCCTTGGCGCATTGTCTGCGATGTCGAAGAGCTTCACCACGGAGGAGAGGGTATCATGGATGCCGAGCTTCTCGAGCATCCTGTGGTTGGTGACGCCCTCTCTGAAGGCCGCAATGACGTGCGAGTCCGGGATGTTCGGGATCTTGTTGCGGACTTGGCTGAAGCGCTGGATGTACCTGCGGAGGGTCTCGCCAGGCTTCTGGCGCACAGCTCGCAGGTCGTTGTAGGTGAGGGCGCGCTCGTACGTGCCCTTGAAGTTCGCAACGAACTGCTGGCAGAGCTCCTCCCACGAGTCAATGGAGTCCTCGGGAAGGTTCAGGAGCCACGACAAGGCGGAATCCTTGAGAGCGTGGGAGAACCAGTTGGCCATGACCTTGTCGTCTCCCCCCGCAGCTTGGATGGAGGTGGTGTAGAGCTGCAAGAACTCGATGGGGTTGTTCGTGCCGTCGTAGCCCTTGGGTAGGTCAGGCCTGAACTTCTGTGGCCAGACGACGCGACGCAGGTTGCGGGTGAAGGCCGCGCAACCTGTGGCGTACGAGGCGATGCCACCCTGAAGAGCACGGCGGTTCTGTCGCCCTGCTTGGCCGATTTCCTCGACGATGCGCTTCTGGAGGTCCTTCTGGCGCTCCATTTCCACCCGCGCGTCTGGGGGTGTCCGCTGCACGATTTGACAATCGCGCGGCGAAGACGCGTGGGATGCGGCCTTGTGCGCCGCGGCTGGAGGCGGACCTGGCGGAGGCGGCGGCGGAGGTGCGCCATGCGCGGTGGTTCCAGCGCGTCCGGAGTTGTGGTGCACCAGAGAGCGCGACGCCGCAGGAGCAGCGCGCGGTGCCGCCGCAATGTCGACGAGGTGCTGAGGCGGCCGAGCCAGTTGTCGTGCGCCTCAGCTGTGGGACGGTAGCGGAAGAGTTCCGCGGCCATGAGCAGCGCGGTGTTTGGGCTGGGCGCTGGACGCCCAAGAGTGGAGGCGCTGTGGCGCTGGGACGGGTGCGAGGACTCAGCGTCCTCGCCGTGCCCGTGGTCGACGTCGTCGTCGAAGCGGTCGTCGTGGTGGCCGTCGTCGTCCTCGGGGTGCTCCACCCGCGGTTCAGCGGTGTTGCGCCCCGTGGCACGGCTGGCGCGGGGACGGCCGCGAGGGTTGGTGGTGTTGGCAGCGGGCTCGGTGGTTGCCCTGCCTGACGCCCGCCGGGTGGCGCGAGCTGCGCGAGTGTCCGCCATGGTGCAGAGGTCGATGAAGGTTGAAGACGCGCCTCAGCCCCCTACCTGGCGCGCCAATTGTCGGAGAATGACTCCCACGAAACAGGGATAGTCAAGCTCACGAAGAGAGTTCGTGTAAGGGGCTGAACACGTTGGTCAAACAACCCTCAACCTGCACGGCGACGGTGCTCGTCGAGCAAGTGGAGGGACATCACGACAGAGATGAACACCAGCCCGTACCCAGGTTCACGGCCCTCGTGTGGAGGTAATACCGCTACTCCTGCTTGTCTGTATTGCACTGCTTGTAGAGGTTACAGTACAATGAGCTTGCCGAGGGCTCTCTTTTGGCAATGGTGTACACAAGGAAGGGAAGCAATGGTCTTCTTCTTCCTTGCGCGTAAGTGGCTATGCTGGAATGAGAATGCGATCCCTTGCTACGGTGCACCTCGTCCTCCTTTTATAGGCGCCCCGTGCTCCTCCTTGCACTCGCACTGTGGTAGGGCTGTCACGTGGCGCAGAAGGTGGAGCGCGGTGCATCGCAGCCCGGTGTCCATGGACGCGGTCCATGAGCGTAAAGCTGACTCCTGTAGCAGAGTACCCACCGTCCATGCAGGACGGCCAGCTGGGGCCGCAGAGGAACGTGGGGGTGCCCACGGTGACGTTGGCCTTGGAGCGTAGCGCCGGCCGGTCCCCTTATCACCAAAGAGGAAATCCTTGTAGTCCGGAGCGGGTGGCACAGCTTTATTGACCCCTTTAATCACCAAAATGGCAACTGCGGCGTCGTCGTCACCGCGCGCAGGGGCGCGCGTCACTCTGCGGCCGCTGCAGAGCCCATGTGCGCTCTGCAGAGGTTGCTTTGCAGCGAAGCGATCTCCACGAGGGCTTGGACGCCCTGTAGAGAATTCGGCGTTGACCTCTCCCCAGGGGAGATTTCCTTGAAGAGGGGGCAGCAGTGGATATGGCCTCCGCAGGCCTCTGCTGCCTCAAATGCCCTCGCGAGGCAATGAGCCTCGCGAGGCTCTCCAGGCCGTAGGCTTGGTCCTTAGCGAAAATTCGCCATCAAGTGTCGAGGGCCGTAGAGGACAGGCCCAACACACCCTGGATTTCACTGGGCCGACATTCTTCTTGTTATACTTGGACTTGATCTTAATATTGGAGTTGAATCCAAGTCCACTCTTGTCATTGGGGCGTCTTTGAGCACTCAACATATTGTCAAGTGTAGAATCCCCAACATGACGCTTTTCCAAGTCTTTCTTCAAAGAAGTGACTTGGGCCTTAAGCTCATTTAATTCCTCTACATGGTTAGTATCAACAAAAACACTAGAGGAAGTAGAAGCTTCATTGTTAGAGCAACAAGGCAAGGAAAGTAATTCATCACAAGATGTAGCAACATTGTGAGTGGATGAATTACTAGGACTAGCACAAGACAATATAGCATTTCTAGTAGAAGTTGTGCCATTGTCCACATGAGGCTCACAAGATGTTACCTTTGACATAATAGCCTCATGAGCTAACTTTAGCTTAGCATAGGATGCTAGAAGATCATCATTAGAGCTAGATAGCTTTTCATGACTTTCTTCCAATTTCCTATACTTGCTAGTTAGCAACTCAAGTTGAGCCCTTAGCTCAACATTCTCCTTCAAGATAGATGCTTCACAAGAAGTGTTAGTAGCACAAGCATCATCAATATTAGAAATGGAAGAAGACAACTTGGCTAGCTCATCATTTTTAGATAGTTGAGTTTGGAGTTGATCATGAGACTTGATAAGGAGAGAGTGTTCACTTTCTAAAGCCTTGTGGGCTTTGTCAAGTTTCTCTATATCCTCAATTAGTCTAGCATTGCCAACACCAAATTCAACTTTTTCCTTTTTAAGCACTTTATATTTAGCAATAGCATGATCTCTTTCCTTAATGATTTTAGCAATAATAAGATCATTTGATTCATCAAGAGATTCAAGTTTCTCTTCAAGAGACACTCGAAGCTCTTGCCCTTCCTCAAGGGCATTCATTAAGGATGCCTTTTCATCAGCATCCTCTCTCTCAATTTGACATTTCTCGAGAAATTGAGTTTCCAAGTCCTCAATGATTTCCCTACTCTTAATAGCATAAACAATGATTTCACTTAGAGGAGGGATAGATTTGCTACCTTTGGGGAGAGCACCAAATACCATCTCACCCTTCTTTGTTATGGACTCAACATCCATAAGCGCTCCATGAGAATCCCCATCCACATCATCACAAGATGTAGAGGGTTCCAAAGGTGGAGACACCTTTGAATCCTTAGCCATAAGGCAAAAATGAGTAGTGGGCAAAGATGGTGAAGAAATACTTGAAGCACCATTGAGATCCACGTCTTGTTCCAACAAATGTTGTGATTCCTCTACATTGTTAGCCACACAAGAAATAGAGGATATGGAAGTATTGTTTTCATGGCAACAAGACGAATGAAGCATATCATCATGAGATTTAGTTAAACAACTATTACATGATATGCAAGGACTAGCAACACTAGCATGTAAAATATTTGTAGTGCTAGAAGTGTTTAAGTCCAAAGATAGATCATTGCAATGAGATAGAGATGAAGTATAGTCAATAGAATATTCACCATCAACAAAAGCAATTTCTATCACCACTCACCATATCATTACCTTGTGTCAAAACACATGTTGATGAAGTGGAAGAAGATGTGAACTCATCACGGCCGGAAGTGGAAGGAGAACAATCATCCTCAATAATGTTGGACACTTCATAGATATCTTGAAGCTTGGTCCATAGCTCATGAGCGTTCCGAAAAGGCATGATTGATGCAAGAACTACATCGCTCAAAACACATATGAGACAATTAGATACACGAGTATCGAGATAAGAGTTTTCCTCATCCTATAAAGATAGCTTTTGGAAATCCATTGGAGGAGAAAAACCCATATCTACAATTCTCTTAAAATTTGGGTTTATGTCCCTAACAAGGTTAAGCATGCGAATTTTCCAAACATCATAATTTGCACCAACAACTTATGCTAAGCAAGACAAGCAACAAGGTGATAGCAATATAGAATACTTCAAGCACGAAGGCTATCACAAAGTAAATTGCATAAGTAAAAAGCTCGGGTATAGAAATAACCGAGGCACGCGGAGACAAGGATGTATTCCCGAGTTCCTCCTTGGTAAGGGAGTACGTCTCGTTGGAGAGGTGTGAACCAACACAATGGTTCAACAACCACAAAGGTTTCACCTTCTTCTCCGATGAACCGCACCACAAAGGTTTGGCTCACCTTCCACTATCGGAATCCTTCGAGGCGAAAATCCGGAGCCTTTCAACAACGATCCGGGGCACAACCCACAACGGGATTGGGGGCTCCCGAACAGTTACAAGTGACCACACAAGGGTCTCAACCACCACACGAGCGTCTAGGGTCCAAAGACCCAAGAGTAACAAGTTCACAAGCTTTCAACTTCCACGAATCCTCGTGGAGAGCACAAACCGATGCAACGAAGCAATGGCAAGAGCACAAGGCTCAAATCCTTCACTCTTGAATCCCACCACAAGCAACTAATGCTTATGGGGGGAGAAGAGAGGAAGAACAACGAAGAACACAACAAATGGAACTTCAAGATCAAGATCTACTAGGTTCCCCTCACTTAGAGGAGGAATGGATTGGATGAATATGTAGATCTAGATCTCCTCTCAATTTCCCTCAAAGATATGCAAGAATCATGGGAGGGATTGAGAGGAAGGCAAGCTTTTAAAAGGTCAACAATGGAGGAGAGAGGGGAAAAACTTGCTCAAAACGTGTTGTAACCGTTGGGAAAGAAGCCCCTTTAAATAGGTCACCCGAAACCAACCGTTATGCCCAGAAACTGCGAGCCCGGCCTGGGAGCCGGTTTGGCCGGCCTAGAAACCGGCCAACCACCCGACCCGACCGGTCTGGCCGGCCTGGGGGCTGGCCAGACAGACAAGACCGATAAAAGTGCAATATCTTTTTCATCCGGACTCCGATTTCGATGATCTTGGGCTCGTTGGAATCGTAACGAAGAGCTTTATAAGATCATGCGGAGAAACATCATAGTCCAACAATGGAGGATAAAACCAAATGGGGAAAGGTTGGACCTCTCGATAAAAGAACAACCGATAAAACCTCCAAACCAAAACCGCAATATGTTTCTCATCCGGACTCCGTTTTCTATAATCTTGGGCTTGTTAGAATACTCACAAGCTCTGCAAGATCATGCATATACACATCATAGTCCATCATGTGAGGAGGAAACCAAAGTAGAGAGTTTGACCTCTCTTAGAAAAGACAAACCGGTAAAACCTCGAACATCAAAAACGCAATAAGATATACAAATGAAATTCATTTTTGATGAACTAGAGCTTGGTATGGAGATGAACACAAGCTCTAGATTCTCACATGGATAAAAGCCAAATAAAAACCAAGAAAGATGATATGCCAAAAATGCAAAGGTTTGAGCTCTCCACAAAGATGCGATCAAGTTACTCACTTGAGAGCCCCGGCCTCTTGATAGTACGCCGTCTATCCTATAACCCGGTCTCCCACTAACACCGTGAGACCGGTAAAATAGAAAACCTATCAAGATCATACCTTTGCCTTGCGCATTCCACTTGAGCTCGATGATGACGATCTTGACTCTCTCAAGTTGGAACACCTTTCTTGATTGTGCTTGCTAGCACATGCTTGATGAATACTTCTCCAAATGCTCCCACATACTCCATTATGGGAAAGCCTCGCTAAGCTCCGTCTTCATGTAACCACTTGTGCTTCATATTCTTCTCTTGATATAGATGATGGCTTGGAGATAAACAAGAAGTTCACTCAATCTTCTTTTCCAAGCCATGCTTGCAATAAGCTCAACTCTACACATGACCATTCTTCATATAAACCCTTGAATAGAGCTTTGATCATCATGTAATCTTCTAGAGTCCAACACATGAACTCCAATCTTCTTCATGGACAGGATCTATAAAGATATCTCAATACAAACATTAGTCCATAAGGATTGTCATTAATTACCAAAACCACGCATGGGGCAACACATGCACTTTCAACCATGAAGAAAGTTGCAAATCATCCAATGCAATGACACAAGGTGTTGTCCGACGCGGTGTGGGCTCATAGGATCTCAAGGCACCGTGCGACTAATTAAGGTAACACCATATGAACCAGTATACGAACAAGAGGCCGTTTTACCCTTATAAGTAAATATGGCCGCCTTGAGGTTCACAAGGCAGAAAAATTTATCGGCTAAGGATTATTACGGTCTGATAATAGACAACATCGATGAAGTAGCCAACGGCGTTTGATAGCCTTGCGGTACATAGAGAAGGAGAAATTACGGATAGCCAAAGCCTGCAACAAGAAGATCCGACTAAACAATTTCCAAGTCGGCGACGTGGTCTAGAAAGTGATGCTCCAAGTTGGCTCGAGGAGTCGGAAATTTGGAAAATGTTCACTGAGTTGGGATGAACCGCTCTGACTCACAAGGATATTGCCCCGACAACTCTTATCTAGTGGAGTCATTGGAGGGGCACATGTTACCCCATGATATCAAATGGTAGATCTCTCGAGAAATTCCGTCCGAGCGTGTGGTAGTTTGCCTAAGCTGCACATTTGACCGATATGCATATGTCGCCCTTAGCACATATGGTCGATGAGCTTAGCATCGCCTTTGGCCGAGTCTATACATGTTATTTTCAGACATGCAAGCTCTGCAAAAAATCAGGGGCATGTGTTCGCACTCTTTTTTTGGCCGATTGCCAATGTACAGTGAGATTCTAAAGACGAACAGAAACCCGAGTGGACACATTTGAGTTGAAACCGGAAGCAGGAGGAAGTAAGCATGGAGCAGCATCTGGACACGATAAAAACATGCAAAATGTGAAGGTCAGAAGATGCAAGTCGCCAGTGCCAACCGACACAATGTAGTAAAGGTCAGAAGCAGGAGGTGGCTCAAGCTCAAAGACCAGGATGAAATCGGCACCAACTCGAGCGAGGTGTTCATTTCGACGAGACTGGGAGGCTAGCCCACTTGTGAAGGCCCAATTCAGCCTGCTAAGGACTGGCTTGGGCACGACGATGGATGCATTGAAAAGATTAGCTCTAACACGGAAGAAAAGTTGACCCAACTCAAGGTAAGCAGGACACTCTTGGAGTCCGATTCCGGTACATAGCCGGAGACCTGCCTATTTAGCGTAGAGTATAAGTTGTACCTATATTAAAAATGGGGCAGGGCTAGCTTCGGTAACCCGTGCCCCCGGTCGATTTTCTGACAGCGCCTGTCGGAACGGAGCGGATGGGGGAGGAGACTTGTACGCACTGGAAAGGAGGGATATTGAAGCACCGTCACCGCACCACCAGAGAGGAGAGCGAAGGAGAGCGCCGCCGCCACCACCGGATTCAGCCACGACTACCTTCATCTCCCCCGCCGCCGGCACCGGCCGAACCGCCAGCCTCCCCGCCCGCGGCCGACGCGGTGCCGTGGCGCCTCGCCACCCCACCTGCCCCAATCTCTCCCTTCGACGGTCTGCCGTCACCCCAACCATCCCTCTAAACTCCACCATCACCGGCGCCGGCAAACTGAACCCCCTACGATTAAGTTTCTTCCTCGCCTCCGCTGGCGCCGCCGCTACCGCGTCGTGCGTCGCTTCCGGCGAGGTTCAGGCTTGCCGTCACCGTCTCCACCGCGGCCAACATGGTCACCTGGAAGGAGCCGGTTCGTAAAAATGTATACAGTAGACCATGACTCACATGGGAAGTTCAGCCGCACTACATAATGTAAGTGTGATGACCGATTATAGTTTAACCACACAAATCAATCAATCGTACCATCAATTCAATGTATGATTATCCTCTCTCTTTGTCCCTGCTTCCGTTCATCGGTAACTCCATTACCCCAAGTTTGGCTCGTTGACCGACAACCGAGTTAGGAACGAAAAAAATCGATCTACCGCAACCAATCCTCGTCATGAGCCCTGGCTGGGTTCCTTCCGGGCGAGTGGGCATCTAGTTTAAAAAGGGCAAATGTCTTGCGTATCGTCAGATGGCCACCCACTGAAGTTTGCGGTGTGATACATCCAAAACGTATTTATAATTTTTGATTGTTTCATGCTACTTTTATATCATTGTTACATACTTATATAATGATTTAATATCATTTTGTGGCATTTTCATGAACTAACCTATTAACAAGATGCCCAGTGCCAGTTCCAGTTTTCTACTGTTTTTGTATTTAAGAAAAGCTAGTAAGAAAATATTCTCGAAATTGGACCAGTACAAAGATTTTTTTATCGGAGGGAACACACACGAGACCAAAGGGCGGCGCAAGGGGCCACCCGAGGGCCCCAGACGGGTGCCAGACGCGGGCCCTGTAGCACCCACGTGGGCTACCCGCCTGGGAGCCTCGGGGGAGACACGGGAGTAGTCCCACTTTGGGGCTGAGGGCTTGTACCTGTAGCTATGTGGTTATTTATCTCTCCCATGGTGTGATCGTGATTGTGATCATGAGTTTTGTTAATATAGTTGAATCATATGATGTTCGCCCCACTATTCCCTTTATGTAATGGATATGATGTTGCTCACTTGATGATATCTAGTATAATTTCTGGAGCCCGTGGTGACAATGGGGAGACTATGAATAAGCGATTAGAGGGATATTTATCATGAGTATGTCCTTCTTTGTTGGATTTAATAATGGAATCATGAAGTTTCTTGATGATTGTGTTTAGTACAATTTCCTTATAATATGAGAGTGACAATGGATATATGGGAAAGACAGTATTCAAGAGATGTTTGTGGTGTTTGTTAGTACGATCTTTGGATGCTCATTGTGACAGGGTGGGGTTATCCATAGATGAGTATGAACTTTAAGGCGTGCTTTTGTAGCCCTACGCAATTCTCATCCTGTTTCGATCCATAGCTGAGTAAACTCGGAGTAACGATTACCATGCATGCTTTCAGAGGGCTTTATCATTTGTTTAATTATGTTAATGATGTTAAGAGTTAGTCACTAGTGAAAGTATGATCCCTAGGACTTGTTTCAAGCATTGATATACCTTTTTAGTCACTTTTATCACTTGTTACCTTGCTGCCATTTTTATTTCAGATTACAAATACTTGCTTTATCACCAATATTACTTGCCTTTTACCATCTCTTGGCCGAACGAGTGCTCCTATACAATTAACCATTGTAATAGGTGTGTTGGGGACACAATAGACTTCTTGTATGTTAGTTGCAGGATTGTTCGAGAGGGATACATTCATCTTGCAACTCCCTGTGTTCGATAAACTTTTGGTCATTCACTTAAGAAAAACTTGCTGCTGTCATACAAAGCTCTGCGCTTGGAGGCCCAACAAGCCTATAAGAATATAAGCCTGTAGTAGATATCATCGCGGTGCATATCCCCTGACTTTGAGTGTATAAGTGGATGTGTTCGTTGTAGATGTCAGCACCATCAGTGATGGGTCACCCGATCTCTTTGCTAATTGGCACCTTATCCAACAAATTAAGGTTATCCAACAAATTAAGGACATGATAATGTATCTGCATGAAATGAAGTCCGAGAAGGTGCGGAAGGGGCGAGTAAGGGTGTGACATATAGATTTTTTTATTTGGTACGCGTGAGTCAAATGGGTGTTTAGCGAGGGAATGCCTCCCTGCATGGCCGCACTTATCGGAATCGACTATAAAAATGTTATTACCTACTTAATAAAGTCCATTGTTTTCCCTAACAAAAAAGTGAGTACAATGTATAGTTTGAGGCCCTTATTCCACATGTGTCTCGGGTACCGATGCCACTTTATTATATTATAATATTATATTATATATATTTGGTGTTATTCATAAAATATTTTCTTGCACAAATCTATAGTAATAAACAAAGTAGAAAACTACACATCACAAGTTAGAATCTCACAAAATTATAGTCTAGGGGCATTTACTCAAGAGTTTATTTGCATCATAATCTCTACTATATAATACTAGTCGTCAACCCGTGCATCCGCACGGGCTTTTATATCAAAAAACATATGTTAGTACTAACTATGATATGATATCTAAGAATCACATGAGGAATCATCGGTGTAGCGCATTTCTTTTACCGTCTGAATTCTTATTGCATCAAGTGAAAACCGGACACATATTATACTCTCAATTTTAGCCCATTTTCAGAGTATTTAAACCATACTATTGGACGATAGTCACTATATGGAAAAAGCTAGTAGACATATATGATGAACCACTATGTTAAGTATGGAGGCTGGTCAAAATTATCTACCATATAGATACATGCCAAGAATAGACAAACCTGATTTGGTTGCACAACTTTTGATAATAGAGTACTATTTTTTGGCTCACATTTTATACTCCTGGTTGCACCGTACCTAAAAAAAATCTATAGGCACATTTGGAAGATTTAATTCATAAACGAAACTTGGATCTGGAAGAAATACGTGATTACGAAGTTGTGCCATTCTCAAGAGATCAACCCTTCTAAGATAATATTACCATGTCAACAACACCTCCCAAGTGAGTTGCAGAAAAATATGTGTAGATCTCTAAAAGAACATACCTTCATGGCACTTCCATTGTCCCAAGTTCCAAGAACTTCAAAGGCAGAAGATTAGGAAAATAAGGTAAACATAAGTTGTCGGGCTTCCGGAAAACTTGGCATGAAATGCTTAAAGTATAGTTATTCGTGAAACACGTCACTTGCATAAAGACATTTGGACAGTTCATACAACAAATATTGGGCATGCGCGTTATGCCCATCTTATTTTACTCCGCATATGTTCATTTTTAGTCTTGGCATATCCATGCCAAGGAAAAAGTAATCAATGGATTACATAAAATATAAGATTATTTAATTAATAACAGTTAGAAACAACATCATCTGACCATAAGAAGAAATATGATTGAGAAAAATAGTAGGCTTTGAGCCCTCTATTTTCTATTAAATCTATGAAGGGATAAGAGAATTATTTACTGTTACATAAACTACATATCAGAAAGAAAAACGTAAACGTAAATGTTGTAAGTTTACTTGTGCTACAGCAATGCTTAAATTAAATAGCAGCATCATAAGAACGTAGAGGTAAAAAACAGTGAAATATACACCAATGAGCGCCTGATCTAGAAGCTTTCGCCTGCTCATTTCTAATCACATGGATTATAGAAAGTTTCCCGGAAATGCTTTCCTAAAAGACATGCAGAGACCCAACCAAAAATATATAGGGAACTAATAGAATATACCTTTTATATATTACAAAAAAATGCATGTCACATTTAAAATTTACATGCTAAGACAATATGCTTCTAGTATCGACAATGAGATAGAAATTAACTCACTCAGTATCAAAAACGCCAATGCCTGGGGAGCTACTGTTTATCCTCTTAAAAGGAGGCTTCCAGGTAAGGAAGCCTGTAGGTGATTCATCATGTTCATTATAATTAAAACTGAGCTCAACAAAAAGAGAATTAAACCTTTGTGAAGATGAGCCAAGAAGGAAAGAAAAAAGACAGTTAATTTAAGTAAACTGCTATTGCACTAAATAAACCTAGTACTGTCATAGCAATTTGGTTTGTATTGAATAATGCAACAATTGACATTATGGGATATAATGTGCATACTTGTCAAAGAAGCAGGCGTCCAAATGATTGTCAATCTAGGAGCAACGGATTTTTGTGTTGTCATACAGACAAATGTCCTGAGAAGCCAAGGAAAAGAAAAATAATTGAATCTGAAAAATATTAGCCTCGACTTAGTTCAAGAAATCAGCAAAATATTTAATAGTACTTCCAGAATAAGATATGTGTATCAAACAAACTTGTGCACTGTTTTACATGTTTTCTACTACCAGTGTTTCTATAGTGTACTACTGAGCGGAGAAACAACTATAAACACCTCAGCCTTTCTTCTCCGTGTGTGCCAAAAGCGGCAGACTACAGGCCAAGTACATAGTAATGGAGCTCCTATCATCGATGTACTGATAACCATTTATGATTATTTATTTCTATTTGTTTACATGGACAAAAAGAGGCATGATTATATTATCAAGTAGCACTATCAGTTCTTTTAAGTCATGCACTTGCTTCCTTTTCTAGTTCCCTGACCACTTTCTTAGATTGATGTCTATATGCCACAAATCGAAAAGAGGCTGGCCTAAAAAATTGTCAAAAAGGTGCAAAAGGAAAAGTTTCTGTAAGCAATACAGGTTGAGAATATCTCTCTTAAGGATTACTAAAAAGATCTTAGTTGCTATCAATCCACCAAAAATCGAACATATCTTCTTTGGTGAATGCAAACTCACAAAACAAACGGAAGAGTTTCACTGAAATTCAGTCATTCATGTCACATGCAACAGAAACTGCATAAGTAGGTGAATGCATGGTTGGTAAAACTAAAAGTGCTGGAAAAATATGTTCTACTGAATGCTTTGGCTTTAAAGAGAAGAGAGCGGTTTGGTTACCTCATATCAGCGACACATATGAGATCCTAGTAGAGGGCACTTGACCAACTCTGCAGGTGCAAGCCACCCAAGGCTCAGTGTACTTCGTCGGGGTTGTGCAAACTTCAGTCGTCGCTTCCGCGCAGGCGCACAATCAGCACAATGGATGAACCTTTTTATTTTACTATAGAAACAGTTTCTTAAATCAGTGGGTTCTTTTACTATAGCTTACACATTCTTTAGCAGATTATAATTGCACATCAAGAATCATTGTGTTTATTAAAAGTATGCAACGTAAAGAAAATCCAACATGACACTTTTGCACCAAGTGGAGATCTCCAGCAACCTTTAAACTGTCGATCATTATTCACAGATCGACACAAAGTACATGGAAGGAAGCTGCCAATATGTAGTAAATTGCAGAGGAATGAATTGTATAATTTCGTTCTATAGAACCACTGCCCAAAATTTGACCTGATGATTCGATATGTTGACCTTCGACCACTGTTCCCCAGCAGACCACATCTCAACTGTACACCAAAACTGCAATAAGCATCCGATGAAGGCCACGACTATTATGGCGATGAGTAACTGCAAAATTTCTTTGATTTGGACATGATTTACGGATGCTAACACAGGTAAATTTGCACATATATGCAGTAAAAGCCTCAGTACAACCTGGAGAGATAAGAGGACATGACCAAGGAAGCTGAGCATTCAAATTTGATACATATAATTTATAGAAAGAACAGTACGCCACAACATATTAATACAATAATACCTGCAGTTAAATCTATCAAATTTGGCACAATTGTTTTTGCAGCTCAACAATCATCCATCAGTGCACCTTGTGTCTGCATGAACATCCAACTACTTCTATAAGAATCGCATGTATGGTAGTAGGAACAGTAGTAGATAGGAATAAATATTGCACCATAGTTCTTGATATTGATAACTAACAACGAAATTCTCAGTAAACCTACGTGTAGGACAACAGTAAGCTATACAACGGGACTCCCAAGATCGATTTGTCAAACACCTGAACTGCAAGTCTGAATCATCTAGCCCAGCAGCACGTCCCCTTGGACCCTCACGGCATGGGACCTCAGGCTGCTTGCAAGAGGTGCATCTTGATTGGAGATTCTTTGCCACGACGCCAGCGACAGGAGCTTAGTTTCTTGTTTCACGTCGTCGCATAATCACGGCCGTGACACCATGTAGCCTTTGAACACAGAGCCGTACAGAACCGGACCTTGGGCTGCTATAGGAGATGGAGTAGATCGGGAAACCGGAAGCCGACGGCAGAGACGGAGGAGCGAAGGGTCGATCTGCGTCAGGGTCATGCGTCCGTGGCCGCTATGGAGAAACCATCTCCAAGTTGGAGACGTGCTAGGGCAGGTTTTTTAGATTATTTAGACGGCAGGGGAGGCGTGCGTGATGTGGAACTCATCTTTTAATCTTACGGCTATGGATAGCTGGCGACACCATCCGATGGCTGAATTTACCTTTTACGTGAGGATTAACTTGGAGCTTTCTACGGTGCCTCCAATTAGTAAATCTCTACTATATAATATAGCTAGAGGTGATGGTTGGTACGTTTTTTGGTTTCCGATTGTACCCCTGTGTTCTCAGAAATATTACCCACCACTGCCACTTATAAGTCATACCGGTTCGTTTTTTTTTTCTTTTCCCCGTCGTTTGCCGTTTGGGCATAACCTAGACGAATCGTCTTCCCGGCCTGCTTCCCAACCATCCCCATCGCGGGCGCCGCCACCTCCATGTTCGACCTCCGCCAGCGCCGCCACATAAAGCTCGCCGCCGCCGTCGTTGGCCGACCTCGTCCCCGTCTTCTCCGGCCGACCTTCTCCCCGCCGTCCTCGCGCATCCCGTCTCGATCTGGATTCCGTCCCCGCCGACCTTGTCCCCGCCGTCCTCGCCGTCCCTGCCGTCCTGGTCCGACCCTAGCCGCCCAGATCACCTCGTCCCCAACAGCCGCCGCCGGTCAACGCCCTGCTGCCGCTGCTCCTTTCCGTGCTGCCGCCATCCATCCTGATGCAATTTTCTGTCACCGATGCTTGTATACTGCTGCTGCTCGTTTCCTTTCTGTCACCGATTGATTTTTATTTTGCTATGTACTGATGCTTGTACTGATGCATAGATGGTAGTGTACCGGAAACCTTGTACTGATTCCACCGATGTGGTGCGTATATGCATGAATATTATGTTCTACTCCGTATATGCTTGTGCATGTACACTGTCATTCAAATGAAATGGTCAATTTACTACTCGTGTAGTTTTTTGGTTTAGCTTATATACGTAAATCATGATGGATATTTTGTCCCCATCAGGTCTATTTTGAACCTGACGAAGTTCATGCATGCATTGTCACCTGTGGAGGATTGTGCCCTGGACTTAACACTGTGATTAGGGAAATTGTATGTGGCTTATCTGACATGTATGGTGTCACAAAGATCCTTGGAATTCAGGTAAGTCACTGCTCAATAGATTGCACCACAAAGCCCACGCTAATTACCCAGAGGATATTCGTTGTTGGTATCCTGGAAATAACTGGTGCATGCTTTCATTGTTTCTGTTACAACTATCCAGTCATATCAACCTGATAATCAGGAAGATGCACCATGCCAGTTCGGGGATTCAACATCTTTTTAACGAAACATTATCACAATTGTCACCCTGGTTAAGTGCTATAAATCTGTAGAAACTTCTTTTCACTTCGAAACTATTGTGCAACAAGTTTGATATGTGGCAGTAGGCAAGAACAAAGGCCTCATAAGAAACCGAGATTAGCTATAATATTGGTGCATGCTCTCACTTCTGATATTATGATTTTCTTCTGTAGGGTGGGTATCGAGGTTTCTATGCTCAGAACACTATCGATTTGACTCCAAAGAGTGTAAATGATATTCACAAAAGAGGTGGTAATCACGAGGAGGCCATGACACCATGAAGATTGTTGACAGCATTCAGTACCGTGGTATAAATCAGGTGAAGTAAATACCACATTTCAACCATTTTTCCTTCTCCGTCTTCTTGGACCACTTTGTTATACCCTTAGCATCATTAAAGTTTTGCCAAGAGTAGACATTAAAGTTGCGTGTTGGTTCCACTATTTTGCTTTTTTGTCCAGGTCTATGTTATTGGTGGCGATGGCAGTCAAAGGGGTGCAGGAGTAATTTTTGAAGTAAGCACAGTTGTAAGGGCCCTTTTGTTTGGGCTGGCTGTGGCTGGCTGTGGCTGGCTGTGGGTGCTGTGCAGAAAAGTGCTGTCCAGGGAAGCTGGCTTTTTTCAGTGGAGGTCTTTGGCAATCTAGCTGGCTGTCTGACTGTAGATTGTGAAATTGTCTGAAACACCCCTTGTATAGTCATCAGAGTTGTTTTGTTGCTGCTCTCACGCATAATAAATAACATATGCATATAAAATTCTTATATTCTTATACAGTATACATAAATTATATTAATCCAAAATACTTTTCATTACATTATACTAATACATATCACTGTTCCTTGCACGGGTAGATTTATATCATTATTCCTCACAACTTTTATTTTGTAACTTTTTTGTTTTGACACACATATTGATTTTTTTTTGTCTCAGTACTGTGTTTTACTACGGATGATAGAGAAAATATTTATATTTCTTTCAAAACAAAAAAGTTACAACGTAAAAGTTGTGGGAAATGGTTAGATACATCTACTCGTGAAAGGAAATTTCAAACGGTCGACTGAGTGCGACGAATTTGACAAAATTCGCCGAAATATTGTGAGAATTTCGATCCAAAATTAAGAAGTTAGAGTCGACCAAACTCAAAACCGATCACGGGAATGGAACCTACTCATCGATACACATATATTTCATATATATTTTATTTCAAATCAAGGTACCTAACTAGTTGTTACATGGATCATCCAACGAACTGGGAACGAACTGGGAAGGAACTGGGAAACCAACTGGGAATGGCAGTTTCCTGTAATTATGATGGCTACGTACCGGTTCGGTAAGTGGAAAAGCTCGGGAAGCAGGTGGAAGCAGCTCGGGACGTGCTTTTTTCCGTATGAAGCAATCAGACTGGCTTCGGTCGAAGCCTGCCGCCACCGCTATGCCCTTTGGCTGGTTCGAGCAGCTTTTTTCCGTGAAAAGCTCTGGGAAGCCGAAACAAAAGGGCCCTAAATCAGCCAAGAGTGCTTTTTTGGGTTATTGATAATAGATCTTACTGTCAACATTTGACTTATTTATAATATCCCTTGCAACTTATAATTTGAATTAAAATGGTATATAATATTCAATCTAATTAATGTTGTTCTACAAAGATTGCTGAAACATGTCTGTAAGTGTGCTGTGTACCGGAATCTTAATGCAGGAGGTTAGAAGACGTGGTCTCAAAGTTGCTGTTGCTGGCATTCCTAAGACTATTGATAACGACATCCCAGTAATACACTGTTCCATGTTATAGCAATATTATGGTGAAATCACATACTTCCTGTGTAGCCCTGACTCCACTGCTGCCTTGTTTCAGGTAATTGATAAGTCATTTGGTTTCGACAGTGCAGTCGAGGAGGCTCAACGTGCAGTAAACGCGGCTCATGTGGAAGCTGGAAGTGCTGAGAATGGTATTGGACTGGTAAAGCTAATGGGTCGATACAGTGGTAAGTTTATAATTATTTACTGTATACTTTGACACAATATGGCATGGTATAATTGCGTTCTTTCATACATTTAGCTGAAAAAGGTGCATCTTTATAGAAAATTCTGAAAGGAGCATCTTTAACGAAATTCCGGTGCTACCATTGGAACAGTTGGATAATTTGCTGTTATTAACTGTTTCCTGTTAAGTTCCGCTACTACTTATTGCTCTTAACAAGGTTGCCAAACAGTCACACTGGGAAAAGCAACTTTCCCTGCACAGCGGCTTTCTCTGCACAGCAGCCCAGCCAGCCACAGCTAGACAGCCACAGCCCAAACAAACACCCCTAAAATAGACGGTTCGTTATTACCTGATGTGCCGCCCGGTCGTGCCCACCCCTCCCCTGCCGGATCTGGGCAGGTAGGCACCGGATGCGGCACCACACCCAGCTCCCGTCCGTCATCGACAATAGCAGGACTGGTCCTCAACGCAAGAACGAACCGCGTGGCGGCGGACCAGGCCTAGCGCTTTAGCGGAAGAGATCCAGGGCAGCGACAACCGAAGCAAAGGCACATCTGCTAGGAGGGGCGGTGAATCTCACGTCAAAGGTGAATGGAGGCTAGCTGTGTAGTAGAGATAGACGAATTGGGGGAATCGGGAGCGATGCTGCGTGTTAAAGGTGATGAATAAGGAAGAGATATGGGGATCTTTTGGCCTAGCTCGCGGGAAGGAGATAAGTCGAGGGCAGGTCGGGTGCATCCGCACTGTGGACCTGTGGTCTCACTCCATGGCTGGCCTAAGCAGCAGCAGAGGCGCAAGCATATGGAAAGGAAAGGGTCCATACGGAAAGGAAAGGGTCCTAGCAATTAGCATACGCGGAGGACTGCTGCTATGAATTCTAGAGGATTTGATTCAAGAAGCAGACCTGGGTCGTGCTCTCATGCCGCCGCGTCTGGCTCACCTCACAATTCACAAAGCTCCTCAGAGTTATACCAGCGGCACGCCAGGTTATGAAGCTCCTCTTGTCTTCCCAAATTGGTTTCTCTAATTGCGCCAACGGCAAGACTAATTTGCATGGCATTATGGTTCGTACTGTTCACAGAATCATAAGAAAATGTTCACGGAACTCTGAACCTCTATTTCTTGTGGGTATAAATTTGGTAGTGAGTGATTTTTGCCCAAGCTACTGGAATGCAATGTGATCAGAACTGGTTGATTTAGTGAGTCATTTTCAGTTTACAGTGATCTTGGAGCAAGATGTACATATATGAAACTGACTTTAAAAAAAGCACTATTCTATTACTGTATCTACATGTGTACCTTACCTTATTGATAATCAATGTAAGACTTTGGTTTTGTAACTTATTGCCTGTCCGATGATCAAGGTAGAGTGAGGATTAGAGCTTGGTAATTTTTTTTGTTTCTGAAAGATGGCTCGACCAAATACAATGTGTACCTACAAATTTGCACTTGTAAATCATTTCATTGTGACATTTGATGGTTACTTTGTTACAACCGAATTATTTCAAAGTTCATGAACTACAGAAATCACAATAAACAATATATACGATATTCAGGATTGCACGGTGAGGGGCGCATGACATCTTAATCTATTTAATGTCGTAGCAACCTCGCACGTGCATTTAAATTATTTATTAATAGACTTTTCTTCATATTTTTTGTGATAACACTTGTACAGTGATGAAGTTGTTCTTGTTAATTACAAAGCACAATGACTGAGTTATGCTGAGTCTGATAGCCCGTAGCAACGCACGGGCATTTCAACTAGTATAAGATAAGATGGCTTCGGGTGATGGTATGGTACGTTTTTTAAATTTTCAATTTTACCCTTGCATTGCAACGGTAAACACGCACATAAACGCGATCGGTAAAGAAACCTGCACGCCTACGTCGCATTATTATCGGTAAAATAATCCGGACCGAAAAGATTCGATCCTATCACCTACCAGGATGGATGGTTCCGTTAACTGTGGCCCATCCACAATCAGTCCGGCCCAATTAAAAAAAGATTGCTCCATGGAATAAAGGAAGAAAAACATGACCGCACGAACATTGTCGGACTGTGCGGTTAAAGAAAAAATCTTGAACCATCACTTCCATTACCAAAAAAAAAAAGTTTAACTGCACAAACATTAAATTGTCCTACTGCCTTACTCTGGTTTTTTTTCGTCGCATTTTTTCTTTCCTAGGCGCCGTACTACACGTGCCAACCAACCGATCCAAAATGCCACGATATTAAAAGGTCAGCATGGCCAGCGCCGCCGAGCTTCCCAACCACCTAACCTGATATCCGCAACCGCCCCGAGAAATCCAACCTAGCCCCTCCACCGACCAGCTCGTCCTTCTCAACATTCATGGGGTGACTATCTGGCACGGTGGAACCAGGGATGTCTTCTATTGGGACGCTGGAGCAAAGACGGTCTGTGAGGAGGAGGTGACAGGGGGAGAAAAACTAGAGCGTCGTGTTTGATAGGGAGCTCGACTTAATATTTGTGTGCATTTTATATATACACATGCGACATGTACCACGATGATTTATTAGACATCCCATGGCAACGCACGGTCATTCAGCTAGTTTATCTAGGATAGATTGGCATAACAACCCGTTTTCGCTGTTGAAAAAAAAACCCCGCTTTCTCACCGGCGTTGCATGCTCTTTCTCTCCATGCCCTTCGGCTTGCATGGATGTAGTTCTTGATGCTTACATGGGTGTATAATCTTGATGCTTGCTTGGTGCTTCTCCCTCCCACGAGGCCACGACCACCGTCTCTCTCTTTCCCTTGCCAAATTGGCAGCTAACCAAAAAAGGGTGACAATAACTCAAACAAGGGAGTGCAACACTTCATACATATATTGTGCAACATATGAAACAGACGAGTGCTGCACCATAAACATTGGGTGCACTCCGTAGATGTATACTGCAACGTACATTCACAAACTAAACACCAGAACACTTGGTGAGTATTGGTGCATCATGAGGAGTGGTCTCCCTGTCTTTGGTGTGCAGGTCTAGCCTCCCCTCCTCCCCTCCCGCGATCGCGCCGCCCCCGCGGCGGCCGGCGCGGCCTCTGCTCCGGCCTCTCCTCGTTCCCCCGCCTTACTTATCCTCCTCCGCCACCGTCGGCGGATTTCCTTTACCCGCGTCTGAAGGTGGCCGCGTGGGGCGGCTTAACTCCGGTGGCGGTGCGACCCAGGAGGCGGTGGCCCGGACTCGGCCGATGGGTGGCGTCATGGTGGCGGCGCTCTTCTGCAGCGGGGCGGCGCAGAGGTGAGCGACGACGTGCAGCAAGGCTGGGGCGGCTAGGCCCAGCGGGCCCCATCTGGGTCCGGGCAGGCCGCCCCGCTCCGTGGTGCTTTCTGCAGCTGTCGATGAGGTGCTGGGTGCAGGGGCAGCGGCGACGACGGCTCTTGTTGCAGCTTGGCGGCGAGCTTCACGGGCCCAGCTCAGAC
Source organism: Poa pratensis (assembly GCA_947311845.1). Lineage (NCBI taxonomy): Eukaryota > Viridiplantae > Streptophyta > Magnoliopsida > Poales > Poaceae > Poa > Poa pratensis. Next base: position 7,282,296 of record CAMZMU010000081.1, on the reverse strand, counting down.
CCGGCCGGACCCTATTAAGACTGGTGTGCCCCGTGGGGGCTTTACGGGCCCGCTGGGCCCAGCCGGACCTGACGGGGACTGGTATGCTCTGCTGCCTCGTCCGGTCGACTACCGTCCTTGACGATGGAGGTTGTTCCCTCCCGCGTGGCCGTGGTTCTGCTGACACCGGTTCATACTTCGCCCCACCCTCGGCTTGTAATCCTCGTGACGGCCACTTTGGTGAGACGACGTTGGTGGCTTCGGAATCATTTTGGCGCATGGTGGTGGGCGGCTTGTATGGTGGTGTCGAGGCCCGTCCTCGCGGGGCTCCTGTACTACGGATCGACCGGGATTGTGGATAGGGTTTCGGGAGAAATCCTTGTCGGCTTATCCGACACCGACGCGGTGCCGCTCTGGGTGGCACCTTTCCTTCCTAAAGGGCGTCGTGGCTACCCTTCATCCGCTTTCCTCTGTGCCGGGGGAAACCCTAGGACCAGTGTTGATCCGGGCAGCAGCATGGCTTTCCTTCTTGAAGGTGCTGCTTGGTGCTCGTCGATTCGGTGCTAGGAGCATGGTGGTACTTTTTTGGAGAGGGCGCAGCGGTTCCGGGTTGCCGTCATTTAGTCAACCCGCCTATGTCTCCTTTTTTTTCTCTTTTGTGCTCTTTGGGTGTATGTTTGCTGCCGCTCCAACATGTCAAAACTGTTGGTTGTATCGGGTGGTTGCTATATTTATATAGCGGGGCTACGGCCTATTTCGTCAGTATCGGTGCATCATCGAGGTAAGAAAAGCTCCAAAAAGAGTCTCGTATTTCCACATAAAATAGCAACTCCTGAAAAAACATGTGCTCTCGTACCGAAGCACATGTTTTCCACGTACCGTACCGGAGGGGGACGACGCCTCTTCTGGTTGGTGTTTGCCGCGTTGACTTGGACTCTTTGGACGATTCGCAATAAGATGGTGATTGAGCGGGTCTTTCTTCGACGTGCTTCTGACTCGATGTTTAAATTTCTGGCTTTCTTGCAGTAGTGGCTTCCGCTGTCTAGGCAGCGCGATAGGGGGCGGCTGGAGGACATGATCGATAGAATTGTGGATACCGCTCGGCGTCTCTCTTCTACTTCTTCCAGCTAGCGCCGGAGGGGCTCGCCTTTTGTTCTCCCCCTCTCTCTTCTTTGTAGCCCCCTCCCCGCCTTCCTCCCTAGCTTCTTGCTCTTGGTCTTACTTGTGCTGCTGCCCCAGCAAACTATTCTAGTTCTTTCTGCTTGTAACTGTGTATGGACTTGCTTGGCATGTTGCTTTATTTATAAAGCGGGGCAAAAGCCTGTTTCGAGGTCTCGTACCGAAGCTCGTAGGAAATGATGTGCACGAGGCTGTCAATTTTGCTCGTGACTACTCCATAGCTCCTAGTAGCACTGTAGGATGGATGCTGATATAGTCACTCACATGAACATAATCTCCCCGGGTTCTATCTTTCCCATCGCCCACCCTCTGATCTCATCCATGAGCTTGTTCTGGATCCACAGCGGCCCCTCGGCGAAGCCACAGTACAGCGCGTCCAGCCGCGCGACGTTGCCGAGTAGGAACTTGGCCAGCATCCGCTGCGCGTTGCCACACTGGTAGTGCACTAGGTTGATCTCCCTCAGGCAAGGGACGGGGGCTGGCGGCGCGTCGGGGAAGACGGTGCAACGGTCCTACCTGAGGCGGTGTGCGTCGACGAGCTCCTCCTCCTTGTAGACGTGGCCCCACATGTAGTCCCTGTTGTCGCGAGGCCGTGCCTTGAAGAACAACGTGATCACTTCCAGGTTGGGAGCGTGCTCGAGGATCCTTGCCACCGCTGCGCCGGCGCCGGTGCCGTGTGTATCGTCGTCGTGTGGAAGGGAGCCGGTGAGTTCGAGGTGGCGGAGCTTCGAGAACGCCGGGAACGGTTTCGAGAGGGTGTGGTTGCCAATGCCGGAGCCCGAGCGGGTGGACGTCAGGTGTAGGTGCTCCGTTGATGCGAACTGGCGGAGGAATTCGGGGAGGCAGGTGAGATCCACTTCCGACATGAGCTCCTCGCCGCAGAGATCGACCTTACACGACGAGAGGTTGCTTCGTGGGCCCTGGGGCATGTTCAGGAACGATAGGTCCGAGGGTACGGCGCCCCTGTACTCAAAGGACTGCAACTCCAACGCGTCCATGGCGAGGCTTGCCAACTGGTGGCAGCACTGTAAGGACAACCTGCGGAGTCGCTTGTCCAGGACGGGGAGCACCCTCATCCCGTCGCAGTCCTCAAGCGTCAGGTCGACGAGACGTGGGCAGCCGGAGATGAGCCGACGTATCTTCATTCCCGAGTCTGTGACCTGGGACAGGAGCAGGGTCTCCAGGGACGGCAGGTTGGTGGCGCCGGCCGGCGGGTTAAGCCTGCATGGCCCGAGACACAGAGTGCGAAGCACGGCGCAGGAGAAGACCCCTCGTGGAACAGTGTACCATCGTCCGCCCTCGGGCTCCCAGTCGTCGGAGATACCGACATCTGCGGCGGTGCTCGGGAGGGTATGACGCGGCGCCTGGTTCTCGCTACTGTCGTCGTGCGTATTGGCATGCTCGTGTTGTAAGCCATTGCCCGCACTTCGGATGGAGTAGCCGCGGCCGCAGATCTTGCCATCTCCGAGGTTCCGGGGGACGCAAGTCGAGGTGGAGCTCTGGGCCAGCCTGCTGCATGGCATACAAGATCCACTGGTCAACCATGGAGTCGTGGTCGTCCATCCCATTGAAGTAGTTGCGGAAGACCACGCGGAGGGCGCGTATCGGGACGGCGGTTCCGCGGCGGCGGTGGCGAGCGAGGAGCGCGGCGCTGACGCCGCTGGGGAAGGTCGGAGCCGGTATGATTTTGTGGCGTTGATATGGGTCGTCGCCGCAATCGGGGACGCGCTGTTTCGTCTGCTCGAGGGAAACCGTGTGCACGCTGGCGAACACGTCGCGCCACCGGACGGAGAACACGGCCGCACGTGCGACCTCCTTGGCCGGGAGGAAGGAGAGGATGTGGCGGAGCACGCCATCGGCGAGTTTGCTTAGGCGGTCGTCGGGTCCGCCATCGATCTGGGAGTGACCCATCACGGCCGGCCGAAACCCTTGCTAACGAATCCCAAATCGATCGGTGAAGCGCTCGAGATGCCAGAAGAGGATTATACGTAATCATTAACCGACGTTGCTGGCTTGTGATGAGAAACCGCTGCTGTACAGCGGATAGACTTATTAAGCGCGAACTGCAAGGACCGGCAAACTGTGTTCTCTGTGATCAAGAGCCTGAAACCTTGGATCATTTGCTGGTGAATTGTGTCTTTGCCCGCACCTTTTGGTTCCGTCTGTGTCAGGCTAGAAACCACGCTGATATAACGCCCTCGCAATCAATTTCAGTTAGAGAATGGTGGAGACATACACTGTCAGGATGTCCCAAGCGTCGGAAGCGAAGTGTAGCAACCTTTCTAATAGCAGGAATGAGAAGACTCTGGTTGGAAAGGAATGATAGGGTCTTTAATGACTGCAGCTCAACACTGAACATCTTAATCAGAAAAACAAGGGAGGAGCTGGAGACGTGGGCTGCTGCGAGAAGCAGAGTGGGAGAGAATGAGGAGTAGTTCATAGTGCTTTTTGTAACGCGGATGGCAAGGCCAGGCGTAAAACTCTTGTAATTAAACTCTTGTTCTGCTCTTAATGCGATGACTGCAAGTTGCCAGTCCTTGAAAAAAAAATTAACCGACGTTGCCTTCCCAATAGTATGTTTATCACCCCGCGAAAAACAAAGTGTGTACGTACACGTACCCCTCTCGGAAAATAACTTTGAAACTGAATCTTCGTTTTTCTCCTTGTCCGCGACGTTTGACTTGACTTAATTCGCCTAAAAATTAACGTGATTTGGAAAGAATGTGGATTTTTGTTCGAATCTGATCTGAATTTGTTGTAGGAATGTACTGTCTGAACTCTAAATATTCTTGTGCCCAGTGAAATCACGGAAAGGAATTCAGGCTTAACATCCTGTCTCACACCGTCATGTGCTCTTCTCTCGGTTAATAAAACAGATATGAAGCAACACTGCCAGCCACGGCAACCTTGGAGCGTTCCCTTCCCCGTCCACACAGTAGAAGGGCGATTGTTGGATCCCCTCGCTCGCGCCACTGACACGCCGTCGATCCGCTTGATTCCCCGCCCTCCGGCGGCCGCTCCGGCGGCGGGAGGACGGGGAATCGACGGATCTGTGCATAGTATAGTAGGTGTGAGTGGGTTTCCGGCCGGCGTCGCCATGGAGGAAGAGGCGGTGCTGGTGGTGGTTTTGCAGGTGGGAGTCTTCTTCTTCGACGGCGGCGCTCCACGGAGTTCTGACGCCGACCTTCCGCCGCAACCGCGTTCGCAGCTCCACGGAGTTGCCGTGCGCGGTCTCCCCTTCGTCGGATGCCGCAGGACGGCGGATCCGGCGTCGACGACCTTTGTGCAGGTGGCTGGAGGTTTCAGCTCGAGTTCGATGAAGTCTGATGGTGTAGGTCCTCAGCGGCCGGCGATCGGCGACTTCCCGTCCGCTCGGGGTTGCTCTTGTTCCAAGGTCATGGAGAGCAGGAGCGGCGGCGCGCCACCGACGGCGCCAAGGATGGAGACGAGCTCGAGGTTGCAGAAGGGATGCGACTGTAATTCTAATCTTTTCAAGGACCTTTCTGTAATTTGCTGAATTTCTTTTCAGCCCTTGTACCCGCAAAAAAAAAAAAAAAAAAACAGATATGAAATCATTTTTTTGTCAAGAAGTATACTCACACCTTTCAAATACTAGCAGAATGCCCGTGCGTCGAAACGGCTATAAATATACCTATTATAAGTATGTCGGTTTTTCACTTTAATTTGAACCCTTTTACATATTTTCTATACAACGATTCTTTAGAAGTTTAAGATAAAGACATCAATTACTATCTGAACACAAAATGTTGCAACAACAATAACAACGGAATCAAGATAACATTATTGTAGCTAGATCAATTGATCTGGTCCTCGTCTCATCGCACTTGAGTCCCGACATGAAGTTCCTTTCACACTGGAGGAGATGGTTATTGGCGCTTCTCCATGATAAAAACGCAGAGGCAAGTACACGAGAGAGGGCAAGGTCTCCAACGGTCCAAGTGTCATGGACATCGTCCACATAGCGTTATAAGGCCTAGTCGGTTCACCCGTCGCGAGTGCTGAGGAGCGCGAGGAGGAAATATAAGTCAGTGGCCCCTCCGTATCGGACAACGTCCGCATAGTACTGCAAGGTCTCGGTTCGTCCATCGCTCGTGGAGAAAGAATAGGTCAGCGGCCCCGTCAATGTCGGCGAGCGCGAGATCTTTCTTGGCGTGGGCACGCATGTGAGTATTACATATGTATTTATATATCAGGTAGAGATAAAAATATTACATATGTATTTTAAATAAATTATGAATTACCTGAAAGATCCGTACATGCCCCGAGTTAAAATGCAACGACGCAGAGATTATTCCTAGTGATAGCTTCGCCACGGCCCCGCCTCGACTGCCGGCGAGTGGCACAATGTTGTGGTGTGTCGGCATCAACCCTAGCGCCCGCGTAAATTGGAACAGAATCTGTATTTACGATCGTGCAGTGTAGAATGTGATGCGTGGCTTTTTTATTAGTTTATCTACGATGCATGTGTGCCTGATTTTTTTTTTCTTTTGACATGTGCATGCGCGGCTGTTGGATGGATGTATCGTTGCTTTTGTTTTGTAGTATTTTTTTCTCTGACTCGTTGTTACTGTAGAACCTAACAAAAATATTAAATATTAAAAAATCTGGAAAGTAAAAAAATACAAGAAAAACGAAACAGAATACCGAAACAGGAAAAAGGACAAAAACGAAAAAAGATACGAGAAAAAAACCTGTTGGTAACCGACGTGGAAATGCTATATGGGCCGGCCCAACAAGAGCGGCGCCGGGAGCGAGTAGTGTGCGCGAAACGATGCTAATCGTTGCAACAGGCGTAGAATAGGAATTGCGGAGTATAAGAAAAAACAGGAAATTAGAAGAGGAAGCACAATATTCACGGTTCAGCCCAAGACCTTAGGTGTCAAGCGGAACGGGCCGCGGCTGGCCGCCACGCTTCACTGGCGGCTGCTCTCCGCTAGCGGGAGTTAGCGGGCCGACTGCCAAGCTCCGCTGCAATTCGCGCAGGAGAGAGCGGCGGCCCGCATCATCCGGTCAGGGCCCGCCATGCACAGATTTGCTCGTATTGTTTTTTTTGCTGAGCCAAAAATACAGTGTATTCTGGACTGTAATTTTCCAGAATTATAGTGCATATTATTGGCTACATCCAGGTATTTTTCTTTCGAATTTTTTGAAACATTTTCACCGCTTTATTCAAGAAGACATGGATTAGTGGAGCTAAAAGCTACAACAAGCAGCCGATGAAAACGACCGATCGATCGATGAGCAGCAATCAAACAAATGATACAAGCAAGGTTTACCCAGGTTCAGGCACCCGGAGGGTAACACCCTACTTTCTGCTTGTCTGGTTATTGATGTAGGAGGTGTATAAAGGAGCTACAATGGCGTCCCGGCGAGATGCGATCTCGCTAGGGCTTTGGTGGTATGAGGATTGCGTGACCTAGATCGGTGGCCCTCCCAGGTAAGGTAAGTTTCTACCGACTCAGGTTTTCCTTATCTTGGAACGTACGTTGTCCTCCTGGGCCCCCTTCGTGGGGCTTGATCATGGACTGCTGGCAGGCCTGCCCATGGAGCTTAACTTGTACGTGCACCAGGTGTCCTCATGGTGGGGAACCCGAAGGTTGCAATCGAGATTTTCTCAATTGCAGCAGGTTCATAAGTTGCAATTGAAATTCGGTGACGTCATTTGATTTGGAATTAAGATAATTTTTATCGACTTAGAATTAGTAGCTCCCATTGTTAATTGATCTGCCTCGTACTTATGACATATTTTGAACTTATGTACTCATATTTGTGATGCGTGTTACATACCGTTGACTTGTGCGTGTTGGCGTACTAGATCACACCCTGAAACCGACATAATATTTTACACCTTTAAATTCTTCCAGCAAGCCCTGATGTTCATAACTGACTGATTGCATAGTGCTAAGCGTGGTTGGTAGCTAGCCTTACACGATTTTTTTTGAGATGGAACCAGATTCCATTAACCAAACTGCGTAGCAATATCGCTAGCAACCAGACGTTGACTGAAGGTAGGTACGCGGCCCGATCATACGGCTTGGGGTTCCACAACCATCTTCGAGCCGTCTGTTACTTTATTACAAGCCCGTGGACAAAACGAAATGGAGAACGAGCTAAAGGTCAAGAAAGCTTGGAATCTAATGTCACGAAACATCACACCATTTGGTGCTAGATTTGAAGAGACAGATTTGACAAGTATCTGGGCATCGGTTTCAATCTGCACCCTCGTCATCCCCACTCTTGGGCTATCGCCATGGCCCCGAGGCAAGCTTCAGCTTCAGTATGTAGTGCATCTTGTGCAAAGTCCAGTCTACCCGCAGCTGAGACATAGACATCGCCATCTGAATCCCTTGCTACAACTCCTCAGCCTCCTTTCCCTTCAGTCACTGAGAAACTACCATCTATATTGAATTTAATCAAATCCGCCTCTGGAGGTTTCCAAGTACTGACCGGTCTAGGTGCTCGATTGTCAGGCTTACTTTCTTGATACTCCACAGCTGAACGTCGGAGCCTTACACGACTGGTTAGTCAGCCTTTTTATGTTCCCTATACTCAAGTCTCAATCGGTATCCAGCGTTGGATCAGATAAAGCAAACTTGGATGTCCCGTCTCGTATATCCTGTCCCTAGATATAACCTTTGGATGATATACTCTCTTTTGAACGAGTCAAATAATCTGAGAGTTATTTGTCGATAGACACGAGAAGTTTTGGTAAAGAGTATATTACAGCATTTCTAATTCGTGAATTTCTAATGATCGCCGTGTCCTGCATGCTGGATCCTCTACTATTCTATGTTCTTTCCGAAAGCGTGCCAATCCCTATGTTGTGCGGAGCTGAGCATCTTCTATTTGCTAGGATCAAGCTTTTCCTCTGCAGGGGCCTTGTGCAGTAAACCCCTACGGGCGGTCCCCCGTCGTCGTAAAGTAGTAAACGTCCCCGCGAAGCTTCCGGGAAGAGGGGTAGTCTTGTGCGTAAGCATAGCATTTCTGGTCGAACCACCGAACCACACATCTTTTTTTGGTGGGAGGGTACTCCGAGTAGTGGGTACCTCGTAGGACCTCGACCGTGTTGCCCGGGCCTAGCTTGCATAATTACTTAATTATTTGGACTTTTCAGCTGCAGATAATGATCGGGAAACACTAGTACAGAACGACAAATCGGATACCCCTCTATGGCAACGACAGGAGTTAGGCGACGGTAAATCGCGACATCCCCCGCGTGCCCGCACTGGGCCGTAAAGCAGGCCCACAACAAAGGCAACGGGTGAATAGTGGAATATATGTTGGCAACGGAGTTTGGTTTAACTCCGTTACCGATGTGTGCTCATCGCACATGGACAGTTTCGTAATCTCCGTTGCCATTAGAAGCAGCCCGACAGCCGGCCTATAAGAACCTACTATGCCCTTCACTCTCACTCTCACTGTCTCACTTCCAACCCTAGCCGCCGCACAGTCTCCTCTCTCTCCACTCTCTCGCATGGCTTCCACCGTCGGCGCTGGTAGATCCGGCCATCGCGGCCGTGACCGCCCCACCCTCCGGGCCTTCAGGCAGCAGCAGCGTCAGCTGGTGTTGCGGGACGAGCTTGCGGAACAGGCCGCCGCCGATCCGGTCCCCGCGGGCCGGTCCCGCAGCCTTGGCGCTCGTCCGCACGGCGAAGGCTCCGGCCGCACCCGCTCATTTGGCCACCATTGCAGCTACCGCGAGATCCGTCAGGCGATGTACCCCAGCCGCCATCCGTCTTCCTCCTCCTCCTCGTCCTCGTCCTCCGGCGAGGAGGAAGAGGAAGAGGAAGAGGAAGAGGAAGAGGAGGAGGATCATGATCTGGAGATCGCTTGCCAAATCTCCGGCGCCGATTTCGAGCGCGAGGACGCCAAGCGTCGTCAGGGCGAGGCCGATCTGGAGGCGGCGGTCCTCCTCTCTGAGGTGTCGACCCAGGTCGAACGCGCCGAGGAGGCGGTCTACCAGTCTGACCTCCGGGCTGCCATAGCCCTCTCTTTGGTCCACGGCGAGGGCAAGGCGCCGCTAGCTCCGTCGCCGGCGGCGACGCTAAGCGAGCCCGCCTCGCCTAATGTAAGACCCCAGTTCAGTAGGATAGCTGTTTTCTAGTTGTAAGTAGCTAATTGTTTATCCATAGATTTGCTCTGTTTTTAGTAGGCATTGTTTACACATAGATTTTAGCTGTTTTCTAGTTGTAAGTAGCTAATTGTTTATCCATAGATTTGCTCTGTTTTTAGTAGGCATTGTTTACACATAGATTTTAGCTGTTTTCTAGTTGTAAGTAGCTAATTGTTTATCCATAGATTTGCTCTGTTTTTAGTAGATATTGTTTACACATAGATTTTAGCTGTTTTCTAGTTGTAAGTAGCTAATTGTTTATCCATAGATTTGCTCTGTTTTTAGTAGGCATTGTTTACACATAGATTTTAGCTGTTTTCTAGTTGTAAGTATCTAATTGTTTATCCATAGATTTGCTCTGTTTTTAGTAGGCATTGTTTACACATAGATTTTAGCTGTTTTCTTGTTGTAAGTAGCTAATTGTTTATCCATAGATTTGCTCTGTTTTTAGTAGGCATTGTTTACACATAGATTTTAGCTGTTTTCTAGTTGTAAGTATCTAATTGTTTATCCATAGATTTGCTCTGTTTTTAGTAGGCATTGTTTACACATAGATTTTAGCTGTTTTCTTGTTGTAAGTAGCTAATTGTTTATCCATGGATTTTCTCTGTTTTTAGTAGGCATTTGCTCTGATTTTAGCTTTGTTTCTGTTATGCCGATGATTAAAATTAGGTGACACCGTGTGATCCGGGGGTGGCGCTAGTGATCCTTGTGATATGCACAAACACACATCGATCTTGTGCATCCTACTTGGCTCGCTTGATCCATCCCTGGAATTTGTGTGCCCAATCTACCTATATATGAGTCATTGTTTAGGCTATGTTCTAGTTGTAATTAGTTCTATATTTTCTGTAATGCCGATGAAGAAGCATATGTCTTGTGTATAGAGATGAAGGAGCTTACATTTTGATTTTTTCATCTCCTTTAGGGCGAGGAGGAAACCTGGAGACTATGCGGCGGCCGTGAAGACATAGGAGCGGGGCTCCGTCCACACGGTCCACTGAAGCCGGCGCCTCCAGGAGCAAGACTTTTGTGCAGTACTAAATAGGTAGAAGAAGACCACGCAATGAAGCTGGGCGAAGAGGAAGGTGAAGAACCGGCGGCCGTCAAGCAGGAACCACAGGGCTCCGTCGACGGTGCAGCAGGCGTCACCGACTTTTTTTTGTTTCCTATAGCCCTCATTACAAACGGTCAAAAACTAATCTCCGTATCTGATGTAAAGACTAAAGGCAACGGTTATATATTATGCCCGTTGCTAAACTTATTGCAAACGATAAAAATCTCCGTTGCCATTGTGAGGCTTCACATCAGTGACAGAGGCGGGGACACGGACCCTTTCTCCGTTGCCGAAGGGTTTTTTGGCCCGTTTCCGATGTGTCGTTCTGTACTAGTGAAAAGTAGCGCAGCGGTAGATTTTTTACAGAGAACACACGCCAAAATATCCGTTCTCCACCCGAAAATGCGTCGATCATTTTCCATTAATGCATGTCATGTACCAGCGGAAAAAATAAACAAAATGAAACCGAGGCGCGCGCAATTACGGAGCCGGAGGCGTGATTATCCTAAAAGAGAACAGTTGTCGGAAGATAACGCTTCGGCCCGCATCCTCCTGCCCGGAAACTCGAGAGATGCCCTAACCCTTGGTGCCACCGGCATTCCTGTTTCTCGTCTTCCCTCTCGTCGCTGCTAAAGGAAGCCATCGTGCGAAGCCCTCACGATATGGAAACCAACGACGGGGATTTTAGGCTCGTCGCGGTGGTGCTCTGTGGTGCAGAGATCCGGGGAGCAGCTGGCGGCACGAGACGGTGGTCGGCCGAGTTAGGGAGAGGTGCCCTGGGTGGGTTGTCGCGCTAGTAGTGGGTCAATGAACCTATCCGTGACGAGCTCGAGGAATACGATGCCCGATCAGTTTCTTTTTTTGGTGGCAATCTGTGTAATTACCACAAAAATGAAAAGATGTGTTAAAGGTATCAAACATTGGAAGGATCTGTGTCGTTGATCAGATATTGAACGACTCAAATTTAATGTATCCGAACATGTATGCTCTTTTAATCGTAGTATAGATATAGATAGATCGTGGCTCCTGGGGCTACGGGAAGGTGATACGTCCATTTTGCATCATTATTTTATAGCATAATTTACTGTTATTCAATGATATATTTCATATTAAGAGGAGTTTCTTATGTTATTTTGTCTTATTTTGCATGTTTGATGATCATTGGATAATTAACTGCCGGAGTCAGATTTCAGCTGGAAAAAGCACCGTCAAGACACTATATTTCTGGAGCACTAAAAATATTTCCAAGAAGACAGATGTTCCTAATTTATCAGAAGATGGACTAAGCCAAAAGGGGAGGCTGAGATGGGCCAGGAGGGGCCCACACCACCCCTGGGCGCGGGCCCACCTTGACCGCGCCCTAGCCAGGTGTGGTGCCCCTGGCCCACCTCAGGCGCTCCCTGATACGTCTCAAACGTATCTATAATTTTTGATGTTCCATGCTGTTTTATATCAATTGCTACATGTTTTGGCTATACTTTATATCATTTTTATGCATTTTCTGGGACTAACCTATTAACAAGATGCCACAGTGCCAGTTCCCTGTTTTCTGCTGTTTTTGGTTTCAGAAAATCTATTAAGGAAATATTCTCGGAATTGGACGAAACAAAAGACATCGTCAATAATATCACGAGGAGATCACGGAGTCCAAAGGGGAGTCGGAGCAGACCCACCAGGGGGCCACGCCACACTAGGGCGCGGCCCAGGGTGGGCCCGCGCCCCCCTATGGCGTGGTGGCCCCCTCGGCCACCGACGCCGCCTCTTCGCCTATATATTCTCCGCGACGCGAAAACCCTATTACGGTCGATCATATTCCACGAAAAGTTCCGTCGCGGCCGTCATCGTCAATCTCAGATCGGAGGAGTTCTGAAGCTCTTCCCGGCACCCTGCCGGAGGGGAGATCATCACCGGAGGGCTCTACATCACCATGCCTGCCTCCGGAGTGATGCGTGAGTAGTCCACCCCTGGACTACGGGTCCATAGCAGTAGCTAGATGGTTGTCTCTCTACCTTGTGCCTCCATGTTTAGATCTTGTGAGCTGCCTAACATGATCAAGATCATCTTATTGTAATGCTAGATGTTGTGTTTGCTGGGATCCGATGAATATTGATACCATGTTTATTCAAGTTGTTTATCTATGTGCTCTTGATCTTGCATGCTCTCCGTTGCTAGTAGATGCTTTGGCCAAGTAGATGCTTGTGACTCCAAGAGGGGGTATTTATGCTCGATAGTGGGTTCAGTCTCTAGATATCTGGATCAGTGACAGAAAGGTCTAAGATGGTAGATGTGCTGTTGCTACTAGGGATAAAACATTGGTGCAGTGTCCAAGGGCACTTGTATTGATTACATTACACACTTTACTTCATGCAATAATCTGTTGTTAGCAACTTAATACTGAATAGGATGCGGATGCTGCCTTGAAGGTGGATTATTTAGGCATAGATGCGGTTGGAATAACGGTCTATGTACTTTGTTGTAATGCCCAACTAGATTTCATAGTAGACATCTTGGCATGTATTGCATTGTTATGCCCTCTCTATTTGTCAATTGCCCAGCTGTAATTTGTTTACCCAACATGCTAGTTATCTGTTCTGAGAGAGACACCACTAGTGAACTGTGGACCCTGGTCCAATTTCCTCATACTGTTTACACAACCTGCTGCAATCATCTGTTTCCTGTTACTTGCTGTGTTTCCTGCTGTTTTCCACACCATACGTTTAACTCTTTGTTTCTGCAAGACCGGAGAGATTGACAACCTCTCTGTTTCGTGTTGGGCAAAGTTCTGGTTTGTGTCTGTGCAGATTCCACGTTGGTGCAAGCTCCCTAGCGCCAGGGGGAGTCAACATCAACAACCTTCCGATAGATCGTCAAGTCCTACTGGATTGATAACCTTGGGTAGATTATTCAAGGGAAAACTTCTGCTGTCTACATCATAACCTTCCTCTTGGGGTTCACCAACACGTAGCCATCAAGCTGTTTTCTGGCGCCGTTGCCGGGGAAGTACTCATCATCACCATCATCATCATCCTCAAATACTCTCCCGTCAACCAGGCACCAGCTGTTTTCTGGCGCCGTTGCCGGGGACTTGGAGGCTATTGGAAAGGGGAGTCTCTCAGTTCCAATCTCTTTACTTTGTTTTTGTCTTGCTTAGTTTATTTTATTTTATCTTGTTTGCTTTCAATATTCAAAAATACAAAAAAATTAGTTACTTGCATTTAGTTTATTTTCGGTTTTGTTTCTTGCTGAGTTATTATGTCTAGCTCTTTACTTGCTATCACTAGTTACTTTCCTTGAAACTAGTCCTATGGCTGAAAACAACATGAGAGAGCTTTATGAAATTTATCTTGAGTTGGGACATGAGGTGTTTGAAGAGAAAATTAAAAAGCCTATGGAACTTTATTTGCATAACAATCATGATAGTAGCAATGTTATTAGCATACATTCTTTGAACACCATTATTGCTAATGCCATGGAAAGCTCTAAGCTTGGGGAAGCTGGTTTTGATAAAAATGATATTTTTAGTCCCCCAAGCTTGGAGGAGGAAGAATGCTATACTTTTGAATGTCATGATTCTATTGAAATATCTCCTTTTGATAAATTTGAAGTAAACATCCTCCTTGACTCAGTAAAAGAGGAAATTGCAGAAAGTAAAAATGTGCTCCCTAATGTTATTTATGATAATTCTCTTGATGATGGTCCTATATTGCCTGATGATATTAATCTTGCTACTATTGTCAAAAGTGAGTTTAATGACTCCACTGTTTTTGAGCTTAATAAAAATTATGTGTTTGAAGATCATGAAAAGCATGCTTCATGTGATAGCTATATTGTTGAGTCTATTCATGATGCTACTGAAAATTATTTTGAGAGAGGAAAATATGGTTATAGAAATCTTCATGTTATTAGATTTCCTCTCTTTGTGATGAAAGTTTTGAGCTTTCTCTTGTGTTGCTTTTATATGATGGTTTCTTTAAAACCTACTGGTCATTATGTGAGAGGGAGACATAGTTTCATATATCACAATAATATTAAGTCTCCTCTCTTTATGTTGAAAATTTTGAAGTTGCACTTGTTTTGTCTTCCTATGCTAGTCACTTTGTGCTTCATTTACTTGTTTTCTTACAAGGCTCCTATGCATAGGAAGAGTGTTAGATTTAAACATGTTTTATATATGCTTCTTGATGCTCTCTTTTACGTTTCAACTCTCATCTTTATGTGAGCATCATAAAAATCACTATGCCTAGCTAAAAGGCGTTAAAGAAAGCGCTTTTGGGAGGCAACCCATTATCTTTTATTTTTTTATTAGTCAAGGATGTTTGTTTACCTCTGTAGCAACTCCTTTGTATCTTTTATTTGCTGTTTTGTTGTGCCAAGGAGAGTTACTAATGCAAAGTTGGTTTTTATTTTCGGGACTGCATTGGGACAGATTGCTGTTCGTCACCGTTTAATTCAGTAGAAAATCAGAAAAAATCGAAAAATGCTGAAACTTTTTGTGCATGTTCCTGATGATGTTACGCAACTTTCATTATTTCAAAAGTTTTTCATCTGAGCATCGTAAGTGCCTCGAAAAAATTCGTCATTACAGACTGTTCTGGTTTGACAGATTCTGTCTTTTATTTTGCATTCTCTCTTTTACAAGTTTTTAAGTGGTTTCTTTTCGTGTAAAAGTGCCCACTTGAGCCTAGTAACAGTGGCTAATGTTTAAAATAGTTGGCTTGTGAGTTTTGTCTTTGCTAGAACTTTGAAGTATTATCTTTTAGTGCACTAACCTGCTAATGAGAAAAGCTGTTAAGTTTTGGTGTGAAGGAAGTTTTCAAGTGTTGATAGAGGAGAATGATATTACATGATCAAGAAGAGTGAAGAGCTTAAGCTTGGGGAGGCTTACCTCCCCAGCATATTTCAAGAAGACTCAAGCATCTAAGCTTGGGGATGCCCAAGGCATCCCCTTCTTCATCTACAAATTATCAGGTCATCTCTAATGGTGCTATATTTTTATTGCTTCATGCTAGTGTACTCTTCCTTGGAGCGTCAGTGTGTTTTTGTTTTCAGTTTGTTTTGTTTTGTTTGCTGTGCTATACTTGTTGGATCCTAGTATTCATGTTTGGGAGAGAGACACGCTCCACTTTTTCATTAGAATACTCTTGTGCTTCACTTATACTTGTTGAGTATTCCTGTCTAGTTGCTGTTATTGCTGTTAGCTCTCAGTTTTTCATGTATCTCTTGTTAGAGCTTTCAGTTTCTTTTGAAGAAAGTACTCTCTTGCTTCACTTATATCTGTTTGGAGAGTTGTCAAATAAGTTGATTGGTGTTTGGTTGGACCAGAAAAATGCTATGCATGTGGTAGTGGTATAAAATGCTTACATGAATCTTTTTAGATCGTTGTCTTGAGTAATTTGATGCTTGCCAATTGTTTTGAGCTGTCAAGTAATTAATGTTTAAGCTTGTGCATCATGTAAGTAATGGCTATTAATGAAGAACTACTATAAGGATTTTCTGCTATAATAATCTGTTGCATAATTGGAAGTCCATAGTAGTCTAGATAATTTTTGGATGAAGGCTATGTGTTAACAAGGAAGACAGTGGGAGTCTATGGTTCGTCAAACCTTGTGTTTTATGTACACTCTTGCTATTCCAGTTGATAATGATGTTTGCTTATAATAACCTTGCTAGCCTAAACTCTGTACTAAGAGGGAATGCTTCTTGTACATCCAAAACCTTGAGCCAAATCCATGCCACCTGTGTCCACCATACCTACCTATTATGTGGTGTTTTCACCATTCCAAGTAAATTTCTTCATGTGCTATCTACTAACTACTCAAAACTGTTACATTTCCTTTTTGTGTCACTACTTGAAAAGCTCATAAGGACGTAGATAGGTGGTCTTTATTTCCTGGTTGATCAAATTTTACACACCTGGACTAGTGGCATATACATCCGCTTATCCAATAATTTTGCAAAAAGAGCTGGCAACGGGGTGCCCAGTCCCAATTAATTACAACTTTAACCAAACAATTCTCTTCACATCTTTTTGCCCCTGATTCGTCAGTCAAGCAATGTTCACAAGTGTGTAAACAAAAGAGAAGAGGGATGATCTGCCCGCTGGTAGAAATAACGTCCTTCATGGGAGCCGCTCTTGTAAAGTTTGATCAACTAGTGAAGTAGAGTATTGCCTATTTGCTGATTTGTTGACACCTGTATACACCATTACCTTACAAAACAATATTTTATGCTCTCTATATGCCTTCGGGAACTACAGCTCTAGCACATGATGTTAATCCCTGCTGTCCCTCTGCGAACCATTCTTTTACTTTTATGTTGAGTCAGTTTTCCCACTTCTTTCTGTCTACTTAAGCAAACATCATTGTCAACTCCAGTATAACTGTCTTTTACTTACTCTTTTATTTACCTGATCAAAAACCCCTAAAAACTTGTCTGCTAGCATTTACAGTGAAACCTTTACCGAAACTCCTTGTCAGCACCTTCTGCTCCTCGTTGGGTTCGACACTCTTATTTATCGAAAGTACTACGATACACCCCCTATACTTGTGGGTCATCAAGACTATTTTCTGGCGCCGTTGCCGGGGAGTGAAGCGCTATTGGTGAGTGGAATTGGTAAGGGAAACTTTTACTGTAGGTGCTATTTTTATTTCTGCTTGCTACTTTATTTTATCATGGAGAGATCTCCATTTGAATCCCTGTTTGGAAATACTACTACCACTGCTACGGTAGTAGAAGAGGAACCACCTGATCAAGTAATTCCATTTAAAATACCTATGAAAATTGTTGAACGAGTTACGAATAACCGCTATGCAGGAGATGGAACTGTCCCTCCTGGGGATCATTTGCTATTTATTCATGAATTATGCGAGTTGTTCAAGTGTGCAGGTATTTCAATGGAAGAGGTCAAGAAGAAATTGTTTTCTATATCGTTGACTGGTAAAGCTGCAAAATGGTATAGGATGCTGAAAAATGGGCGTTCTATTGGCTGGGAGGAGATTGTGCCTCTCTTTTATTCTAAATTTTATCCTCCTAGTGAAATTCATCAAGATCGGAATCATATATATAATTTTTGGCCTCATGATGGAGAAAGTATTGCCCAAGCGTGGGGGAGATTGAAATCATTAATGCTCAAATGCCCCATTCATGAGCTTCCTGGTAATGTTGTTATTGATAACTTCTATGCAAGGCTTTCTCTTCAAGATAAAACTCTATTGGATACCTCTTGTGCTGGATCATTTACGCGTAATAAAGAGGAAGTTAAATGGGACCTTCTTGATCGGATTGAGGAAAATACTGAAGGATGGGAGAACGACAAAGGTAGAGAATCAGGTATAAAGTATGATTACGAATGCATTAAAACTTTTATGAATACTGATAATTTTCGTAATCTCTATGATATGTATGGTCTTGATTCTCAAGTTATTGCAAACTGTTACAAGGCTTTTGCCTCTTATCTTGATGTTCCTAAAGAAAGTTGCAATAAGTATCATTTGCCTTACAAAGATAATACTAATTCTGCCAATATTAAAAACATTGAAGTTCATACAGTTGATCGTATCTTGCCAGAACCTTATATTGAGAAACCACCTTTTCCTGTTAAAATTAGGGAACATTCTATCATAGCTAGTGTGGTTAATAAAAGTGCAAAGAAAGCTTTAGAACCTGCTGAACAAATAGCGGTTGAACCCACAATAGCAATAGTAAAGGATTTGGTAACTGAAAATGTAGAAGGAGGACATATTATCTTTTGTGAAGATGCCTCTAATATTGTTTCACATCCCAGTAGAGCTAGGAAAACAAGTGTTCCTGTGCTTTCAGTCAAAATAGGAGAACATTGCTATTATGGTTTATGTGATATTGGTGCAAGTTCTAGTGCTATTCCTTTTGATCTTTATAAAGAAATTATGCATGAAATTGGTCCTTGCGAACTTGAGGAGATTGATGTGGTTATTCAGCTTGCTAATAGAGAAACTATCTCCCAATTGGTATTGTGAGAGATGTTGAAGTTTTATGTGGTAAGACTAAATACCCTGCTGATTTTCTAGTACTTGGTTCTGTTGCTAGTAAAGCTTGTCCCATTATTTTTGGTAGGCCTTTCTTGAATACATGTGGTGCATTATAGATTGTAAGAAAGAGAAAATTTACACTAAATTTAATGGAGAATCTTATGAGTTTAATTTCTCTAAGTTTGGTAAACAACTTTATGAAACTGAATTGCCTAATGAGACGAAAATGAACAACTTGCTTCTATTGCTGTTGCTCCTAACAATGCCTTGCAGCAATTCATGGAGGAACACGAAAGTGAAGTATTTATGGAGGAGAGGAATGAGATTGACAATGCCTTTCTTCGTCAACCACCAATACTTAAGCATAATTTGCCTGTGGAAGATTTGGGTACCTCAGCGCCTCCTAAGGAAGATCCTGTCTTCGATTTAAAACCGTTACCTGATAATCTTAAGTATGTTTATCTTGATGAAAGGAAAGTATATCCTGTTATTATTAGTTCTAAACTTTCAGGTAATGAAGAAGCAAGGCTATTAGAAGTACTAAAGAAACATCGAGGAGCTATGGGATACACTTTGGATGATTTAAAGGGGATTTCTCCTACTATATGTCAACATGCCATCAACATTGAACCCGATGCAAAACCTGTTGTTGAGCATCAGCGTCGCTTGATCCCTAAATGAAAGAAGTGGTAAGAAATGAGGTATTAAAACTTCTTGATGCTGGTATAATTTATCCTATTGCTGATAGTAGATGGGTAAGTCCTGTGCATTGTGTCCCTAAGAAAGGAGGAGTTACTGTTGTACCAAATGAAAATGATGAACTTATTCCTCAAAGAGTAGTAGTTGGGATATAGGATGTGCATTGATTTTAGAAAGGTCAATAAAGTAACTAAGAAAGATCATTATCCTTTGCCTTTTATTGATCAAATGTTAGAAAGGTTGTCTAAGAAAACCATTTTTGTTTCCTTGATGGTTATTCTGGATTCTCACAAATTGCTGTTAAAGCACAAGATCAAGAGAAAACTACTTTTACTTGTCCTTATGGAACTTATGCTTATAGACGTATGCCTTTTGGTTTGTGTAATGCTCCTGCTACGTTCCAAAGATGCATGTCTGCTATTTTTCATGGTTTTTGTGAAGAAATTGTGGAAGTATTCATGGACGATTTTTCCGTCTACGGAACTTCCTTTGATAATTGCTTGCACAATCTTGATAAAGTTTTGCAGAGATGTGAGGAGACAAATCTTGTTCTTAATTGGGAGAAATGTCATTTCATGGTTAATGAAGGAATTGTCCTAGGGCACAAAATTTCTGAAAGAGGTATTGAAGTGGACAGAGCTAAAGTTGAAGCAATCGAGAAAATGCCCTGTCCAAGGGATGTGAAAGGTATCCGTAGTATTCTGGTCATGCCGGTTTTTATAGGAGGTTTATTAAAGATTTCTCTAAAATTTCAAAACCCCTCACTAATCTTCTTCAAAAAGATGTACCTTTTGTTTTTGATGATGATTGCAAGGAAGCTTTTGAAACTCTAAAAAAGCTTTAATCACAGCTCCTGTTGTTCAACCTCCTGATTGGACTTTACCTTTTGAAATAATGTGTGATGCTAGTGATTTTGCTGTAGGAGCTGTTCTTGGACAGCGGGTAGACAAGAAGTTAAATGTTATTCATTATGCTAGTAAAACACTTGATGCCGCTCAAAAGAATTATGCTACTACTGAAAAGGAATTTTTAGCAGTTGTTTTTGCTTGTGATAAATTTAGACCTTATATTGTTGATTCAAAAGTTACTATTCACACTGATCATGCTGCTATTAGATACCTTATGGAAAAGAAAGATGCTAAGCCTAGGCTCATAAGATGGGTACTTTACTGCAAGAATTTGATTTACATATGTAGATAGGAAAGGTGCTGAAAATCCTGTTGCTGATAATTTGTCTAGATTAGAAAACATTTCAGATGATCCTATACCTGTTAATGATAGTTTTCCAAATGAACAATTGGCTGCGATAAAGGTAAGCTCACGCGAAAGTCCTTGGTATGCTGATTATGCTAATTTTATTGTTGCCAAGTATTTGCCTCCGACCTTTACAGCTCAGCAAAGAAGAAAGTTCTTTTATGATTTGAGGCATTATTTTTGGGATGACCCACATTTGTATAAAGAAGGAGTAGATGGCATTATGCGAAGATGTGTTCCTGAGTATGAACAGAAAGAAATATTGAGCAAATGCCATGGAAGTGCTTATGGAGGACATCACGCTGGAGATAGAACTGCGCAAAAGGTTCTACAATCAGGTTTTTATTGGCCTACCCTTTTTAGAGATGCTAGAAAATTTGTTTTATCATGTGATGAATGTCAAAGAGTAGGTAACATTAGTAGACGTAATGAAATGCCTATGAATTATTCTCTTGTTATTGAACCTTTCGACTGTTGGGGATTTGACTTTATGGGTCCTTTTCCTTCCTCAAATGGTTATACTCATATACTTGTTGCTGTTGATTATGTTACTAAATGGGTAGAAGCTATACCAACTTCTAGTGCTGATGGTGAGACATCATTAAAAATGCTTAAAGATATTATCTTCCCTAGGTTTGGTGTGCCTAGATATCTCATGACTGATGGGGGTTCTCATTTTATTCATGGTGCTTTTAGAAAAACTCTAGCTAAGTATGATGTTAATCATAGAATTGCTTCACCATATCATCCCCAAACAAGTGGTCAAGTAGAATTGTCAAATAGAGAGATTAAGTCTATTTTGCAAAAGACTGTTAATAAATCTAGAAAAAATTGGTCTAAAAAGCTTAACGATGCTTTGTGGGCTTATAGAACTGCTTATAAAAATCCTATGGGAATGTCTCCTTACAAAATGGTTTATGGAAAAGCTTGTCATTTGCCTCTAGAATTAGAACATAAAGCCTATTGGGCGGTGAAAGAACTTAATAGAGACTTTAAACTTGCCGGTAAAAAGAGATTGCTTAATTTGAATTCTTTAGATGAATGGAGAAATGCAGCTTATGAAAATGCTAGGCTCTTTAAAGAGAAAGTTAAGCAATGGCATGATAGAAGAATTCTTAAGAGAGAATTTAACGTAGGTGAAAAAGT